>JAODTK010003320.1:0-325000 GCA_026419785.1 Sclerodactyla briareus | reverse complement strand
TAGCGCTCCACTTCCTAGGGAACGCTTAAAAGCGTATTCCAATTGTAGTGTGGAGGGTTGGGGGGGAGTTGTTTCTAGCCTTTTTTTTTTTCTTTTTGTATTTTTGTGTTTTCTGTTTTCTTTTCAATCATCAACTTTAATAGTCCTATCGTTCCGTGCCTTTTATCTGCATGCGCGTCTGCATCTGTATTGTTATCCAATTAATCTCGTGGGGAGGGAGGGGGGTGCAAGCCTTGGTTTGCTACGTCCGGAGCGCACTCCATTTTATATCCTTAGCAACGACTGTTATTGTGAGAAAGTCAGTACGATGCGCTATTGTTGTACACAACATTAGTTCACAATGCCTACGCGTGTTCACATTTAAAACAATCATATTTTCGGGGCATCATATCCGCGAAAGATTGTACTTAGCAAAGTTAATTCCCTGAAGAAGCCTTAATACGGCGAAGTATTGGAATACATTTTGTATATTCTTTATGCTGGTTGGGGTCTCTCATTTTCGCGTTAATTTCATTAATCCACGCATGTCTTCGAACATTCTGTCAATATTATAGGTATATATATATATATATATAGAAATTACGATATATATAATATATATATATATTATATGATATTATTATATATATGAATGATAGGCTGGATCTCGAATGCGATGCGAAATAGCGATGGAGCTAGAAAAAATGTGGTAAAACAGCCCATAAATTTTGGATGCAGAGCTTCGGGACAATACTAGTGCGGTGAGATCATGAGTGTTCGGCCTGATTGACCAGGGGATAATCCTTGTTGAGGATTTACACTGGTAGGGCCAATTTGCCGTTTCGGTGATTGGCAGGGGATAATCTTTAACAGGATTATACTACTGAAGGCCATTTTGCGCCCTTGGTGAGTTGACAATAGCAAATAGGGGGGGGTGCCGAGTGGCTCCATTACCTCTTCTGTGATGGTAGGTTCGTTCGAAGTTCGACCAAATCGTGTAGTCGTTTTTCAGGTCAATTCCAGTATTTTCTTCGCTTCCCATATATTATATATATATATATATATATAGATATTTATAATAAATATATCTATATATTATATATATCTATATATATATATATTATATATATATATAATTATATAAGATTATTTATATATATACTAATATATATAGATATATATATATATGAGCAAAATGCGCAAACGAAGTACAATTCATGTTATGTCAATTCACCTGTAATCCCAAAATGCATCATGAGAATGGCTGAGGGTGAATGTATATATCCAGAGTACCTTGTCGTGTATGCCTGCAGTAACACTCCAAATACAGAATGACCTCCAATGTCTATAATCAGTACACTGGCCCAGACAGTGAAGTGGTCACTGCGCAGCTCTGGGTGTAGTTGGTCAATCTAGCAGTTTGTACTGTGGAAATCATATATCACACAACTCGAATGGGAGATATGCAGTATGATCGACATGCCAATTTAAGATATCTGAAATACGTTTACTAGATGCATCAACATTACTAAGTCTTTACCATATGAAAAGCAATTTGATGAGGGAGAATTGATAAATACAGCCGGGGAAATATTGTATTCATTTTGCTCATTCATAAATAAATAATAAATCTGCATGGCACGCTTTGGCAATCATGACACTTGTATCGAGATTACGGGTTTGTATATGAGGAATCCCTAGGATGCGTCGCGCATTGCCCGGTCCAGGCTCGAGATATCTAGTGTATTCAAATCTTCATATTTTATTTGAGCTGTGACAAGGCCAACCTTAACATCTTAGTTGAACTTCGTTCTAAGTCGGAATTGAACAGGTACTGTTTGAAGGATTACTTGAGAGCACTGGGCTACATTTCCATACGTTGCTCTTGGTAACTGTTTATGTTAGGGAGCCCTACTGAGGTAACACAACAGTTAACAGAGTGAGGCCCTCCACCATACACCCAGTTATCAGAAGTGAAGCTCTCGGACCACCGAAGTACTTATCCTAGCTAGGGTCTAACCCATACATATTTAGCAGAGTGCCCCCTTGACCTCAACCTGTTAACAGAGCGTGGCTCTAATAATACACAGTTACTGAGTGTGGGCTTCTCTGCAATACATACCAGATGTTTCCGTTTTTACCGTCCTCCAGTTACCTGGGTGAGACCATCCACTATACAACTGGTCCTGAGTGGGACTCTCTACCTTACAACAGTTTCCAGAGTGGGGCTCTCTAAATACAACTTGTGGCAGAGTGACGCTCTCCACCATACACCATGTTGTATGGTGGAGGCCTACTCAGCAACTGTTGTATGGTGGATGGCCTCACTCAGGCAAAATGTTGTAGGGTGGAGGGCTCACTCAGAACTGTGCGTTATGGGGAGAGCCTCACTATTGCAAACTGCGGTATGGTGGATGGCCTCACTCAGGCAACTCTCGCATAGAGAAGGGGCCTACTCATTCTGCTTACTGCTGTTTGTTGGGGCGTAAGCGTAAGTGGTGTGCTGTTATGGTAAGAGGGCCGCCCTACCATCCCCTCGAAGCTCGACGACCCCGTGTTTGGCTCCCTGTTCTAGATAGGAAGACGCTATTGAATCGATACGGATCTGCCGTGGATATATGTTATCTTATTATTTCAATAATTTTTTTTTTTTACTTTACATTATTCTATAACGGATTTACCTAAGCTTCCTTACCATTTTCTTGTGTTTTCATAGTCGACTGCGTCCAAGTTAGTTAGGATGCGATCCCAATCAGCAGAAATACTCCAACCTGAACGAAAAGCTCAGAATCCTTTATTTTCTAGACAAAAAGAAGTTAATATTGAAGGAAGAGGCAAGCACTGAAGTGTATAGTAAGATGAATAGATGGAATGAAGTTTGTCTTATAACAGAACTGCATTTATTTTGTTCTAATTGGACACCGAATAGGCATAATATGATATTTTACGTGCGTAATATTATTCTTGCTCTCTATTCTGTATTCATACATTTAGCACTCGGAACTTATTTTTTTTCAAAGAATTCACTGTACAATTTTTTGTCGGTTAAATTCGCTCACTCCATGCATGCTGACATATTGATACCTAGACTTCGCCTCAGACGGAGACTGGAGAACATACTGAAGAACCTTTACGCGTGACTTCCCCTTCGTACGAGTAAATGTGTTCACCACTCCTCTACCTACTACTCAGACACATTAGACCAGGGAGTTCAACTATTTATCAGACCTCCTCAGAAACATGCATACACCAATATTCAGTGATACCAATAGTTCAGTGATTACTCCAGAGCTTTTATGGATGAACATCGAGGGAATGGAAAAAATCATAATCTGAATTTACTTTGCCTCTGTCTAGGCTTTTCACTTCTTATACGGAGAATACCTAGGCGGAAACACTAACATACAATATTTATTCGAATACCACAACGGTAATTATTGCCCTGCCAAATCCGAGCGTTAATTCAAGCCAACAAATTCTCGTTCTAAATACAACCAGTGTTACACTTACAACAAAACAATAATTATGTCATCATTATTGGACCTGTTTTATTAACTTCAGCCTAAATATTGACCTAATGGAATAAGTTTGCGTCGATTTTAAATTAGACATCGGAGTTTTCGAACTCCTCGGGCGGCAACAGACTTGATCAAGTCTGGCCGCACAGTATTCGAAAGTCATATATATCAACTCGCTCGTCCTCCAGTATGTGTGTTTGCCTAGCACCAAACGAGTTGAAGAACCTGGACACCAAACGGCGCTCTGATGCTCTTAGCAGCCTTTAAAGGGAAAGCTGACGATTCCGGACTCATGACGCTTGATTCTATAAATTCCAGTATCTTTCATTCATCCTTATTAGATCTGTACTATTCCAATATAATTCCAACATAATAGCTATAGCGGGGCGAAATCATTGTCTGCATGTACGGGTATATACACTCAGGTGGACATTATCTCATCATTATACGACGGATACATACCACTGATTTCACTCCCTGGATTTCGCTGCCTTATACCTCTCCATGTCTTACTGAAGAGGAAGCTCCCTAAATCCGAGAACTGCACCGACCAAGACACCACACGTGGAGCGTAAATAAATAGTTTGACTGATTGCATTCAATTATCGACACATCAAACCTTCCATGTGATTCGTGCTCCAAATTAGTAGCTTTTACATAGGCCGCCCGACTATCCGTTTGAAATGAATGCTAGGACGTGCCATTCCCATTCTAAAATCCTCACCTATCTATTATTGCAGTATCCCATTTCATCATCATACTCGATGGGGGTTCCGTACCACATTTCTTATATTTTCCATTCTGCCAGGTCTCGATTTTTGTATAAAATTGGATTAGGCACTCAAATGCAGACTTTGCCATGTTTATCTGTAATGAAATTTTTTTGTACTTGGGATTCTCCCCTCTCTGAATAGGGTTACGTGCGCGGTCTGATTTCCTCTTCGAATCGGATCAGCGCTATCCAACGTTAATTTTGCTCCCCACGAGAGGGGCCCTTACTGGCGCGCCCGAACCTAGCACACCTATTTGTTCCAAACATGCATTTGGCCAACACTGGACATGATCATTGCTATTACATTCGACCCATATCAGTTATCAGTTTGATCAAATAATGTCCACCCGAATATACCAGAAGTGTTTGTGTTTTGTTTGTTTATGTCTTGGTGAACTGCTTACCTGTGAATATGCTCCAACCATTGTAGTCGCACTCATTTATGACGTTGTGATTGTTATGGATTTATATGAAAATAGAAAGCGGGCACACATCACAATTCGGAAAATCCTAACTGGCATTCAAGAGACAATGTCGCCTGGGAGCAACCGCGACGGAAAAGCGACGAAAGCGACGGCGTCACCTGGTGTCGTGAGACGATGTTGCTTTTTTTCGAACATGGATGCGCTTACGCATTTTATTATATATATATATATATATATATATATATAGTAATATCTATAATACTATATACATATGATGGACAAAATTGCGAGGAGCCTGGGGATTAAAATTCTTGCATATATTGGCATATTGGAATTATCCCCCCCCCCCCCCCCCCCCCACCATCCTATCAGAAACTCCTCTTAATGCCTCCAAAGTCCCCCCCCCACCCCCCCCGCCCCCCCGCGCCCTCCGGTTTGGATTGATGCAATAGGAAGACAGATACCCATCACGAAATAAGAATTACCATGAAAGCCGATAAGGTTATCTTGTTCTCTCTTCCCTCTGACTCCAATCCACGGATACCATTGATAGGTAATCATGATCGCTCCCTCTATTATAGTTGTCAGTCGGGGCTTGAAAGCTTTCACCACTATCAGGAGATGAATATTTAATTTCAAACGACTTATACTCTACGAACGGACAAGAGGCGACTTAGAGGAAGTCATTACTAGTGCCGCCCAAATGGGACTGCGTGGACTACTAGCGATTCTGACAACATAGGCTTATTCCCCATACTCCATGAAATAATACAAACATTATACCATTCAGCTACCCTGCACTTCATTACAAGACTGACTGAACCGGATATAATGGATACACACGCCCTTCCTCACCCTCTCGCCTACCGACGCAACATATTCACGCGTACGCAAGGAGCTGACTAATGTTAGGGGGGTGGGTGGGGGGAGCCCTCTACAAATCAGTGTGCCTATATTTCATGGCCCATCAACCTCGATCTGTCGGTGCAAATAGGGGATATGATATACATGATAAACCAACTGCAGATAGCTGGATAGATGCTTTAGATATGCGCTTCTGAGAGAAATTTCAGATCAATTTCAGATGACGAGTGACAGAAGAAATGGCAGCATAATAATGCTCAGAAATGCAAAAATCAGGTATCCATTTCCAAGTAATCGTGACAATTCGATATTTACAGGTGGAATTGTAATTTTTGATCGATCGCCGTCAGCCGTAGATGTGTTGGGCGCGTTACAAATGAATTTTTATAATAGTGTACCCGACGTCAGGCGTGTATAATTTTATGGTGGACAGGAATCAAGTACTGCTCACAAGCCAAGGAATGCCATTTTGTATTCTTCACATGAGAGCTCCCTATTACCCCTCCCAACGACATTCAATATGTATTCTGATCAGTCCACCTAATTGGTGGTCCGACACCCATATCACGCTGTCCTGTTACCCATGATTATGATAACTTTGTTGTATGGGGAACGACCCGTGGTTACCTCATGCATGCACAAGGGGAGAACATGTCATGTGGATATAACACGAAATTGATCGTTTTCTTTAAACCCCAACTTTTCAGCATTGTAAACTTTTTCCAAGGTTTACTCTACCTATCTCTGTGAGGGTGAATTCATACCGGAGAACCTCAAGAGCTGTTGCTTGCTGCTCTTTTTGTTGCTCTTGTGCAGCATAGGGGTAGGGGGAGAATCAGCTCAATCAGCAGACCAGAAGTTCAAAGAGTGAGCGAAAAACCACTCTTACAGGCAGTATCGCACTACCATGATTTGCATACTATATTTTTGTTATTTGGCATAAGCCTATTGTTAGCTGTCAATAACAGAAGTGGAATACCTCGGCACAGTTGTAATTATTCCACCTAGGTTCTTACAAAGAATAGCATTTTCGGAGATTTGCAAATTGTGCCCGAAATCTACGAAACATGTTATGAGACGCAACCTTCAGATGATATGCTGGTGATCCAACGTGAAAATTGACGAGGTATTATGGTTAAAATTGGTTTATTATTAATGCTTTAAATTCTCTTTTAAAGTTCCATGTACTTGATTAGGGGAGGATAATTCATAGGCCGATGAATGCCATAATTTTGAATAAAATACTCACAAACACATGGTTTCCCTAATTCATTTTCCCGATTGCTACAGTCCCATGTTGGTCTTTGGTCATGTCAACATCAGGCAAGACCGAGGCCGACATCTGTCCCATTTTTAACATTCAATATGCACTACTCATATCCAGATATAATGACTTAAACTGAACGAAAGCTCATGTCTTGACACGGAGTCGAACTAATACTGGCCCACGTGTCCCACGCTAAGCACGACAGGTAACACTGGGCAAGTATCATGATACTCTCCCCGTAATTATGTGGGGTTAGTGGGGCATTTTTGCAATTTTCGGCAGGATAGCCCATTATACTAATTTAGTTACATTCGATCCCCATAGCTACCACTAGCCACACTGACCAATTGTCATTACAAATTACCTCAATCTGGTTAGAGGAGTGTGTTTCGTAATTTAACATTTGTACAGTCGGCCTTTCAACGTCTTTTGGACTTCCGTGATAACCGTGGTATCGAAACTTAATCTGTACATATGACCATTAATGTCAATTTATCGGGATTTGACATTAACCTTCGAGTAGGCAAGTGCAACCGAGTATCCAATTTGGTCACCATCCAGTCAAATAACACTGGGAAATAGCAATTTGTTGACAGCAGACGTGAAATTTCCATGCTTTGGAGGCATCTTCATTTTTTTTTCACAAATTTGACAATGTTTCAAGATTCAGAGATTTTTATCTTCCAAATATACGTGTTTTATGGGTAACTAAATAATGTACAAATATTTTCCCCACATTGGCTGATGAGACGTTTTCAACCGTGGTATCGTTCTCTTGTTATGATAGATGTTGAAAGATGCCTTTGTGTAGCATATTTGTTTGCTGAGATTGGATTAGGTTCAAGTAACGTACATCGATCTTAGTCTCGAATACTCACTTGTGGTGCCTGTGAATTACTTAAAATCAGGAAAAGACGGCCATTGCTAAACCGAAACCTGCCAGTGTGGCGATGACTGCGTACTGTTGTGACAGTGAGGGCTTCCTCCCGTTCAATACGATCAAGTGGCGTCTTGCCATCTTATAAATTTTGAAAAATACAAAATTCACCTAATGTTTTTGCGACGGATGGGGCTCACAAAAATCCCTATTCCAAAGGCTGCGGCTTAGCTGTAGCGTACTCCTTTCCTTATGCATAATGGACTCTCTCCTATTCACTGCCAATTATTAGTTTCGCCCAGGCAGGTGTGTTCATGTTAATTAGCCAAATTAAGTTACTTAGGGCACATGCTCGACTTTTTCCACGAGTTTTTTTCTACGGGACTTCTTATACCGCGATGTTCCTCGATTTTCTCATCGCTAAATCCCGAGTTTAGTATCAGTAATAACATGTTCTGTTACGTTTTGAGCGGACGCGAACACAGGTTCTAGATGAGTGGGTTTTCCCGTGATGCGGGGAATTGCAGTAAGTGATGAAGATGCCCCGGCAGAGAGCGTGCCAGGTTTTACGCAATAGAAATGGTTGAGCCCGGTATGGACGATGTGACTGTACGACAGAGCTGATCGACGTGGTGGCTCGCCGCGGGGCAGGCTAAGTAGGGACTATGTGTACAGGTAAGTATCTTCCCCTTGTGCGTTTACATACCACTAGACATCGCCTGGCAGGTAATCCTCATCATGTTATCCCCCTTTAACATGGGATATTGAGCGATTCATTATCCAAGGGACAACATTCTGACCAAATAGTGGCGGTTTTTTTCAAATGAACTGCTACAATCTAATGCAAAGCAGGCAACGTTTGTAAAATCGCAGTTGGCAAACTTTATCAATTCAAGACCAAGAGGGGAGGGGGGTATCTCATTGAGTGACTCTTGTATCTTGGAACCAATTGTAGTCTATATCGAACAAGTTTGTATTAGCCGTTGCACACGTTTTTACGCATTGACCCGGGTACGACACCCGTCTCTGCCGAGTTGCGCGTACTCAAACGCTTGGTCCCCCTCAGTCGGGATTGATCCCTTGTTGGAGAAACTCCCGTCGACCGCTCCGTCGATACAGTAGGTATGTATAATACCCAGGTAACTGGGTCTTCGTGTTTATTGAACTCTGGCAACGCGCTGATATCCGTCGTAGGTCTTCCGCGCCCAATGAAGTGTGATTGCTGAATTCCCTTATGATATTTCCCTTTTCTAATTTGAAGAAAGCGTTGCGATTTTGGAAACCGACATGCATAACTTTGGGACTTATCGGCAATTGAAAACATTTGCCAATCGAAAGAGCCATTTGGTAACTCTGGAATGTACCGAACTCCGATCTTCAAATACGCCTAGGAACAGTGAAGGCCCAAGACCGATTCCGGGGGAACACCACTGGTGACCTATTTGCCAAGAGACGAACGCTCCATCGTTGTTCCCTGTTGGGAAGCCACTGAACGAATCCACTCTAGGACATTCCCCCTCAATCCAACCTTCTCAATTAAGCAGAGACGCTCTGAGGAACCTTATCAAAACTTTTCGGAGTCTAGAAAATATAATCACAGCACTGCGTTTGTCAACTGCACAAGTAAACATCTTCCATAATCTAAGAGCTTAGTCCAAACACGAACGTTCTCCTGTAAACCATGCTTAGAACCCCGAATTAGACTATACTCATCGAAAAAATGGACATATGATCCGATGATGGATTCTATGCTTGCAGACCACACTAGTAAGACTCACTGGCCTGTACTTACGGAGCAGACCGTTGCCTTCTTGAAATTTGAGAAACATTTGTCCTCCTCCAATCATCCGGAACCCCACTTCTTGCACAGGTTTCATTGAAAATTATTGCTCATGGAACAGACACGGTCACAGAGATTCTAACAGAAGGCGGTAAACTCCCTCGGGAGCAGAGCCTTTCCACTTTCGACTTCTGCAGTTTTCTCTTTTATCACTCAGGCGAACTTACTATATTACCAAGAGTATTATTATGAGGTCACCCCCTACCACAAGGTCATTGGGAAATTATCCAAGGTTTTCCTGAGTGAATACCGACGAAAAATCGTTATATGAACGCTAGAGCCATCTCCTGACTATCGCTGGTGTATTACCTGATCGGCGGACCTAACATTGGACCAATGCTGTCCTTCACTCTCTGCTTCCCCCAACATAAGAAAAAACGCACGAGATTATCCTTCATATAAGAGGCAATCTGTCACTCGATGTTTCGGAGCTTAGCACCTGGAAATAAACGTTTGACTAGCCTCTTTCTGACTTGAAACGATTAAATCAGACAAAAGAAACCAGTAGCCACGATAAAGTCGCCAAATATTTCTCTACTTTAATGTCGAAAACACCTCCCTTTTCAACAGGCTCTACGCTCATATATAAAATCCTCCTATGATGCGAATCATTGATTTCATTTGAGAAATTAACCCTCACTGAAAATGTATGCAATAGCCTATATAAACGGGCATTCACCCGCCGGGGGTGGCCTGTCGTCCCAACAAATGTATTACGTCTTAAGGTTAGCGTTTATGAGTGCATACATACATGCCATATCAGTTTTTTTCCTTCCCCAATTTCGCTTAGAGAGCCGTCCTCGCCGTACGTGAATATGATTTTTTTCCTGACTGTAGAATCAAATAAAGCGGACTCACGTTAAGACACGTTAATAACATACATTCTCGGTTTTGATGACAGTGTTATTCTATGGACTGTATTGAAGTGTAATTTTTCAACCTGCCACCATCAGATATGAAACTAACTTCTAATTGTTTTTTTCTTTTGACTCCATAAGCAACGTCCAATGTTGACTATCGCTTTCATAATTACCTCATTTAATTGATAATTTACAAATGAGTTACTGAGAAATATTTTGAATCAGTAATCACGCGACTGCTACATTTCAGAGTAGACACTATTTTGTTAAATATACAGCTGTGATCTTTACTTGGTCCCTCTTGCAAATGAACGGCATCATCCTATTGGCAGTATCCTGCCGCCATTGCCCATAGACCCGGTAAATTAAACACGACTCCTCTTCCTTCACTTTTTCTGAAATTCGTTGGTGTCCATAGTGGATCCCTTTTATGGTTGTGTCAATCAGGTTTGTTCACACGGTTCTTCGTCTGTTTTCAGCCCAATAAACCTGAACGGTTTAATAAAAAAAGTGTGGAAAGGCTGAGTAATCTTGTATCCTCTGTGGAAAGTTCCGTTTTTACGGTATGGTTAAGGATTGCTGCCAAAACAAAATGCTCAGGTCACATAACATTATAACTTCATATTTTTCCGCATCCAATGTCGTTTCAGCAGTTTCAGGACCATCCTCAATTACATGGTTTCTTTCCCTTTTCGTTTTCGAATTATTTTATCTCCTGACTCGCGTAGGAAGTACCAATTACTCACTTCCACGATAAGTTACAGTTGCTTCATGTTAACTCACCAGTTGCTCATCTTGCAGCCTTCTAACATGAGTCTCCCTATGAGTTCTACAAACCATATGAACTCCGATCCTGCAACTCGAATCTATATCAACTGTATATCAACTGGGTTATTCGAGCAGCAAGTCCCAACAGCTTATTATTATTGTAACGTTTGGACTCGAGTGGCTCACATTAAGCACCCAGCACGAGCCTGAATGGGCATCGCAAACGATGATTAGGAAAGTATTCATTCCATCTCCGGGAAGTTATTGTGAACTGCGGCTTCCTGCCGTCACAAATACGTGAAAGTTCATTATTAACGCTCATATACCATACATAACCTTAGCACTTAGACAATCAGTCTAACGATCGGTCTTACGCATGATCAACAGTAGAACATTGTGACCGCAATAACCACTCACTTGAGGGTAAATAAACATATGTTAGCTGTTGGTTTAAGAGGTCCGTAATCAGGTGCACTCAGAAACGTTGTGTGTATGTGTTTATGCTTATGCGAAACGAAGTGTACTTGTGTCTTGGAAGAAAACATTTCAGAATGTCAATTGACAAAACCAACACCGGTACATGGAGCATGGTTTAGTGTATGTAGTATGTTGTGGTGTAGGAGGGCCCGTATCGTTTATATATTTCAAATGAAACCGGGAATAATTTACAAATCTTTCAGCGGAAAAACACAAAAAACATACTTTTTTAATAAATCGTGGAGATTCCCACACAATATATCCCCAATCTTCGTGACTGCTTTTCCTCATGCCAACTGTATCCTAAACTAAATGTTCTATAATCAAAAAAAGTCAGATTCTTCTGCCTATGGATAGAAGCCAGGAAGGATGATGATTCCGACAGAACTGACGAGCATCATCCCCGTACGGTTACATCGGTAGCAAAATTATAAGTCAGTAGACCATGCACGGTCGCCAATCCTGGTTTTCGCAGGCATTGCTGTAAAAAATAATAGCATATCATTATTGCCAAATGTGGTGTCAGGACCTAAGTGTGATCAAAAGAATCATTTCAACGGGATACGAAAGTCCTTTACCATAAATTTCCAACCTTTAGTTTGGAAGTCTCGATGAAGACATTTTCTAAGTCCTCAGAATCTTCCCTGAAACGTCCCTGGACGTCAACTGTCCCATGTCACTCTGCCATACAAATCTATTAACACTTAACAATGTCTTGAATTTGATATATTCTGATTATGGTATGAGCTGCGTATGCCGCGGGCGACCCCTATCCTTCCACTGGTTGACTAATCATGTTTAGTTCAGAAACCCATCGAATTTTAGAATTTCCGACCCTCTCTCTAAACAATTAACTGGCTTCCCCGTAGAATGAAAAAAATGAACTCAAAACATTTTATTGTAATCTTACAGAACACTGACGCGAATGACCTATTGTCTCTTCCCGTGTACGCTTTTTCTATCCCAATCGAGTAACAGACGAAGACTGCTTAAAAACAATAGATATCAAGAGAAACTTGAGTGATTTCATGCACTTTAAGATAGAGAAAAAAAAGAGGGAGGTGAACCGGTCGATGACCTTCAGGATTATACATTTCATTTAATCTAAAACCCTTGCCTTTCCAAATATGCATGATTTACACCTTCCTATGTCATCGATTTTTCTAATGACAAGGCCATCAATTGGGCATACTCCTAATCCTAGTACGTCAAACATTTCGACTCGGTAGGCCTGAATGCTGTGAACAATGAACCTTTCCCCATTAATATTTAGAAGAAATCAATACAATGTATTACGATGGTGATGCCAAACCACCTTGAAGCTGCTCACACGCGAAGAGCAGTCACGATCCCTGCTGATAAAGCCAAATACCCTGCGGCCAAATCAAAGAACGATTATCACTGTCCGAGTTTTTGGTTATCCTGAGAATTGAAGAAACTTTTGAAAACCAAGCAGAACATTGAAAACTGTGACTCTGACGCCCACTTGTCAGTGATATGACGAATTGATGATATATCTATATATATCTATAATATAATATAATAATTTATATATATATATAGATATAGATAAATATATATAATATCTATATATATATATATATATATATATATAAGTATATATATATATTATAATATCATAATATATATATATTATATATACTATATAGAATATATATATAATAGATATTAATATTATATATATCTATATATAATAAAATATCTACAGCAGCGAGTGTGAAAATTAGAAGATTGTTCCAAGGTGACAGATATGAAAGGTAAGTGGGGTGTGCATTATGGATCGGAAGGAGATCATTGGTCAAAGGGGTGGTGATGAAACGATCAGCAAAAGAACAAAAGTCAGTTACGTATCCAAAGGTCACAAACATTCTATAATCACGTTGCAGTGGGTTAATGGGGGAAAGCCTATTGTTGTGATATCAGTAAAGGTTATATGCACTCAGGAGAGGTTATTAAAGGGGTGAGCGATAATTATTTATTAAATCATTTATTTAACAAGAAATGTGTAAGACCAGTTATCGTTCAATTTGTTGAAGAACTAAGTGAAATAGATTTCTCAGTGAGGCTACATGCCTTGTGGTTATATGACAAACGGTCCCACGTAACTCGTATAAACATTATCTCAATAGTCCTGCTCCATACCAAAAAAGTGGGGGTGACATGGAATTGGTTGTCAATCAATAAATTTTCATTAGTGGAATGTTTGAAATCAAGACGTTATACATTTTTTGACAGCCCTGGACTTGAGTTCCATATTGTATTAGCACAATAAATGTTTTAATGTTAAATTTGATTATTTTAATGGACTGTCAGAAGACAAAGGTGAGCTCATAGAGATTGACTGATTCAGAAATTGCCAGGTTTATTCAGTTTGAAAAAACAGGATGAAAAAACAATTACATGTGGAAAAGTCCACTGGATTTTGTCTCTATGATTAATGTTCCTGCAATGATTGTAGATGTAGAGTGGGTACGAAATGTCACATCACTTCGGCGGGTACAAATCACAGACCCGAGTTCATTCATTTGCAAAACGATATGCCACAATTCTAAAGTCATGGTAGTGTTGAGAGGGGAGATAAACATTATTCCTATTGATTTCTTTATTGTCAAACTTACCTTTCCGAAATGAAATGAACCCCCAGTTCCATCAGAATCAATTAACAACCATGTTGATAATTTGAAACGATGTAAACACTTACCTTCATCCTTCAATGAACATGCAAAATCGATAATGTATATATTAATAGTCACAAGCTCAACTATTACCTTGCACCACATCATACGGAGTGTTAGCACAGTCAGTTGCGTCACAATTGTCCTCGTTCGACATTAAAGGTGATTTTCTTGACTTTGACATATTGCTGTTCTGCGGCTGTCAATCGTCGTCAATTTGAAAAACGTCGTAGTCCGACGATTATACTTGAAGGCCCGCAAAATCGGATTGGTCTTACTTTTCGTTATTCAATAACTTTCGGCATTCAGGACCCAGGAATCAATCTCAGCAATATACACGTTTGCATTTCCAACAAATAAAGTAGGTTCTGAACTTTCACCTTTCGATTATACAGGAAAAATCCCCTCGACTTTCATCCCGAGCGAATGGGGAGCCGCTTTATTTTCCTTTGCAGCTGTGTCTCATTACAAAATTACACACCAAGGGCTGGAAAGAGGGCTACACAATTTTGGATACCTGGAGCTCCATTATCAAACATCTAATAATTGACTCGTTGGTAACTGAACAAATAAATATGAGAAGGGAAATAAACAACTCTGTTTTGACCCCTATGTGAAATCACCCTCCTCATAACCGTGTCCGATGTTGCTATCACATGCTAACCAGATACTTACAGTCACTCCTGTAATTTGTTGAATCATATCGTCGAACTATTCTCCGACCCTATCAACGTCTGGGTATTGAAGTTCGCTGATTTGAAAATGTTGCCGCTGGTTTCGTTGAGGCTGCAGAGCAATAGCCCAAAGTGCGTCATCTGCAAATCCCTCTCCGCACCCCCAGCAAAGGTGAAGTTGTACGGAACTTTGTCCGAATCTCAGCTCCTGAAGCTGTCTCTTTATCCTGATTGTTCAAATTCTTTTGCACCTGTGCGAAATGAATATGGGGGGGCTGAAAAAATCGAGATGTTCCTGACACACCAAAGCCGTTGGGAAAGCTATCAATCACCATGATTAGAATACCCCGAATGATCACCCTAAGACTGATTATCCGAAGTTGTGATTTACATCTCCGCAACCTGTAATGGATCTGCCAGTGGTTTCCCGATATGTCTTTGGTTACGACTGGAGTCGCGGCGCTGTAATGCGTGAAAGCGAATGGGGTAGGGAGACACACTGTCATATTCCAACATATTCCAACATATTCTCTGAGATTATCGGAGTGCGTACAAGTTCTCTTGATCCAGGTTATATCTAATTAAACAATACTGAATTTCAGATCCTCTACTCGAAAAGAGTAATATGCTCACCATTCCTAATGCCTTTAAGATCCAGTCTCCTCTTTCTTAACATTGTTTTGTGCTATAAAAGCAAGTAATGTTTTTATTCGTAGAATAGTAGGAACTCAGCATGAATTCCAGCATGAAAAACTCGGCTTTGCTTAGTTGAATAGTCCATACAGTCTGGTACCTCGAGAAAATATGTTGCATTATGCTTATCCTTATACATCATGTTTATGGATATATTGTCATATCAAATTGTAAATACCCGTTGTAGTATAACATGATAAATTCAGCAATATGAAGCCTTCATGAAATGTTAATTGGTTGAAACTTTCAACTCATGAAAACATTCCTACTATCGCACTTACAAACATTCATTATTTGTATACAATTGCCAGCCAGTTACCCCGTCATTTATGAAGTAGATTATCCTTCTAAGTCAGACTTCAGCGATATTTTTCCAAGAGAAAATTTTAATAATCCTGTGTTCTATGGACACATTTCTTTCATGTATATAAATGCGCGAAATGATTGCTATTCCACTCGAAAACAGTAATTGTTGCTGTTCGACCGAATTCAGGTCTGTTCTAAATTGATATTTTTTTTATTCCATATTAAATACACTATACAAGGACAACAATCAGTCTATTGATATTTAGAATAGGCGAATATGTATCCACTAGCTCCTGTGTCTCCTGTTATCTGATATCACATAATTATAAAGGAAATTGCCAAACAGATTATTCCATTGATGTTGCGGATATCATAGTTTTGGCTTGCCTCCTTTCATTTTCATGCGCTGAAAAAAAGTGGATTTCATCTCTCTTCAGTATTGCTGGATATTGGATTTGGGCATACGGAACTACTTAAACCAAAGTAAAGTACTTGATTTTTTTCCAACTATCTTCCATTGAAGGTCCAAACAAGTCCGAATTAGAAAAGCATTGTGACATATGAAATTGAAATCGACCACTCTAGAATTTTATTCTTAATTTAATTATGATTATCATTATTATTATTATCATCTTCATCATTATTATTATTATTATTACTGATAGCGCTGCCTTGTAATCTTAATTGTGCTTTGAAACCGTTGATTTTATATGGGATAGAGGCGGTTCATTATAATTTGGGTATATATAGAGCCAATCAGTTAAGTCATTTGCCACGTTCATAAATATCCAATGTTGAGGCTATTCGAATGTTTCCAACCACAACCTTTTGACGTTCTATCTAAAAATCCTCCGAAATATTCTAGAGTAAGATCATTCAATTATATGTTCGACCGGGTTTAAGCCAACGACGATGGCGGTGCTTCGAAAGGTGAGGTGAATCCGGCCGTGCTCAGAGATATATCCGATTTACCCCCTGGATGGAGACCATCTTGCCCAACAATACCCTTTCCCCAGGGCTCAGTCAATCTTTCAACGCTATTTCATTCCCTTGTCTGGTTGAAAAATTTGGACATACATGTTAATGTATTCCGGGAATACTTGTGTCAAAGCGCTATCTTCGTTAGTCACATCTCTTATAACCGACAGTTCATTACTACTAAAATTTGCAACACTATTCAAACAAGGGGAGAAGTTTTGTTGATCCGACCAAATGGGGTTCTATACTCGATGATGATAACCCAAACCTGCACGAAAGTTTCGCTATTTCCGAAATGAGAGAGGTTCTAGGCGTGACTCCCCCGATCCTGTTGTCGCCGATAGAGTCATCCCTGCTGGTAGCATGATGGTGTGGCGTTGTTAGCCATTCTGACTCTTGTTTTGGGTCAAAATGATTCACCCAGAGAAATGAAAACTTGTTGCGTTTGCATTTCTCTTGCTTTTGTTGTCATTTTTTTTTTGTTTTTGCTGTTTTTTTTTATTTTCCAATTGAAATTTCCCGGTCCGCATCCTGGACCATCTATCGCAAAAGTGGGTTCGCTATTCCGAATGAAGAATGTTCGCTATTTTGCAAACAAATGAAGATTTGAAAATGGGCTTGAGGATCTAGTAATTTCCACCCTTCACATTTACATGAGGCCGTGGAGCGGACCCAGAAATCCCAAAGTAGATTAAGTGAAGGTCCACACATCATCAAGGAATCTGAGATATGTTTTTGTTTTTCCAGAGTGTTTTTTTTCTCAGAATAGCGAACCTTCAATTATTATGGGAGTCGTAACCTCTACTAATTTTCGGAGATTGTATTTCTTTTATTACCTTCCCTAGTACCAATCAGTACCTCTCTCCTTTCCGGCACCAACGGAACCTTTATTACCTATCGGAGTAGTGGAATAACGAAAAATTACCGTCGCTGGAATCGCATATCTCTTTCATTTTTCGGAATAAATGAAACTGTCGAGACGTAAGCCCTCCGGAATTATGGAAGCAATTTTGAGTTTCCGTCGATGTGTTTTTTTTATTTCTTACATGAAAATCTTCCGACAAATTCCTTGTAAATATGTACTTACGCCGTCATGTGTTTACCTTGTATTATTCACTTACACTTTACCGTGTCTCGAGGACTTTTCAGGGCAACTCTTTTCCCTCTTCGTAGGACAAATCAAATTAAGTCGCTCGAGAATGTCTTTTATTTTTGATGGGATACGTGGTTTGGTCAAACCGAGGAACGCACATTGCAACCCGAAATACCTATTACACTCACTGTTAGCTGTGAAACCCTTTGGCAGGAAACGCAGAAGAGTACACATTCCACCTCTTGTGGAGGTGGCGGTCATTACTCAGAGACTGCAAACAATGCCATTTTGCCCACCTCTCTCTATTCCTAATTCCAGTGTCTCTTGTAAGCTGAACATCTGACGAGACTGCACAAGTCATCAGGAACATTTTAAGGCTTGTATGACCTGATAAACATTTGCAGTCTTATCCCATTGGAAAGCCGTAGTTTTCACAACTCGCTAACAGCAGCGACCAGAGCCAGGCTCGAATGGTCACTGCAAGAGAAAAAAAACTAGTCGTATCAAATGAACTAAATCCCAGATCTCAAACTTCGAAATAAGTGTCGAGAAGAAACATCGACTCTGTGAGTTGCTGGAATCATTCCATTGAATTTTGCCACAGCCAGAACACCAACGCAAACGCACGCTCATACACCACGACTTACAATTCCGAAACAGCGATGTCGTCCGAGTTCTGTAGATCGATGTTGGCCTCTGAGGTGATATACAGTGATTCGACCACAGCAGTCTCTATTTGTTCCTGGTTACAGTTCTCGATTTCTGAATCCTTTATCGCACCATCATCGGCGAACCATCCCTAAGTAACCAAACGTACCCATTGCCGTACATCTGGTATTGGTATATCTGAGACTGAAGTGAAAGTTACACATTACCACACACACTACCCCTCAACTGACTTGGTGTATTGTCGCCAAACTTGCCCCCGTCCATTTTTTTTCCTTTTTAGGAATCTACTGTATCTGACTGACATGGTTTTAATCGACGCTTCGCCTGACATAGGCTGCTGTGTGTACATATGTGTAACTGTGTGATCTTGGATTTAATTTCTCGTCAAAATCATCTTTGCGTCATTGACAGAGTATAGAGAGGTGCCCGATTCTTCAGGCTGTTACTCTGCCTAAAACACCCATGGGTTCCAGTTTGGTCGTTCGGGGTGACATTCGTCAGTGGGAATCCCCCCCGCTTAGTGAGTCGAGACACAAGAGTATGTTACCACCCCCCCCCAAATTAATGCTTATTAAGCGCATAGGAAATCGATTAGACCTAGCGACAGCACAGGATATGCTTTCATCTCCACTTGTAATACCCTCTAAGACGAAACAATCATGGCAAGCCAATTTCAATTCCAACACTGCTCTCTGTTTGTTCAAATGAAATATTGACGTCATTCAGTCTTAATTTTTTTTACATTATTCGAAACTACTCACTTTACAAACAGTTCTCTTGTCGTTTCTTCGTCCCTGAGAAACATTATCCTAGCCACTATTCTAGAAGAAAAGAAGACTCACACGGAATATCATTTGGGTAATATCGACTACACTACAATACACTCGTAACCGTGCCATTCCCTTTACTCTCATTCACTCACCTCCCATCACGGCTTTGCTAACTCCAAATGATTACCAACTGTGGTCGCCTACTAAATTCCTGGCGAACTAAGCCTCCAATTGCCATCCCTCATCGACTTTGGTTCCACGATGGATTCCTGCTAAGGCAAGCGAGAAATTATCAATTCAAGTCTGGGAGTTGAGGTCTGATCCAACCAATCAGATCAGTGTGTCTGGGGTTCAATGAAATGTTTACTCCCATGCAGAACCTGATTTAGGCATTGGTTGGCGGGGCACGTGCCAGAAGCTTAGTGGCCTGATCCACAGGTTGTGAGTTCGCGTCATATTGTGGGTCTACTTTCGAGAGAATACTTTAATCAGATGCCTAAAATGAGATTGGTGAATCAGCATGCTTTCTTGTGTATCAACATTACGGTCACTCCGAGAAGGCAGCCTCATTTGGTGTCAGTTCACGATAGTGCTATACAGTTCTGTACTCCTGCTGGGCTTTGTGTAAGTTTGATTCTTTGTCTAGCACTAGCAAGTATGTTATACAAACACTAGAATGACTACGTCGTGCCTAGGTTATACTGCGGCAAGACGAACCTGGCGCTCTTCAAGTTCACCAGCCTTTGTACAAGGCGCGAACTGGTCTACTGCCTATTCAGATTCTAAAACTAGTTGCAAGAAACGTATAGGCACAATTTGCACCCAACCCGGAACGCCGCCTCCTCTAAATGGGAGCGGTCTCTATCTCTCTCTAGATGGAAGCGGCTCTCTCTAGATTAAGCAACCTCCTTTTTTCTCGCCTGAACTTTGTTCAAGAAGACATAGTGGTCACTTTGTTGTGTGCTGTCTGTCTGTCTGTCCGTCCGTCCGTAAGTCCGTCCGTCCTCCCGTCCGTCTGCCTGTCCGTATGTGCGGTCGATACTTCCTGAAACCGTGAAAAGCCTCATGGAACCTGTTCTTGGAGGTGCGCAGGTGAGTTGTCGATGTGCATCCACTTTTTCGTTCCCGAAGACCATACCTCTTTGCAGAAATTTGCATGTTTAATGAAATGCCGGAAGTCTTGTTGTACAAGATATCTCTTGATCGGTAGATGCTTGGTGATGACCGTTCGAGATATAACAACTATGAAGTGCACACGAACTGATTAGATTCCTGGCATGATCTATGCTAATTGAGTAGTCTACTTTGCATATTTCTGCGATATTTCGAAGTTCGTTCGATTTTGACGAAACTCGGTGGGAATGGTTTATCATAGTCCCATAAATTTTTTCACAGTAGGGACAGGTCACCAAACGGTCATTTAATGTTACCAATTCGCATTTACCCAGTCTAATTTGCAAAATTTGAGGCAGATTTCAAGTTGGTTGAATCCTCAATGACACTTGGTGGATATGTTACAAACCCCTTTGATCCTTATAATTAACAGCATGTGAAGTCATGAATGTCTTCAATGTGGATAATTGCATAAATTATGGCAAATTTTTACGAATTTCTGTTAAATGGCGATAAAATAATTTGGAATGAGTGCAGTTCGGGGTGCTTCGTAGAGATGTGTCGGATAATTTTTGGGTTCCATTGGATCAAACAACTCTAAAGACGTGTCCAAATATCAAAGGCAAGAGTCTTAAGGAACATGTGCTTATTCTTATTCTAGGAGTTACAGGGCCAAGACAGAAAAACTGTCAATTTTTTGGATGTGTTGATGATCTCTGTCCCTACTAAACGAAACCAACTATTGCTGCTTCGTCTGACACTTGGTCTAACAAGTTACAAGGGCCAAGGTCTATGTTGAGTACCTTTGGGCAATAGCATAGTGCGTGTGTACCTGATTACAAATGCTTTTGGGGCTTTGTGCAATCCATGAGGGAGCATTTTTTCATAAAAAAAACCGTCATGTCATCAAATGCCATTCAAGGTCAACAAACTTCCAAATATACACATTTTCTCTGTCAACTACTTTCATGACTGTATGTGCGATTGGGCTGAAATTTTGGGACATGGGCTCATAAATCTTATGAAGAGTAACATTTTACACATAAAAACCTGTTCTGTATCAAAGGTCATTCAAAGGTCACTTAATGGACGCAAGAATGTCAATAATACAGTTTCTTCAACACCTCTAGAGACTGTATGCTTGGGTCACCCACCCCGCTGTACATGCATGATGCTGGACATCACTATTATTGTAGCAATGATTCATAACAAAATGTTGCAGAACTTTCTCTATTTTACTAATTTCAACCCCTCAGGTATGTTATTTTCTTCATCGAACTAGTATTCTAGCTGTAACAGACGAGATTCATCTATTGTTCAAAACCTCCCTTTTTTACCTTTGAGTCCACATCTCCTGTCATCACCTCTCCTGGGCTCACACGGCCATAGAGTGTAAATACACCAGAAACTGTCGGAATTTATATTAACAACCGGAGCCTCTCTTGAAGCATTGTTTAAATTACCCTACATTTTGTCTATTTTGCAAAGTCATTGTTTTCTTAACTGCCAGCTACTAGTCAGGCATGGGCGTGTCACGTTGTCAGGTTACACCTTTGCATTAGAGGAGCTCATGGTAGTGTGTGATACAGCTGGACGTAACTCCCCTCAAGGAGGGCAGTATGGGAGTTTACGCTATAAAGTTTGCTGGAAGTACTAGAGTAGAAATGAATCTTATGGGTGACAGTGAGGATATACAGACAAACTTTATAGATAGGACCATATCCACTATAGCCTGTGGGTCTACCTTCATTCTCGCCAAAATGTTAACATTGATCTCGGGTCACTAGGGGATATGCAGTGTGTTTCATTGCTCCATTCATACCAAATGTTCAAGTTGTTGAATCCCGATGAAATGTATTAAGTGTGGTTCACATTGGTTCTCTGAAATAAGTGAAGTTAGAAAATGGTTCCCAGAAAGTTGAACCTGGTGTCTAAAGTTTGCATAATTTAGGCAATCTTAGTCACTTTCCACAAAACTCAGTCCTGTTTATATAGACAATTGTCGAAATCAGTCCTACGAATTTGGAAATTGTCCCTGATTAGTAGGGTGTTTCTGATAAATATGCTAATACCAACATCTTGAAGCAACTCATTAAATGCCTCGTAAATTGTTGCATGGTGACATAGATAAACAATGATCGCGTACGAAATCGAGACACTCTGGGGGAGATCGCCTTGTTTATGGTATAACGTACTTGCCGAGCAGATGATCGATCCTGTTCACCGGCCCAGCAAGGTGGCAGACCTGGATACTGCACCTTACTGTCAGCTGCGAATTCTTCTTCAACCAGGTACACGGAATAAGGCGATGCCTCTGGCGGTACCTTAACTGTGGGCTGGGTAATCACACGAAGATGGATCTTGCAGATGGCCTATGCAGATTACAAACCCATTATAATCTTGGAAGGACTCACAGGAGGTGACCCAGAAACCCTTGTGGGCTTATCTAAGTAGGTCACGCCCCGCTGAGATGAATATGATATTGAATAGTGTATCCAACAACAATGTTGACTCTGACTAAGTAGATTGGAACAACTCCCCCATGGAACCCCGTTTAAACTTCTACTATACCAACCATTACCTACCCACCCCTCCTCCCCATTACTCCTATCAAATATGCGAAAATTTCGTCGATGAATCTATAATGTTGAAGAACACAAACTTGAGGACGTTTCACTTGACGATTATTGATTGCTTATCAAATGCTTCTTTCACACCAGAGTGGCGTTGAAATTATTTCCTTCAACCTGTCCCAAGAGATCTTCTGGGTCTAAAAAAGAATCGCAAATACTAAATGCTTCTGATTAATTCCCAGATAAATCCATAGTAAATAGAGAGTATATTGCAAATGACCTGTTAGGGCTAATTATTCTGAACAATTACTCTTGGTTCGTTATTAAACTGTGACGTCACTTTCAATCCACAAAGGGTTGCGCCACAGGCTAGCCACATTGTGCCACAAGACTTCTTAGAGTGCAGATCGTTGAGGTTCTGCTCTCCAGGAGTTTAGCCTCACAAGAGTCACACCCTGAACTTGGAGCTTGAAGTTCTGGAAGGTTAATTAGGATCGCATGCCACCTTGTTCCGTATTAGTAATTTTCAATTATTCAGATGCAAGCTTTTTCGATGAAGTGTTCAGCATAGTGGATGCGCCTGTGCTCATGTCTTTCGAACAGTACTTTATTATATCTCTTGCCCCACTTTCGTCCAAGCTGGTGAATATTTCAGAGATTTTCAAAGGAATCTGGCTTCTTTACTGTCACTACGCCGCCTAGACCCTTGACCCTCTGACTCCAAGCGTACAGCATGTTCAAAATTATCCTTAAAATTGTCAGTAAATTCACCGAGAAGGTTATCCATCAAATAAAAGACGAGTCCGCATATTTTTTAGAGGAACATCTGCTCGTGGGCAAGACATGCGGGTTCACTCTTTCTACGCCGAAAATTGCGGGAAATCGGTTCACTTTTTGCTTCCTAAAAATGATGAGCTCAAATAAGCTCTAGTTTAGTGTCTGTCGGGAAATTCAGCAATTCAGCAGGAACCGACCCCAATGCCTATTAGGACAGTGGTTACAGGACATCTGTGTTTCATATTATTCAGTCAAGAAAAATGGCCAACAAATGTGCAGCTACATTTTGAATGATACAAGAGTTCTTTCTTACATTGCATGAAAGCAATTGCCGACAGTAGTTTCTTGTGTAATATTGCCCAGAAAGAGGAAATAGTAGCTGCCCTACCTGTCGCCATGTTATTACCAATTACAATGTTGCACTGAACTCGGTCATTCGCCCCGTCTACACACAGTGAAAAGACGAGGTACAGTTTCAACCAAAATTATGGAGTCAGATCATACAATGGTGTCTGATCGTACCAAGAAGCATTTCAGTTTGAGTTGTCACATTTTTCCAACCATAATTGCTCACGATGCACATAGCATCCTTCACATTGTAGGTTTGTTCGAAATATGTTCTCTATTGCAATGTGGCAAGTTCCGGAATAGGCTTTCTTACCGTATTGGTAAGAGTGGAGTTTACAACATATTTCTAGAAAGGAACTGGTAGTATTATGTCTAAATGCATCTGAATGTGTTGATCCCGTCAATATATGCACGTACAAATGTCAAAGATGCAACGCAGTCCGTCACTAGCGTAAACATCGGGCAGCACAGGGATAGCACCAACACGAGACACGCGTGAGATATTACTGACGCACTGGCATTTGGGATACAGATCAGAGTGTCAATGTAGAGCAATCAAGAGTCATTGGTCGAAATATCCGAGACACGATGTTCAACAGAAATTGAGAGAATACCACTTTGGCAAGAGCTTCCATACTTGACACATGCCATACAAGAACTCAAGTAAAATTGATCGCTAGTTGTCTTTGTACTGGGGACATGTAGCGACCCCCGAGGGAATTCCTACCGACAATGCTGTTTCTTTCAACGGAAACATCGTTCATCTGAGGTAAATACGATTTTGGTAGCATCTAGTCCCGTCCCGGTACGATAGAGGCACAGCCATTGCTACCAATATCATCAGCAGCTGTTTATCTCGTAAACCGGATTATACTACCAGATGCTCAAGTGAGAGGAGGCTCTCGGTCTCCTGTCGACAGCGATCGAGTTGGATCCAATATGATGTTCTATGAATGTCTGACTAAAAGACAACAACGAGAATGTCAGGCGAGCTGTTCAAGGTGATCGAATGCGGGCCTAAGGCAAATTATTCAACACAAGAGACTCTTATATATTTGACATCGTCGTCGATGCAGAAAATACCTCTTCCTGATGGGCTAGCTATTTCGAAGACGTCCAACATGACCTCGAGCTTGGAAACTAAAATGAATGGCGCTGCAACCCTGGTGTTTTACTGATTGTAGATTGCAAGATGCCTACTTTTGAGAAAGCTCAAAAGTCATTGAAACATCTTATTGAGGAGCGAGAAAACACGTGGGGTCTGTGGCATACATCCAGAGATGTTGTGTTATATTTTTTTAATATATAATCAGATATACTTCCACAACTCGGGCTACTCAGTTTTTTAGTACGTCATTTTTGATAGTGCATACAAATGTATTGGGGAGAAAAAAAAAGAAAAAAAAAAAACATTTGATTGCGATAGTTGAAGGGTGTATCCGAATTTTCCTGGACTATGACTATGGCATTTTAAAAATAGAACTAATTGTTCACTTTTTTTAGAAGAAAAAAGGATACATATATAGATATAGCAACAGTACCGAGATTGGCTGGTCAATGTCTCCAGTTCATTGTGGCAATGCGCATTAGTACCTGCTATGACTGGAGAGTGTACAGATATGTAAGAACATCTAAATTAGCATTCCTTTGTGTTACAGCGCTTGTCATTCACGAAGGGTAAAAATGGGGGGTAAAAATTTACGATGGAAATATTTCTTCATGTGTAGTCATAATACCAATTCTTCTCCAGTTTAATTCATCCATTAGCTTAATCTTCGGTGGATTCAGAGACTCTCAGAGAGAAAGGTCCTGAAAAAGTAAGGGTACTTTTCACGGTCTGACAAGCTTGGAGAAGAGGCCCAGTAAGACATCTGTGGATAGAGGAAACAGGTAGTTACGTATGTTATCCTAAGTATGAAAAATTCATCACGTGAAATATTTTAGAGGGCGTTGCTATTATTGCACTATGCTTAGAAACCAGAAGCGCAAGTCGATTTGACATTTCTGTATTCTAATTACCGTTGCTATTAGTTCACCACTCTGATTGCACAGAATATGCGATGGCCCTCTCGTCTTTGATAATCTACCGGATATTCAAGACATATTGGTCTCTCGGTAGCAGTATTCGCTCACATCGCATATTCCTCAAGATAATATAAAATTGCGAAAATTTTGTCCATATTCGCCTCCCCAAGATGGTTAATCAACTGGAAGTGGTTCTAATAAAATCCACAACACGAAAAGACACACGCATTGAAGTAGATACGATAATCTGGTGTTTCCAGTAGGAGAAAGAGTGCAGGCGCTGATATTGGTGGAACCTAACCTGTTGCTTTCATCAGTTTGTTGTCATTGAGGCTACACTGAAGGTCTATCATCGTAATGAGCAAGTTCTGTAACATGACATTGAGTCACACGATCGTGCAAAACATTCCCATGAAAAATACTAGCTCCCCCTCGTATAGAGTGACTAAAAATATTATTTGAAGTATTTCATAGGTTTAGAAGGTAGGCGTAAAAGACTAATTAGGCAATGGCTGCAACTCAAGCTTAGAGTGTTAAATTGTCAGTTCTCACGAATGACATCAAGTATATTTGCCAGATTTTGAAGTCAGTGCATATTTGAATAGATTGTAAGTTGTCCAGTGCGTGCAGTGGTATAATCGTCCATTCATTTGAAAATTGAAATGCTTCAATTTAATGAGCTGTTACTTGACTTAGGAATCTTACATGTTCATGACCACTAAAGTCTAATCTGATATCCATCTAATGCGTTTGATACTTGGTATAGTGTACATTATGGCATATTGCCTTCATATGTCAGAAAGAAGGAAGGGAAATGAAAACATGGGGGGAGCGAAGAAACAAGCAGAAATAGGGTATAAATAGGTGACGAAAATAAATACACGGGGAGAACAGGAAAATCAAAATAGAGAGACAGCCATGTTCCCACTATCTGATCACTGAAACGTCCTGCTGGTGTTTTTGTGTGGGTTTCAAGCTGATAATCTCAGTGCCAGGCATTCTCTAAAAATCCGGGAAAGCGGGCTATGTGCGTGTATCGATTATCTGAGAACCCATCGAACGAGAATAGAGCCAAATACACTTCCGGTAACACTGTCCAAAACGATATCTTTCACGGAAACTGGAAAACGAATTAGAATGATAGAATTACAGATTACACGGAATGAAGGTACTAACAAGAACATTGGCACAACACATATTGTACCCTAGATAAGAAGTGTCGGTTACGATATCCCCCTCCGTTGTTCAAACTATAATCATATTATGCAAGAAGGAGAATCAGATATCAATGAATTCCGACGATAAACAAAGATTGCACTATTGTAGAGCCACTAGTGTCCTTCACCAGCCTGTATAAAAAAAAAACGCTGAAAATGCTCTCGCACACGCAAAAAACACACGCAACACACGTTTTCGGCCCGCGGCTCAGTTATCAGGGGTTGTTACTGACCCGCACCATTGGACACCCCTCCGAAGAGAATACTATGGTGCCTCTCCTTCCGCAGGGACTTATATGCCTCTCTCCCCTCCGCCAAGAATACTATGCACGCAGGGGCACAATGCTACCCCATCCTTTCCTGTAAGAACTTACTTGTGCCCCCCCCCGGCAACATGATAGCCCCACCTCCCCGCGCAGCAGGGACTACTGTGATCTCCTTTCTCTTCCACGGAGCTACAATTTCCCACCTACCCTCCTGCAGGGGACTATTGTGCTCTCTCTCTCTCCTTCCGCAAGGGATACAATTGAACCCCCCCCCCCCCCACTGCAGTGTCTACAGAGCTACCTCCTCCTTCCACGGGGGCTACTATGTCTCCCTCACAGCCACAGAGAAACTTGCTTCCTCTCACTCCCGCATGGGACTAATATGCTACCCCCCTTCCCCCAGACTGGTATTCTCCTCGTAGTCACACATGAACTACTATGCTCCCTCCCCCCCCCACCAGCAGCAGGAGGAATTATCGTCCTTGACATTCAACCGGGTAAGCATGGTTGTGACGCTGTTGATATAGATTTCTTACCTCTAAGCGAAAACATTTTCTTGGTTTTTCCTCGACCTTCCACAAAAACCTTCGAACGATTAGTCATGACATTTATTAAAGAAGCTTTCGACGATATCAATGGAATTCGCTGACGCTTCGAAAACAACATTTCCTACAGGGACTTACTATGCACCGCTCCCCGTTCCGCTACAATGCTCCCTCCTAACTCCCGCAGGGACTACACCTAGCTCCCTCTCCTCCCCACCGAGACAACACAATGCTACCCATTCTTCCAAAGGGTCTACATGTTCGCCTCCCCTCCCACAGGACTGTATGCGTCTTCCCATCCGCAGAGGAAACTATGTCCCCCTTACGTGTTCCCGTCCTTCCACAGGGTTCAATATGTCCCTCCCCACTGCCGCAGGGGCTACAATGCTACACTTCCTTTCCTGTAAGAACTACTGTGCCCACCGTCAATGCTTAGCCCCACCATCCCCGCCCCGCAGGGAACGGTGATCTCCTTTCCTCCACGGAGCTACAATTTTATTAAAGAAGCTTCCGACTTATGGGATACGCGGGAATTTAATGGTTGGTAAGGAGTTGTTGTTTTTTTTCTCAAACAGAACGGTTTACGTCTTACCAAAAATATTCATTCTGGATACAAGGATATTTGTGGTGTTACACAAAGATAATTTCTTCAACGGAGAAATGGGAATCAAGCCTCGCAACCATAATGTTTCCAGAGAATGAAGAAGTTCTGCCAATTGGTTCAAGGGGCGCACCCCTCCCCCCTAATTTTTGGAAGTCATCCATACATGATGATTTTTTTTTTCCACACACCAAATGTTTCCCAACACTGCTTCACCCCCCCCCCCCTCCAAATTTCTCCCACCCCCCCCCCCCCCCCCCATCACACTTCAAAAATATTTCTGCGCCCTGCAATTGGTTCGCGACACGAATTATCGTTGGATACTTGCTAATACTTAACTACATGATCTTAACAGAGTTGGAATCCCAGATGGAACAAAGATATGTAATGCATTTAAGACAGTCATGCAATTGTGTTGCGTATATAATTTTTAGGAGTCATAAAGATTCTAAACCTGACCTGACGTGAACGTATTGCATTATGATTTTAAGAAAGATGCTATGAACGTAGGTGTTGTCTAAGCTTAAGCATTTTCTTCCTTGTAAAATACTCGGATGTTATATAATCCTGGGTGTTCCGCGCTCTCATGTTGTTCCATTCAATTGGAGCGGGACAAACGCTTCAAATTTGAAACAATTGGCCACTTGCGAAAAAGAGCTATTCGTCATGTCACACATGCAGGTGCCCTTGAACACAACAACTAGCTCTCTAATGAAAAAACTTGATTATTGGCATTCCAGGATGGAAAAAAGACGTCCATGAATCTTGCCATTTTCGCTCACAAGGCTCCTAACAGTTTTTTTTTTTTGTTGTATTACTAGATTCAAACTACAATACTAGACAAGCCCAGAGATGCACCCTTCATATTGCCGTGCCGACGGAATATCGGTGGTGAATTGAATTTTGCCTGCGTCAGCAAATTGTGAATTCCATCCACCCAAAAATAACTCCTGTAAAAACACACTTCTTTGTCCATTTCGAAAGAGAGAGGTTAATAAGGAGGTATAAGACAGTACTGGACTCGTCCTGTAGCTAAATTATTCAAGGTGTCATGTAATATGATGCATAATGTATTTTTTCTTTGGTGCTGGGAGTATACTCCCTTAAGCTACCTTTATAGCATGTAGATAGAGCAGTATCTTATGATTGCTATTTCCTATTGTACATACAATGAACACACCCAACCGTTGTGCCACCTTATTACATGAGAAAAACAAACAAAGTGAGAATGAAATGAATGTGAAAAACGGGCGCTCCATTTGACATGGATAGAAAAATTTGGGGAAGAAGGGTTATAATTCTTTCGTCGATTTTACGAAAAGTTCCAACGATTTAGAGATTAAAAGACTGTGTGGGTCAAAATTTTGTACAAGGTAAAAGTGAAAGAACACAGTGGTAGTCGATTTCGTTCAAATTTGTTAACAAGGTATGAAGTGGACCAGTGGCCGGAGCGTTAGATTTTGGTTTTGAAGTGGGGGGGGATGATTTGCTAGATGGCGATCTAAGCGGACGCCACCATAGGTTGGCGCGGAGCGTGCAAGGAAAAATTTTGCTTTTCACCAACATCCCAGAGCCCGGAACGGCACTTGAGGGTTTTTTCAGCTGTGTTACCTCAGCTTCAAGAATGAACATATATCTACGATTTGTGGTTGTTAAAGAGAATGTTCGCATCTTTGAAAGCTATATATAACATTTGATAGTTTTAAACTGACGCCAGAAATAAAGATGTAAGACAACATAAACCTGTATTTTAATGAGGGCAGACCTCTCGACAGTCAGTCTACAGGCAAATACATCAATTAAGTGATAGGACGATAGGTACACGCGGGATGGGGCGGTGTGAGGGAGCTCCAGTTTTAAAACTGTCCAAACACTTCGTCGCGTCTCCGAGCCGTAGAATGTTTCGGCCAGTTTCGGCACATTAGTAAAGTCTAGTAGTTGTGGTGCCACGATACACACAGCAACGGAGTTTAAGCGGCCTTCTGGGACTGGTAATCCCAACCATGTTTGTCAGCCTTCTCAACGTTGAAAAAAAACTGCGCTCACGTGCACGGGACGACCGGGCACACGAGTAAAAGCCTGGAGTAGAGCCTTCACCTGGCGGTAACAGACCCCACACACTCTCTGCATTCAACACCCGTGGTTAGCGTAGTCTGGAAGGTTTACGAAACGATTCGGTCATCAGGAATAGGACTCTGGGTGGGACCATTATCAACCTCAGCTATTGTCCAGGACTGTCGCCCACGTCGCCGCCACCACCACCTGCCGATGTGTTGAGGCACCTCAGCCGAGGGGACGCTCTGTGAGCTATCATGCAAAATGGTATTAGCAGAACGAGAGGAGCTATTCAAACTCCACGATTCAGACGCTGATAGCTATCGACAAACTCGTCGTCTCACGTTTTTGAAAAATGACGTTATTTGGATGTATTTCGCCGCTTGGGACGATCGGTGCGACATTTTACTTTAGCTGCTAATCCATGCACGACTCTATCCAATATATGAATGGAGAGTCCGTTATAATGCCCCGACACGCCCGACTATAAGACGCTAATAATAATGTACTAGATAGATAACGGAGCGGAAAGATGGCAATTACGGACTGTATAAACTACGCCAAGCCGCGTACTTAACGACGCACGCGGGGCGAAAACGGCCCGGCGAAACTTAATCGCGGTGACTCACCTTTCTGACTCGTTTTGTAAATGACAGTTTATGGGGGCCTGTTGGGTGCGGAGTCTATTGAGCTCAGCCTCTTCAGTGTCGCCTAACTGATACAAATATTCGTTGTAATAAAAATGGATTGGAGAATTGGTCTAATTATGAATGAATATCAAAAAAATAAAAAAAATATTATTGGGACTGACAAAACTGGGGGGGGGGGGATTTTGTACAGGCATCCCCCCTACCACCTCAAAAAGTGGGGGGGATGACATCCCCGCATCCCCCCCGCGATTTACGCCCCGTGGAAGTGTAAGAACACAGTTTTGAAGTCGATTCGTTTCTCTTTTCTTGAATACCACGCGCAGATTTACTTGACGAGTTTCCATTAACGTTGTTTGCCCAATTGAGTAAGTGAATTTTGAAACGTAAGTTGAAACGTCAAAGAACACATAATCATCTCTACAATGAAGTGATTCTGTTTGGGTGGGGGGGTATAGGAAAGCTTGATTGTTTAGCGACGACATTGTTTTCATCAGGTATACTGGGTAATTTTAATCGCTGATTTTATATTTCTAACATGGATTTGAGCAATTCAAAACAAGGACAAAGTCAAAAGAAATAATCTATGTATTTTTAATTACTAAAAGTGTTGTGTTTTCAAGTTTGGTTGTGCTCTTTATCGTGAGTTACGTCACAAATTTGGATTCATTTTCATTGGCGGTTCCTCCGGAAAAAACCTTTTGAACATTTTAGAGCAAATTTTCTATGTTTACTCATTCCAAAGTGCCTGCCCGTTTCCAATATGTTTAGAACCACTCAACATATGTATGCAAATTAGACACATTGAATGTTGGTCACTGACCCTGGATCCAAGTTTGAATCTGTTCATTATCCACCAAGTTTCGTGAAAAGTCGATGAAGGGATGCATGAATTAGCGCATCAGACATTGTAAACAGCAATATTTTACGCTCCTATTTAATATGTTCTTGTCCAGACTATCCTATACAATGGGCCTACCATATGACGCATACGTTCATAGTTTGTCTGCAATCTCGTTGACGAGCCACGAAAAATACATAGAATAAGATATAATACCAACTCAAATATTATTTCGCGTACTTGAAATTCATCACACATACATACATCATACATACTACTACATACATACATCCATACATACATACATACATACATACCATCGATCCGACTCGGGTACTGGCACGCACTTGCTAGAGTGCGCCTGCTGCGCAGCCTGCAGCCGTGCGCCCGCCAGGGGTTGGCCACCCGTGGGCAGCGGCGTGAAGGCATAGCTCTTTATAAGGAAAGTTTTCGCTGATCGATCCTGAAATTTCTCCAGGCAAGACAGATGGTAAGCGTGCTGTCCCTAAGTTCCATCGCACCAAGACACAGGTTAGCATAATACAAATGAGCGGTTAAATGGAGTGATCTTGAGTCAATCAACCCCCGAGGCGCACTATTCTTCACATTTTTTCCTATACTGAACCCATTCAAAATACCGGAAACTGGCAGTATCGTTTATGGATCATATTCTTCCACATACTACAGTTTGCATCGTTTCCGTGGAACAATCACGCTGAGATGGAATGTTTGAAGTCATCACTTTTTCACAGCTCAGAACTTCAGAGTCATAAGATTATTGCGAGTCGATCACTGGGTGAGTTGTGCAATTTGCTGCTAGACATAACTATAGTTGAGACACCTTGAAAATATGTCCATGAAATTTGTTTTTTTTGGCATGGTGAATTGAAGAGAAAAATCAGAGGAATAATCCATACCCGTTATTTGGTGGCTGTTTGAAGAAGGTGTGTGTGTTTCAAGAACCCAGTCTGGTCCAGATTTTTACCTAAATTTCGGGTGTTTTTAAATTAAAGTTTTAAAATGTGAAAATTTGCGCTCTCGGTGACAGGATAAACAATTTCTATAGAGAAAAATCACTCAGTTTGATTAATATTGGTTTTAACATTGTGTACATTCATTCATGCTGGCCTGCACGCCATGCTAATAATATTTTATCCGCAATGATCGACTCCCGGATATCGATCGACTCCCGATAACGCGACTATACTTACTGTAGTCAGGTTAGCCAGGTGGGAGGTCTCAGATACCGGGGCGGCTGACGTTGAGCATTGACGGCCCAATTGAATGCTATTTAACAAGGGGTTCCTCAAGCAGGGGAGTATGGAAAGCCCAGATACCACCAGATGAAATACACTGTGGAATAAATGATTCACGGTTACTGGAACCTCTCTCCAAAGCTTATCGGAGCGTTATTCAGATAGCTCAAGCATTTTCAAGGAGAGATATGGGGTTTAAATCATTGCGGTCGTCGAGAAGAATGATGGAAACATGTTCGCAATAGGACTCATGTTCGAATTGGAAAAGCGTGGCATGAAATATTGAGAAAAAAAAACACCACTTAATGACAATATTGTTTTGAAGGCCGACTGAGAGGTGTTAAACGAATGGTAAATGGGAGTGAAAGAAAAAGGATTGCACCTGGTAAGTACCCGGCGCAACGACTCGCCAGTGTTGGACTGAATGGTCGGGCGATCGCAGTCAAACTGATTCCCGACTGATCCGGGAATAGAATCAGAGCAATGATACATACCTTTTCATGTTAATGACCATATATGTAGGTTATTCATGGAATTAATGGGTTAAATCAACATTCACTCATAATTGCCCCAAAGGCAACAGAGTTGGTTATGCAAGGTCCCTGATGATATCTCATTTTTTATGCCTTGTCGAAGTCAGAGGAATCGATGCAGTCTTGACGTGTGTGTGTGTGTGGGTAGGCATGTGTGTAGTGTGTGTATGTGAGGCCTGCTTGTAAACACGATACTCGGAACCCAACTGAATGGATTGATGAAGCTCATACTGGTATGTGGGTTACCCAAGATGAGTACATGGACCCATGATTGTTTTGGGGTCGGGTCACGAGGTCATCCGAGTGGTCACCAGAGGTCAAAGTCTGACAAAACCTTGAAACATGATAAGTCCAGGAATGGTTGGTCTGATCGGGTTGAAATTTGGTGTGAGCTTCTGATGGAGATCAAAAAGGATCCTATTGTTTTGGTATAGGTGGGAAGGCGTTGAATATTGTGGTCAAAATGAGAAAATTTGTGAAAAGTCCGATTATTTGGACAATTTTGGAGTGTTAAACACGAAACTCGACCCTGCCTGAATTGGATTGAAGCTCATACTTGGTATTGTGTTCTCCATGATGAAAACTTGAAAAACTCTATGTGTGGGACAGGTCAGAGGTCATTATGAGGGCACCAGAGCAAAGTCTGAAAAACCTGTAAACATATAAGTCCAGGATGGTTAGTTGATCAGGTTGAAATTTGGTGTGTATAAAGTTTCTTATGGGATACCAGAACCCTATTGTTTTGGTATATAGTCGGGGCGTTGAATTTTGGTCAAAAATAGTAAAATTTGTGATAAGGTGATATTTTGGCCAATTTTTTTTTTTGCGTGTAAACACATAACTGGAATCCGCCTGGATGTGATGAAGTTCATACTGGTGTGCGTATTCCCATGATGAATGCATGAAACCTATTGTGTTGGGTAAGGTCAGAGGTCATCTGAGGTACCAGAGGGCAAAGTCTAAAAAATCAGTGGGTTTGTGCTTTTCTTATCAAGAGATAAGGAAGCATATTGGTTGGTTGGGATAAACGGGAAATGTGTCAGTGGTTTTGTTGACCCCAGAATGAGCTAGTTGCGATCTCCCATTTTTATTGGATCTAGCTATAGGTGGTCAGAAAGAGCCAAGGAATCACTAAGCCTTTTGGCTTTTGGGTTATGATTAACATATGATTCAGGGAATCTCAGCATTCGCTCCAGGAAACAACGACGTTATATAGCTAAATGGTGAGTTTATGAAAAGATATCTCTTGTTATTGACCAAAAATTTATGTTGATAATTTACTCTCACAATGCGTTTACCCAGCTAAGTCGGTGTGTTATTCGTGATGACCATGGACTTTTGCTGCTCATGAGCGCCACATGAGGGACCAGATATTTGGCCTGCGTGACCACTGCTGGGAAGATTCGTTGACAAAAATGGGAAGAAGAACCACGTCGATTCGAAATACGAGAGAAAAGAAATTATATTGTCTCGAAAGGGTTGTAGAGCATTTATAGAAGGAACGCGCACAGAAACATAGAGAAAGCTGAGGCGCCAGCCTGGACCTGGTTAGTATTCGGAGTCGAACTGACTTGGCTCACATGAAAAAACAAAGCCCATTAATTGTAAACCCAAAAAAATTTTAGTCTTAACCAGTTCCAGTTCCAAAATGGTAGTTGCTTACCCCTTTTTCGATGCGTACCGCTAGTAGTGCATAGTGCACCCTGCTAATTTGAATAGGCAAAGCAAACTCAGCTCAACTTTCATTGTGATGACAGAAGATCAACCACTGCGCGTGAGATTATTTTCAAGTCACCACTCCGAGATTGCCAGGTTGAACCCCCCCCCCCCCCTCGTGGAGCCTACGAATATGATGCTCACTATCTATCAGTATTATAAACGCATTAAGAAAGTTATGTTCAGCCAATCCGCGAACTGTTACAAACGATTCGCGCGGAGATGGCGATGTGGTGGGGGGAAGTTCGATACACCTGCCCTGTACTTGGTCAATGAGTATGACTTCATAGCGCCATTAACACAAGGTGTCCAGGTATGACAACGTGATGTGCTTTCACTCTACAGCGATTTATATTACACAGCATGTAACTCTGGTGTTTTGGAATAGTATACTCGGCCAATCAAATTTAGGAGTGCCCCCAGGTTCATTCAACGGCACAACCCGTAGCGTACGCAGCGACTAGTCATGGGGGGGGGGGGGGTTGTGAACCAAAAAAACTCCTACTGAACTGCAAAATCCCAGTTTTTGTTGCCAAAGATCATTTTTTGTGTTGAACAAACACGTGTCTTACATGTAGGTCTAAACGATTGTTCAGTTGAGTTAAAATACCTGCTATCATTTGATATTTAATTAAGCTTGTTTTATTATCTGCTATTTTTTAGCTGATATACTTTCCGCGAAATCATGCAAGGGACAGGAGCATTGCTTATGTAGTTGTGAGGTGCTGGATTGTTACCTCAACTCCATTGTCTATGCGCTGGAGTATTGCTAATGTAAATGTGGAGTGCTGGATTGTTACTCCAGCTCCATTGCCTATGCGCTCGAGTATTGCCCATATAGTTGTGGGGTGCTGCATTGTTACCCCATCTCCATTGCCTATGCGATGGAGTAGTATTGTTTATGTAGTTGTGGGTGCTGGATTGTTACCCCAAATCCATGGCCTATTGCGATAAGGGTAATTGCGTGGATGTAGTAGCTGTGGAGTGATCGATTGTTGTTATTACCAATCTAGTACTTATGCGATGTCCATGTAGTGTGGGATGCTGGATTGGTAGTTGGTTACCCAACTCCGTTGCCTATGTGATGGAGTGTTGCTCATGCAGGTGGGATGATCAGTTGTTACCCCAACTCTATTAACAATGCGATGGATAATTGCCTAATATGTGGGGGGCTGGAGTGTATCCAAACAGTAAGCTGCTGACATAATCATTTATACGCACAGTAAATCCCCGCCATTTGGAATTAATATTTAACAACATTGCTAACGAAACCAACAAGTCAAATTAATCAACGAAACTCGGGAAATTTCAGATAGTTCTACTCTACTTGGTTTATTTGATTATGTAATAACAAAAAGTTATAATCTACAAGTGAATATCGTGTCAGGATTGACATGCTTGCAATTTTAGGTAAAAATCTAACCAAGGGATGGACGTAGCACCAGAAAAAATATATCGGGCAATTCGGGATGCTATACTTAACTTTTTTTTTTTATTATTAAAAAAAAAAATCAGTATGCCAATGAAGCTCCTTGAATAAAATGCCATTTTGTGTTACATAGTGCGTCTGTCAAACATGGTATACCTATGAGGGTTGCGCCAGGGCGCCCCTTGAAGGATTCAATTATAACAGTCTGTACCAGTTCCCCCGGAGGATTCATCTCCGTGAGGGGTATGCCAGTAGACCCCTTGAATGATTTCATACTTATGAGGTTGCGCTTCCGCTCTCCTTGAAGGATTCAATCTCTGGGTGCGTTTTAGTCGACCATTGGACAAAATCCCTTGGTCATCCATAGTAGCACGCAGATGATCGAAAATTTTCTGTCACGTAGCAAGACTCGTGAGGATGCTACAGCGGAGATAAACATTGAGATATACTGCTAAACCAGACGCAATTCAAGAACATCATTATTGACATTCGATTGATATTCGAGGAAGCAATCAACCTTCCACAAAATCGTGATACGTGAAGGGGCTAATCGGAGTAGGGGCAGTTATGCCACGAGTCAAACGGACTCAACCTACTACTACTACTACTACTACTTCTACTACTACTACTACTTCTACTACTACTACTACTACTATACTACTACTACTATACTACTACTACTAGTGGTAGATAACTTTGCACGGCGACTCGAACGAAAACCGGTCACGTGATCAGTAATCAGACTTGTTGTCAAGGGAGACGTAATTTTGCATACAGAATCAGTACAGGATAGCAGTGAGCGTGGGGAATCATTCTCCTGGGACTGTTTTTTAGATGATGTAATGGTGTCACATACGTATCTACCACGAACAGTGACTAAAAGTCTGAAACGCATTGTCTGCGAGGGTTGCTACAGCGCGTCTCTTAGAGGATTCCGTCACTATGAGAGTAGTTGATCTACCCTCATAGCGATACCTTCCATTTTACATTATTAATTACTTCCCAGTAAAGTCCAAACTACCTCTCCAGTTGCGTGGATAAAGCCTATAGAATTGCAGCCCAGCACACCGATTGTAATAGTGTTCCATCAATATTGCTTCTCATTTTCGAAGTGTCTATACTAAATTGTTAAGCCTTTCCCACGCCGTACTCTTCAAAACATTGTTACGGTAATTTAACACATTTCTAAACACTGTCATCCCTTGTTGAGAGGCGTTCATACTCTACTACTCTACTACTATGCGTTCCAGAGTGTGTTTACGTCGATATTCAAAATAAATATGCATTGTTGCTTCGTGCATTATCTCAACAATTAAGGTTCTGCTGACATTGAATGTCAACGGGATTGATGGCGGTTTGTAGTATATGGTATAATAACAATATATCTATAGGTGATAAATAACAATAACATAGGTGAATCAAGACACGCCGAACTCGACACATATTAACTCTATAGTTAAACCACCTGTTCTGTTTCGGCAAAATCGTTCAGGGACGATTTTTTGGTCTGGTTCGAGTCTGTAGCGGCCGCATGGAAGCGTTAGTAGTAAACGTCTTGATAGTGCTGCCAGCAGTCTTCAAGAGCTAGTCAAGCAGTTGAGAACGGCCAAGGAAAATAAGCACTGTTGCGACGTCCGCTGATTTAAATCTGACAGAGACAGGCGTACATCGGCACTAGGGCCATCGTAAGAAAAAATTGTTACGCATTTGTGTACTGATATGAGAACCAAAAACACGTTATTGCTGGTGCAAAAAAAAATTACTCTCGATCTATGGACTACGACTCAGGATCTCATTAGAGTAAAACAGTCCTCCTCAGATCGTAAAACTTAGGGTAAAATCTAGAGTGAAACTGAATTGAAGTAAACTGCTGAAGTAAGCTGCAGCAGCGTCTGCTGGGTCGTCTGTGCCAGTGAAAGGCGTTAGCTTTTAGCATACCCTACATACCGTCCGATATATAATCCGACCATTCGAGTCGAATTATACAAACTACAGAAAGCATTTACATAGACGGCTGATATATTTGTATTTTGACCCGAACGTGTTATAACTGTACCTTTCCTGTGTTATTTGCTCTGTCCCATGAGTGTCACTCCGGTATAGATTTGTTGGAGATCCGCGGTATGTAAATGTACGCGTTATGTAAGCGAAACATCGACTGATCGAATGAAAACTATGAAACGCGTATCTATGCGAAGGCCTTTGTGAAGGTGAAGTATGTGATGCCTAATCATAGACCATTTGGTTCACTTTCCAGTTATTAATGAAAATCGCAAAAACTGAATGAACAAGAGCTCCAAACGAGGAAGAAGTAGCTGTTATCTGGAGCAGTTCCGTTAAAAGCTTTCCATGGGTCGACATCTAGAGTGTAACAATTACTGTTAACGTGAACTTTAGTTTACTCTCCCGTTAGAGGCTCTTCATAGCCACCACACTAATAGACTTTTACTATGAAAAATATAATCGAGGCATCACTATTCGGTCATTCACGAGAGTATATATGAGCCAGCAATGATGTGAATCTATCCACCGTCGCAGGATGAATCAATCTAGTCAAAATAAATGAAGTTATGCACATGTATGCAGGCCCAGCGCAACGGTGAATCGGTGCGCAGGGAATCGAACAGTAAGCGGTTCCCAGCATGTACAGCATCGTGACTCTTAAGCTACATCAATCAGAACCGCCTCATCACCCAACACACACCATTGACGCGTCCGCCCCATCTATATTTCGATTCGTTTCCTAAAATACTCAAGCATGCATGTCATTTAGTGGTAGTATTCTGGCAACGTCTGAACAATAACGGTTATTGAACCTTTGCTTTGAAAAAAAAACCCAGGATGAGGTCTTACAAGTTGCTCGAACAGCTTGACAACGATAATTTCATCACAAGAAGTGAAATGACGTTTAATCAGGCCGAGAATACACGCAATTACCTTTCCTAGTACCGTAGCTTCTTCAAATAGCGAGAGGAGATCTCCAAAAATAGAAGCTATACTGCTGCCGTCGCTGCATGTAAGTTGCATCAGAATGGACGGAGAAATAGTTCAGTGTCACACAGCCTGATAAAAAAACAATGCTATGCTCGCTAATCCCATGCTACTGATAAACTGAATGAATGAATGAATGAGTGCTGGTAATAAAGTATACTTACTCTACAGTTTCTCCACACCACGCATACGTGATAATCTTTCAGGACATCGCTGTGGTTGTTAACATGGTCAACAGCAAGCTCTATGGCTGGTATTCGCCCAGTACCCGTCGGCCCTCTCCAGAATATGTGTAGACCCCGGCAATGTAGATAGGAGTCTTATTCCCAAAATCAGTTGGACAAAACGAAAATGGATAATCAGACGCTTTGGCCAGACAAAATGCCATCATAGTGGCAATAATTATGACTTTGTACATAGTGGGTTCGTCAGTGTCGCGAGGAAGAACGATGGGTTCCGAAAAATGCACCGACCAAAGTTGGGTCCCTACTCCGTCAGGGGTTCTATTAACCTATAGCATAAACCGATGCGTACGTTGAAGCTTCCTCAAGCAAGTGAGCTGGTCCACCACAATCACATCATGTCTTATTTACTGTTAATATAATCACCCCGAAATGAAATATGATTGGTGATAAAGAATGCATATTATTGGCTAAGATACCAGTGCTATCAGGTTATAGGTCAATATATTAATCGTGGAAGCAAAAGGGAAGTACAGATAATATTACTGGATTGCCCGCACTGCTTCAGTGTTGAAAATATCAGTGGAGGGCGATCACTTCCGTCCCTTCAGGGAACTAGTCGGGGCTTTCCAGGTTAGCACAATGATGTATTAGTCCCCTTTGTACTTGTAGGCTACGTTCACGGATCTCCTATGTTGACTGGATAGATCTTCTACTGCAACATATGGTAACTCAGGGCACATGCAATAGCGCCCTCCCAATTCAGAAAAAAATTCGCACGCAACACTGTGTAATTATAGTTGTTTCGCCGATAGCAAGGTGCCGAATTGCCTGGCCATAAACTCCACCAATAGATAATGTAAGGGATGTGGGAAACGTTCAACCTGTAGGCATCATTCTGGGCCTCCCACTCTCTTTCCCCATTGGGGCTGCTACAAGAAATGCCGACGGGAAAAGGCGCATGCAGTATTTCACATGACGAGCACCTGTGACAGTGCTATTATTATTGGCACTATACAAAATTTTAAAAGAGCTCAACTGGACCTCTGTAATATCACTGGGAGGTCCATCACACCCTGAATTCTATTTCGCCGGCATATTGGAGTCCTAAAACTGCTGCGCCAGTACCGCCTAGCTGCCATAGACAACTGGTTCGCCCGCCCCCTCTACAAGGTGTGTCAGTGTTCTCAGAGACACCGTCCTTGAGGGCGGGTACAGGAGGGGTGAAGCCAGCGGAAGGAAGGGAAGTGAACGGTGAGACACCTTAGAACGCACCTCAGCCGCGATCAGGCGATCAGAGCCTCGGCACTCCGAGTTTCATGGAGTTACTTATGGTTAGTGAAAGAATGGCGTCAGGTTCCCCTGCTGAAATGTACGAGAGCCCCATGGTATTCCCTATTGGCCATCAATATGGTGGTTGCATCCCTGGAAAACCAAAATTTTGCCCATATCAACTCCTACGGTACGTTAGGCAGTGGGAGGTGTATTCTAGTGTCTAGGACGATGGCGCAACCCTTTTTTGGGGGGAGGGGGGAAGGGGTTCGAAGCAGGTTAGCTTCTTTTTTCTTGGTGCAAAACACGTCATTTATATGAGGCATTGACGGAAGTGTGGGGTCACGATCCCCCGCTGACCCCCCGACCCCAGTGGTTGTGCCTTAGATACAGTTACTGGACGGACTTATGTTACCTGTGTCGGTAACAACGTGCATGGCAACACAGTAAGATTACAGTATCGGAAGGGAAGCCTTTCCCAGCCTGAGTGCCGCGTGTTTTCTCATCTCTATTGGACACGTGTTTGTCCTCCAGACCAATACTCAACAATCCCATCCTTGCTTAGCCCTGGCTGGGACGGTACATCGCTGGAGCCTCTCACTTCAACCCCCCCCCCCCCCCTCGGTCTCAAGGCCGGCCTCGAGACCTTTTTTTCCTGGCATCGGTCTCGGCCTCGGCCTCGAAAACGAATGCCTCGGCTTCGTGGCTCCCGGTCTCGGAAATTTGGCCAAGGCCGGGCCGAGGCAGACAAGTCTACTTCAAATTCTAACAAGATACTCTACAAAGGTTGTGAGTTTCCAGTTCCAACAATTCGTAGAAAAGACACCATAGTTTGTGCCAAGCGTCACCTCGTGAGCGCAAACGTGTACGAAATGGTTAGCCATCCCAGAGCCGCGTTTGCCCACTGTGTTCAGGTGCTCGTTAATCATGAGCAATGGCTGCAAGGACAGTACAAAACAAACATTTCCAAATGTGTCAGTTGAATGGGTTTAGAGAATGAGATGAACGGATTATGAGTTGCCTTATGCGTAGAATGTTCAGCTGATTAATTATTCATGAACCTATGGGACAATGGTATAGTAACAGAATGTTATAGGACATTATAGGAGAAGTTACGAAGATTCTGTGGGCTAGTGTGTCTTATCAATCACCCTGCTTATTCCCCATCAGTCACACTCACACATATCAAGAATTCTTAAATACACTCACTCATTTTGCTGCTTGCAACTTATTGCGTTAATTTGGCTGTCAGTAAACAATGAAGCCCAGATAGGAACTATTTAAATCATTTAGAACTATAGATCATTGTTAACTGCAGATGAGCAACTGAGACAGTCATGATATCTCTCTGTTCATTAGTCCTTTCGACTTTTTTATGATCATGCTGGAACTTATCGATGCCTCTCACAGAGGCCGGTCAGGACAGATGTGTGTTTCCGTGTGTGGATTAGATTTTAAATATACTAAAATAAATTGTCTATATAAGTATTTTTCACAGCTCTCCTTATATTGAGCTCATTTGTGAGAGAGATTTGTTTTATCACCTCCGATTCAAAATGATGAGGAACAAGTGTGATGGATTAACAATTCACAATTTGAATAAATAGGTTCTGTACCGAATGTCACAGGTTTATAGGTACAGTTTGTATCCAGTTTCAGCACATAGTAACCAATAGAAATGGTGAAGGTCATGTCTAGTTATAAAGACATTCACAAACTGCACTTGTTTTATGTCTGCAAGGTAGAGTGACAAATCTACTCACTCACGTAAATGTTATTTGTTTGATATTTCACAGCCGGCCTCGGTCGCAGCCTCGGCCTCGGAAGGTGTGTCCTCGGCCTTTGCCTCGGCCTGAGCGGATGCCTCGGCTGCGGCCTTGACCGTCGATGTAGTGGCCTCGGGCCTCGGCCTTGGCCTCGGAAGTAACCGGCCTCGCCTCAACACTACGATGGACATTGAACAAAACTTCCACAATCCTCCCATAAATCTACTTTCTCTCATGAACTTTGTACTATATCATATAGTTACGTGTTGCTTTTTTTGGGAGTTGTAGGGCCCCCCATATTACGTCAATGCCCATGGTGGTAACTTTTTTTTTCAGTACGCGCGTATTCAACACCCGACTTCCAGACAACAATAAGACCTTCGTGGCTGCGTTGAACAAACCAGAATTCGATTATGCGTATGATTTCTTGCCAAATATCGCAACGCAAAAGGAGACTTTCAAGATCACCGGAAATCTGAATTTCATTCTAAGCAGGCAAGTGGCTGAATAATTGACTTACCACACACCAATTAATGAGCAATCACAATACAACTGTCTGATATATATGTATATTGAAGAGCTTGGTTCACTCCAGGAGTGAAAACAATATGACAAATTTCAGTCTATTTTGAACTGGAAGTACCGTGTTTGCGTTTCGTTAGTTATCGTGCTTACAAGGGGTGTCACCCACCCACCCACCAAACTCACCCACCCACCCAAAAAACACACCGCCACGCACGTACGCCACCATCTGTTTTCGCGCGGCAGTATCAAGGATGATTTGTGGCAGTTCGACCCAAGGAATGCCCCCATACAGTTGGTACATTCGTTTCTCGGCGTGTGGTCCGATATTCCAATTGTCAGCGCTGGTCTGAGGTCACAGTCAGGAGGGGAATTGATCTCCGGTTTTCTTTCACTCAACCACGTCACTTCAAACACTACCCCATCTAATGACTGCGTTTCCTGAAACAGGAATTACGAGATTTTTTTAATTAACATATGAATTCATTTCGACGGAAGGTTTCAGCACAAAACAACTTTTTTTTCACGCAGATGTCTTTCTAGAGGACGATACTCGCCGATCAACGAAGATTGTCGTCATACAGTGGGAGTGAATTCGAGACAGAAGGTCAATCGGAGGTTTATACGTTATTCGGAGCCAGAACAGTATTTCTCACAACAAAATGAGGAAAAAGATAATCGTCGAGGCAGGGAGACTGATATAACTATTCACGAGATGAAGAGGGGAAAAGGAACTTGTCCCGGTTCGCCTGTCCACCTCGGAACCGGCGTAACTCCAGCTGAGTTTTTCAGTTAGTCAGGTATATATACCTCTCCTTGGGATACATCGCGGGACCCTAAACCAGCACGCGGGAAATAAGGATGTGCCTTATCAAGTCCGGGGATACCAGTCCACAGTAGGATCACACCTATACGCGAGGGTTCGTTAAGTAGAAGAGAGAACCGTAAAGCCGGCACGCGCCCACTAAGTTCGAAGTTGCCTGATTATTGCGGCTACCGTAAGGTAGCTTCTTTGATGTAAAACCCTGTATCGAAAACCAAGTTGTGTCGTGAAAATTCTTGTTAATTATCATGTTCATTGTTTCAAAACAACTCAATCCTTACTCCTTCTGTGTTCTCCTTGTGTTTATTCCCCTCCGCTCCTACAATCAAATTGGGTGGCTTAACTGAGGCCGAGGAAAAACCCGTTCAAACTAACAGGGCGGATTCCGTAGGAACCGCCAGTCTGGGAAATTGATGAATGATCCGCGAAGTGTTGACTCGGTATTGAATGCTGCTGGATCTATGTCTCTGAGGCTATAGCGGGAAGACCCCTGCAGGATTGGGGCCCTCTCATTTCCCCCGCCTGACGTGAAAGGTGACTAGCTAAACGGGAGGTGGCTCGAAGGATACCAAATGAGATGGGGAGATTGGGGAGATAGAAACGTATAACAGTGCACGGGAACAAGCCGATGCGGGTTCCATATGTGTTCCGAAAAAAAGTTATGAGCTATTTTCGTTATCCCACCAGGTTGCTGAGTTTTGAATACCATCGGCTGACGAGGGTCCGATTGTGCATTCAGGGCTGCTTGGTACCGGGTGTAGAATCCCTGTGTGTGTGGGGGGGGGGGGGGAGGGATTCCTGAGGCCACACCTTTCAGGCAAGTCCACTCCTCTGGATAGCTTGACTGGATTGTAATGTATTTACTCTTGCTAGCAGTCTTTCTGGCTTCGAAGTTTTCCCAGTCAAGAAAACCAAACCAAACTTTGAAACTGTTCTTTCCAAAGAGGAATTGGCAAGCATGGAAATGAACCCTAATAAACTAAAATGTCTGAGGAATGGAGGCAAGTTGGGTGCGAGATCCAATCTTCAAACTGAAAAACAAGGAATATTTCAGTCACCCCTGAAAACCTAGTGTTACAGGTCCTCACTGGATAATTTAATAAGAAAGGAAATAGAATAAAGTCGGGTGCAAGACCGAATCCTCCACACTGGCAATAACAGACAGATTCATGCCACTAGAATGAGTGATGATTGTTTTAACTGTCAATTCTCGAAAGCGAATTGGCAAGTATGGATTATACCCCAAATTTAACTAACATACTGAGGGAATGGACAGTTGGGTGCGGAGAAACCTCAATCATCCAAACTACTCTGCAAAAACAGAGGATTTCATGCCACTGCAAAACCTGGTGTCATACCAAGGTATCACTGGACTTGTAATCTCCGAAATATCAATGAACTGGCTATACTTATGGCAGGCTGGATGCCGTGTATACCTGTTACAGCTCCTCAGCTTGAAATGTTATTTTTTGCAATGGGCTACTTCCTGGTTTGCGTAATGTGTCAGATAAGGTTACATATTTGAGCCACCTTCCTGTTATTATTAGTGATACGGAAGGATTCCACACCCCGAAATCGCAATCGTTGCGTCGATCTCCGCTAATGAGGAAGTGAAATCCTTCAACTTCCCCCCCCAAGTATTCGACTCTTACCCATTTAAGCTGTTCTTACCCATTTCAACTACCATTTAGTTTTCAAATTTACGTACCCGACATCACAGTATCGAATTGCCGTTGAATTAGGTCCAATTTACGATGAGGCACTTTATATAATTGATTTCCTTCTAATTTGACACTATAAAAAATATCACCCGGGGATCATTTGTGTGTGCATGCGTGTGTGTATGCGTGTATTCGTGTCACGCTAGCTCGAATGCAGGAATTTTCCGAACGGTGCAAACCGACTTTGATGAGATTTTGTACACGCATCGGGGCTGGATAATGACGATCCGATTAGGCTTTGGGTCCGAAAGTCTCAAATCAGGCCATGGTGAATAATCTATTTCATGTTTTTATTGTTGAAGCTCGTCAGCAAGATCACTGACGAAGCCTAGGGGCATGGTTGATGTGGTTGTATCATGATGAGGATAGTTGGGGTAAGGGGCTGAATGAGTAGATTTGTCCGCAGGGAATTTGCTAATTAAGTAGTCTAATTTTGGCATCATTTATGCGAGAGTTTGTCGGATTTTTTTTTTACAAAACTCGATGGTTATGGTCTATCTTTTGGTCCTGAGTAACTTGGACATACAGTCACGATTCACGGTAATCGGAGGTCACTAATGCATATATGAAAAGAGAAATCCAAGTTTGGCGGATTCTCACGAGACAAGATTAATGTAGTCTGCATTCATTTCTGAGTTAATTAAAATGTGATTTGGAGCCCTAGAGGTCAATGTGTCTGATGTGCATCTGATTATGCTGGTATGCAGACTAGTATACCCCACTTTTTTTATCAGGATGGCTGCAGTCTGCATTAAACGTAATAACCTAGAAACTGAAACAGACACTGAAAACGAGAAAGGCGAGACTAACGGTTCAAGAAACCACTTTGTCTGAACTATGCAGCCACTCTTCTAACGTGTTTCAATGCGGAACAACGGTGTAAATACTTAGAACATACTGTTCATAATTATTTGAAGAAATGTGTTCAACGTGTACTTATTTGCTACCATGTTTAAACATATAATCGCGTTCCGAGAATGACAGTAAACTAGTGTTTGAGAGTGTTCATCTCTTTGCTAAAGTGTAGCTCCAGCTGGCTTCTCCATAAACCTCTGTTACCATGATTTCGTACAATATATTCGTCTTTCTCCTCAGACACCATTTGCTGTATTAGTGCAAAGAACGTATTTTCAGTATTGATTCGTGTAGCTAAATTATTTGCTACGAACCAAACATGATTTAATTCTTCATTGGAATCTGTCAACGGTGGATTAATCTTGCGGCGTACGTGAGATCGAGGCACGGAACGACTTGACGTTCCAATTTTCAGTTGGAGTAAGTATTGCACGAATAAAATGATGTTGTAGCCAAGACACGTTTCGCCATTCTCGGACAGGATACTGCATTTTATTTAGCCGCGAATCCTCTTGCAGGTTCAACAGAAATAGGTTGTGCCTCTTTGACAGTCTCCCCTCAAGTGGGATTAGGGTTTCAATCAAACGGTTAAACAGAGCAACATGCAATGCAAGTTGCCTAATCCTGCATACTTCAGTCTCATATGCTGAATGCCGATCGTAAACATCGTCATCTGACTCAGGTGGGTCTTGGTTTTTTGATACAGGGGGCTTCTTGAGCAGTTTTGAAAGAAGGATGAGTTGCGGGTAATGTTGTGACCCGTGCGAGAAGCCGTAACCATGGACCCTTTGACCTCTGTCCCTGATATGGCTTGACTTGTAACGGTGTAGCATGTTTCCTTACCTGGCCCATCCTCCTTGACCAAGACATGGTCTCCTACTCTCAGAGGCCTTTTGCATGTGCTTTCACGTGCATCAGCGTGTCTTTGCATTCGTTCCTTCGCCTTTTGGTCATGGATGCGAGTAGTTCCATCGTGCGCACCGGGGACACTTCTGACAGAGTGTATGCATTGGTCGACGAAAAGGAGCGTTGCAGGGGGAGCTGCAGTGGAGGTATGTGGAGTTGCACGATCGTTCCGAAGAAATCTATGCAGCTCTTGTCTCCATGATTTGCCCTCTACATGTGCAGTACGGTACACTTTCTTCAGGGTTTTCATGAAACGTTCTACCAAACCATTTGCTCGAGGCCACCTAGAAGTAATTTTCCTGTGCTTGAAACACAGATAGTGAGAGAACTTCCTTAAGTCAGTGCTGTTGGAGGGTGGGCCATTACATGGGCGGTGAACACGGGGGCGGGGGGGGGGGGTCATGTCCCCCATGTTTTTGGTGGGGGACATAATATCAAATGTCCCTCCCCCCCCCCAATATTTTGTGGACTGGTGAGAAAAATCCTATAATCATAAGTACAGTACAGCCATAACAAAAAAGTCTAACTCATATTTCTTATTAGATTGCTTAAATGCTATAATAAGAAGGCCGAAATGGACGCTGTATCCTGTCTTTTCCGCTCCATGTATACTATAACTTTCAGATTCTGGCAAATATGTTTTTTTCTCCGTACGTGCCATCTTCAAGTGTGGTGACATATGGGTAGGCCACAGGGAGAATTTGGTTTGGGACATTCATGTTGCACCCCCCTCTCTCCCCACTACAACATGCCGGAATCCCAACTGGCCTTTTTCTTAACACGCACCCAGTGTTAGTCTACTTCTGATCCATATTGTTCAGATGGCTTTGCCAGCCTGACGTGCTGTTTTTTTTTTAATAAAAGATGAAAGCTTTATGAAACGAAAAACAACAGGGCACAGTGGATCGTGCACATCAGTATGGAGGTTTACGTGATTGACGTATGGCACTATACAGGCGCGAAGCGGAGAGAAAATTCTGAGACGGAGAAATTTGGACGAACAATTTGAACGGAAACAAATCCGAAAAATGACCAATTGTCTGCTGACTGGCTCAAATCCTTTTATTCAAATGCCCGAAATGCACACATCTGCAGGCCGCAGCCTCCAACCCAATTGAAGGGTCCTCGATGGAAGATCTCTAAAACATGGTTATAGTAGGAATGGATTAACATCGATCAGCTTTCGGAAATTTATGTCAATTTCAGTGATTGCTTACTGCCATAAGTCACGGGAAGTGCCGCTCCCTGCAATCTGAGGGGGGGGGGGGGGGGGGGGCTGTAAACTTTTCCTTGTACGCTACGCGTCAACTGATGGTGGCGCGAATTACATATCAGAAATGTATTACAAATTTGGGGTATTTGCTTACTGCCATATGGCCCCGGAAGTGCCGTTTCCTGCAATCTGGGGGGGGGGGCTGTAAGACTAGTTTCCTTGTACGCTACGCGTCAACTGATGGTGGCGGCTAGCCCGAATTGTAAGGAATAGACATCGATCAGTTCCTTCAAGAACGTTTCTTGAAATTTTATGAAAAGTATCGCCAATTTTAGGGATGTGCTCACTGCCATACGGCGCGGGAAGTGTCGTTTCCTGCAATCTGGGGGGTCTGTAAAACGAAAATTTCCCTTGTACTCAACGTGCGACTGATGGTGGCGGCTATCCCGAAATTGTAAGGAAGAGACATCGAGCAGTTCCTCCAAGAACGTTTCTTAAACTATATTTTTGAAATTGACCACTGTAGGGACGTTCCTTTCTACCATACTGTCCGGGAAGTGCCGTTTCCTGTAATCTGGGGGGTCTGTAAAACTAAAAATGTCCTTGTACCATACGCGTCAGCTACCGACGGTGGCCCAAATTGTACGGAATAAACAAGATCAGTTCCCTCAAGAAGGTTTCTTGAAATAAAAATCGGGGCATTTATGCCAATTCTAGGGATGTTGCTTACTGCCATATGGCCCCGAAGTGCCGTTCCTGCAATATGGGGGGGTCTGTAAAACAACAAAATTCCTGGGCCGATACCGCGCAAACGATGTGGCGCTCGCTTAGATGGTGCTGACTAATATGCCCACCCCCAAATGTAACAGAATCGCCGCTCCTGGGCCATTATCAGTTTTCACTATTTTAGGGACACCGAACATGAAGAATAGTGTGTCTACTTGGGGAATGACAGTATGTGCTGATCAATGTGGAGCTTATGATTTCGACAATAGGGGACCTTAGTATCAATACATACAAGAAGTGATACTCCAGAGGGTTACCTCTGCAAGGTCGATGCGGACTTCGCCCAAGGGTTTTGGGAGCTGAGACATGTGAAGAGGTTCACGACTGTTGTCGACTGATGTTGTATACCCCAGCATGGGATTCGTTGAAAATTCAAGATCTATCTTGGGAGCCGGACCTTTTCTCGGAGGAGCTTCTTAATTTTAGCCTCCCCTGATGGCCTTCATGAGCAATATCCAAGATGTATTGCTGCAAGGCTGTGGGGATAACAATGCGGTTACTAGCAGCAGCACATTGTCATGTGATACACTTAGTTCATACGAATAAGGTACAGTGCCTTGACTTGACCTTCAGTGTTTGAACTGTTGGCATTTCGCAACACTGTATGCCAATTGTTCTTAGAAAGAGCAGAGATGCAAGCTTGTAGCGCTGTATCAGCTTTCGTGGCTTGAGCAATATCGTCAATGTTGACTGTTTTGGGAAGTGAATTAGTCAAAATCAGATTGATATGTTCCTCTGCCATTTTTCTTCCCTAGAAGTGCTTGTTTGACGCTTGCGGATGTCGAGACATAGCAGTCAGAGGGTTTTGATTTACCTGGCGCATGCATTACTTTGAACGAGTAGTCTCGAGTTTCAGTGTCCATCGTTTCACTCTGGTTGGGCGCATTAGCATGAGGATTGATGAAGAGAGGCGGTACCAGGGTTGGTGGTCTGTACGACGGAATGATTTACGGAAAAAAAAAAAAAAAAAAGTACAGATGGAAAGTGGAATAACCCATGTTGTTACTCCAGGGCTTCCGGTTCCGTTACAGAACTCTGTCAAAATCCGTGAGGGATCCGCTAGCAACCGCAATGATGATGATATCTGCCTGGTCCTTTGGGAGTGGATTATGCACCTACACCCTGATGGGCTTGCATCAATTATGAGTTCAGTTTGCTGGTTGTGATCCAAATATTGAACTGCTTGCTAGTGGCTGCTTAGTGAGTCACATGCCTGGGAGTGTTGCTCATCCCATTGCCACACGATTGGCTTTGGTGAGTGCACCGGAGCGGTTTGAGAGAGATGCACGGTTTGTAGCACCTAGCCACCTTAGGTACCATCCCAAGGAAGCGCTTGAGCTCATCCATATGGTTGGAGGTTAGCACCTTTGATGGAGGTCACCTTCTTGGGGTCGGGAGACCACCCATTTGCTTGAAAACACATAGCCGAAAAACCTCCCAATTCGAGTTTTATTGAATACATTTCGATCATTGCAGGGTAAGGTTTATCTCTCGCACTCGTTGCAGGCAGGCTGCATGCAAGACGATGTCAGGGCTCTTTTGAGACTTAGCATAACTTAGGATATCATCACTGATATTGTTTACACCATCTAGTCCTGGAGTGTCATTTGCCTTAGTTTCTGAAAGAGTTTTCTGCAGCTGAACTGACCCCAAGGTCAACCTCTTATACCTTTGTAACAAAGCCACAGGTGTGGAGAACACGGTCGTGTACCTAGATGTGGGTTGCTAACCAATTTGATGGTACCCCGGTAGTTTGGGTCCAATTTGGGAGAACCTTGAGCCACAGTCGATCTGTAATCACATCCTCAATGGTTGGAGTGACATGCGTCTCTCAGGAATGGCCTCATTTTGTTAGCAGCATGTTCAACACAGTTCTGATTGTTTTCTTGTTTCGGTTTTTTGACAAAGGAATTGGGGATACCCAAGGTGTGGGTCTCACCCACTGCTCTATTATGTCCAAGTCAATTAGTGGCCTTTTGGAGTTCATTCCGTTACCATTCGCCTCACATGGAATGGGTTATGCTGCGATGTCGTGCATGACAGGTTCACAGGTCTCGTCTACGTGAGCTACGCACTGGGACATTATTCAGTTTTCAAATGCCGACGAACCGATCATGGTGCTCCTTCACGAGTGTCATCAGTCGTTGTATGGCGAGGAGGTGGTGTCGACGAGTTTGATGATTGTGAACCAGGCCCAAGCTCATTTGCTTGTGTTCATAGCTAAGAAGATTGTCCCCTTCGTGATTGATTACGAAGACTGGCAGCAGTGATGAGTGATTGTACTCAAACTCCACAAGAAACGAGCCATGCGGATAGTGGTTGATTATTGCCGTATTCCGAACAACCGGACTCCGATTCTTCAGAGTTGGCTGCTCGTGAGTGTCCGCAGGACTCTCTGTGTATAATGTAACTCTGGCTCCAGGGTCAAGGAGACCGAGGTGTTCTACCTCAATTTTCACATCGACGTACGGTTCCGCATGGCCTGTGTGGCTTCTAATAGCGACGACATACCTGTCGTGCATCACTGGAGGATGAAGTCGTCACCGGTCTCACAGTTTCGTCGGACCGCTGTTGACCTTCCGCTCTTGCCGCATGCGTTTTTGGAAGTCTTGATTTGTCTTGGGAGGGAACGGCATACCTTACTAAAGTGGTGTTCAGCTTACCGCAACTGTTACACATTTTTACTCTCGCCGGACACGGGGAGTCTTCTCCGTGGGGAGAATGGCCAACAACAGTTATAGAATGTCCTTTCTGGTTGGAGCGTCGACTAAGAAGCGTTGGCAATCACGGTACTTGCTCTGTTAGTCCTGGGTACTTAGGGTTGAACCGCGTTTGCAATCAGCTAATCTTCGTCTCCATGCAGATGGCGTGCGTGATGTTCAGCGACTTGTTCGTGCATTGCTCTAAGTGGGGGGTTGTGTTTCGTTGTGATGCCATGCGACGCAACTTTGTTGAATTATCTGAATTATCTGTTGAGTTACCTTCACCCATCGAGATCTGGGAATTCGGAGACATTGCAGTTTGCGCGGCGAGGATGGTAATAGGCCGCGGGTTTGTAGAGTCTATTATTATGGGGGGGGGGGGGGGGGGGGGACTGGGGGCTATTCGGGGAGTGAAATTGTGGATGGGACGTCTAAGTGGTGGGAGCGCCACCATTAGGTCGGAGCAGAGCGCAAAACCGAAATGTTTGACTCCTTTAACTTCTCATGATGACCGGAAACGGAACTTCCTACGAGTGCTATCCTGATGTCCCCATCCTGTAAATATAGATATTGTCGTTCTGCAAAATCTCTCAATTACGCGAAAATAGTGTTCTGTAAGAAATAGTACTAATATGATATCCATGGGTTATTTCGATATAATAATCATTATTGACGTGTGAGCATGGCATATTTGCAAATGACATTGCTTCGTAAATGACCGAATGCAATTGTTACGGAGCGTTAGGATCTAGAGCTGTAACAATAGGTCAACAGATTGCAGCAGTTGCACTTGCCGTTTGAAGCCAGCGGGCGCGGCTCAAGACCTAGTTTTCAGGGGGAGGGGGGTGGGGGGGGGTAGGGAGTTTGAAACGGCAGAAAAGAATCTGACGGAAAGTAAGCGGCAGGTAAGTTTACTCATATTAGTACTGGCGAAGTCAGGGGGGGAATATATGCAGTCATGACAGTGTATGTGGGTGAGTGTGGGTGTGTGAGTGTGTGGTGATGTGAGCCTGCCTTGGTAACACGATAAACCCACGTGGATGATCAGTTTATTCTTGGTTTATGATCCCAATTACTTTGGCGTCAGGGCAAAGGTCAACTAAGGTCAAAAGAGGTCCAAAGTCTGAAGATCTTGTCAACAACATAAGTCCGGAATGTCTGGTCGATCAGGTCGAACGACAATGTGGTATATGCAGCGTTCTTATGAGGAGAACAGGAACCCAGTCGTTTTCAGTGTTAATCGAGGGTCAGATATTATGGGTGGAAAAATTGGGAAATGTGAAAAAGAATTGCTAATTTGGCCAACTTTTCTAGATCGTTAACACGATAACTCAAACCCCACATGGATGGATCAGTTCATACTTGGTATATGGGTTCCCAGAATGAGTTACATGAGTCCCTACGTTTTGGGGTCAGGTCAAAGGTTCATCTGAGCCAGGAGAGAGTCAAAGTCTGGAGATTCTTGTAAACGGATATAGTCCTGTAATGTCTGACCCGATCAGTTTGGAATCTAGTACGCAGCTTTCTTCTGGGAAGTACAATAACACTACGTTTTTTTGGTGTTACTGAGCCAGACTTTGGGAGGAAATGGGGATATTGTGAATAAATGAGGATTTGGCTAACTTAAGCAATTGTTAACTAGACCTCATCTGCATGGGTGAGTTTCATATTTGGATTTGATTTTCCCTATTTTTCCTACAATAATTCCTATCGTAAATCTTGAAATGCTTAGCTTGATAGTCAAGATCATCACGGAAATCACGCCGTCATTTGGCTCATTTGGCTGGTTTAATTTTCGATCGATGGAGAATAATCAACTCGTTTAATATATGTACAACAGTAACTGACTTCCATGGATGTTCACTTCGTCTCGCCCCGGTGCAGGAGCTGAATGCTTTCACACGACAGTTTACACTGCAGCTTAGGGGTGGCCGGTCAAGCCAACACGGGTCCCCCTCCACCTCAGAAGGAGCGAAATCGGGGGTCAGCGACCAGAAGACCGCTTTCATACGGAAGCCGAGAGGCGCGAACCGAGTTGAGCCGATCTCTGTCGCCAGTGTGAAAATGCCTTAATTAATGGACGGCATCTATGACCAACTCTTGTAATATTGAACCATGTCCAGTGTGATCAGGTGTGATGTGATTCACAGACCTAGATAGGCGATATATCAAATTTTGACCGTGGATTGACAACTCTCAAATACATCTAGGCCCCAGATTCCTTACCAATAGTACGATCCTTGACCAATTTTCAGGCCTATTTTCCTCATGTGTCCTAGTTAATGAAAATTAGCCCGTAATGAGCGTAAAGAACTGCTTTGTAACCACTAACCCTGTGCACCGTGTGTACGTACAGTACGGAACGGGCGAAGCATTCGACCTTACGAGGAATATGATATAGCATTTACTCTCAGACTTTGGGGAGTAGGCGTACCTGGTATTGCGGAGAAATGTGACCTGCGGATTGTGTTAGGCCTAAGAGTGTGGAAGAGAGCATGACGCTTATGTTGGTTCATACGCCAATATGCATATTCAACCTAAAAATATCAACATCCCTCGGGTGTTTTTCTTTCGAGGGGGCTTGAGCACATTTTTTTTTGGGGGGGGGGGCTTGAGTCCTAAAGCCACCCCTCCCCCTCCCCGTAGAACCACGCCTGACTGTAAGTGTCATATTTTCACTTTGCAGCTGCTTTGCCTCTCTGAAGACAAACGTTCATACTTCACATTCCGTTTGGGAAGCATGTCTATTCAGTTCAGCTTATCTGTGGCATGATCAGTGCCTGTGTTTGAGTGGTATCGAAAATGTCCATTGCTTCCTCACCGGCGTAATGCAAAACAAAACATTTTTCTTCTGTCGCATCATTTTGCACGTTGAAACCCACTCCCATTTTTGTAAACCGCTGATATACTTATCCCATTGCACTCCTGTATTGACCCGGTGCACCTGACAAAGTTGCCGCAGCTTACTGGACATCGCGGAATCGGGTCTAGGTTATGTTGTTAGCCATGGCTTCGTCACGTCACGTGAATGGTGATTCCAGTCACAAATGTAATTGTGAAATGTGTTTAAAGAACACGAAATTGCAAGAAATCCAATCTAAGGATGCAAAATTTGATATTCAAAGTTACGATATGTCTTTCTCCTGGCACTAGGACAGGGAACGTTGTGTCGTTCAAGGATTGTAGATGAGTAGACGAGTAACGACTCATGAAACGTGTTACACACTTTCGTAGTGAAGTTCGAGTCACTCTCTTACTTGCATCCTTCAGATGTTCGTATGACTATACAGAAAATAGCTCGGTAGATTTTACTCCTCGTCTGTAAGGTTGATTTCTGAGAAGAAAAAGATTCCCAGATTGACTACTGGGTAGGAGGTTACATTTCGCACGCTTACCCAGCAAACACGAACCGTTTTCGAAACTGTTTCTTATAGTTTTTTTGGAACGTTTTATGTTGGAGTAACGTGAATGTTTACGAAACGTTTCCATACCATTTCGAAGATGTTTCGGGAAAATATTTTAGAAACATTTCAATTTACTTCAATTTAGGAGTTAAGCAAACCTGGAACAAAATGATAATATAATATTCCTTTGACAATACTACCATCACCTTAACTCCTGTTTTGGCGCAAATCTTTTGCCACCAACACCCTTTTAGAACACTTTCAGAATGGTTTGGAAATATTTTCAAAAAACGTTTTCTTCAAAACGTTCTGGAAACATTCTCCTAACCTTTGTGATACTCAACACAGAATGTTTCGAACAGTTTGGCAAACATGTAAAAATGTTTTTGAAACGTTGTTGTGTTTGTAGGTACTCCAGCAGAAACTTCCCGAACGGGAGAACCTGAGGTAATTGAATAATATGTTGAATGCTTGTTTTCCAGTTTATGAAATTGTCACATTTGAAATTATTATTATGGTTATCAAATGTGGGTATAACAAGTGTAGCTGTAGCTACCGTTAATAAGTGCAACAGCCTACATTGGCTAGAATCGGTCAGGAAACACAATTTCATGGACACGAAGGGAAAGCAGGTTTTGGCGATTAATTTCAGCAGAATCGAGTCTCCTCAAGCATATACATGTAGCCAATCCGATGGATTACGAAAGCGCGGAAAAAGCCATCCAATACAAACATGCAATAAATGTCAATAATATTGTAGATTCCGTTATTCATTTTTCAGACTTATCAATGGATAATTGATTTCATTGCATTTTTCCGGCTATTTGGAATATGCTGAATTGAAATTCGAGGGTTCCATTTTTTCCGACATGGTTATGGCAACCATTTTGGAACTTAAAAATGGCCGCCATCTCTTATAGAAAATGATCATAATTCCTCTCGTTATAGCACCTACGGACTGGTATTAGTGACTAACATGATGTTAGATATCCCTGATTATCTCAGCGTATACTGTACCTTATGTTTGCGTGCAATTTCACCATGGGTGCAATATACGCCTTTAGAGAGGCGGTCCATCATCTTGAAGCGTTCGTACAAGTCACTCCCTTCTTACTCCCAGTGAGCATATCAAAATCTTTGCTGGGGCCGGGATCAAGATATGAAGACAAGATTTTCTGGTGGTGTTAATCATGACAAGCTGGGAGCCTCTTACACCCCTGCCGCGATATATCCTGAGCACTAGTCAAGAAGAGAAGGCGACTACGCGGTCCTCAACCACGACCAATACGACCAGTTCGAATTCGCCTTATTGGTTCCATAACTAGGGTCTGTCTTTATAACAATATGGTCGTCTTTTTCGTATATTCATCCCAAGGGCGGCATCCCCCTGGGGGGGGGTCCGTTTTCCCCCCATTCCCCCAATATTTTGGTTGAGGGGGACGCAATGCATTTTGTCCCCCCCCCCCCCATATTTGAGCCGACGACTAAATTTCGCCTGACCTGTGTATCCGACTATCCACGCAACCGCGTTGAAACAATAAATGCATCAATGACATAAACGCTCAAGTTGAGTGAATTCTGCTGCTTCATTTCCAATTTGTTTGCGCGCTTGGCGCGCGGGTGTCTTATGTACGGTAGTGGGTTCATACACAATCTGATGTGCTTGTGCAGACATATTATGTCCTTAACAAAAAGTCTGAAATTTTCCGCCTGGTTTTTTCTACTTATCAATGAAAGAACTCAGAGAAGGGATCTCCTTCAATCACTATCGTTTTGTATAAGATTGGCTTTACCAGCTTGGTGAACGTTGTCAATTTCTTGCTAGGGGAACGGTTACTTAAATAAACGAACGAACAGATAAATCGCTATTTTGAGAAGAAGGGAGTTTAGGCGACGGGGGGGTAGGTCTACCACTTGGCGGGATCTGTGATTTTTCAATTTAATTTATTGTGCACCACTTGTTGAAAGTTGGGTGTCACGGTACATACTATCACTATGAGGGCACACGGGGGCGGGCATCAAAATGCGGCCATGGACGCACAAAAATTGCGTTATCAAAATGAAATGATTCAAAATTCAAGAGAAAGGCTAAGAGGCTAAGTCCAAATATTGCCTGAATTTGCGATGGATTGCCCAAAAGTGAAAAAAAGTGACAAATTCGCCTCTGATGCATAAAAGTGACACATTTTTTTGCTTCGTGCGCGTGTACTAGCGGTGGATCTTCTCCCGTTGCTCTCCGTCATCTCCGCACACTCTATGGGAATTTCCTCCTCATTGGTTCCCTAACTTATACATATTTGTTTAGGGTGAACATCATGCAACAACATTCTATTGATCTTGAAAACTACAATCAACCTCTTTTTGATTACTAAACCATTCAGACTACGGTACCGTTCCTCCTTCCTCGACCACGCGCGATTTGGAACTGCAGTAGCCTAGGCTATCGGACTGCTTGGATTTCAACGCATGTTTTCTCCAGATAACTGCTACTCTGAAGTTTCATGTTCTCTCGGGCATGACGTCATATCATGGTGGGACATTGGAGCTAAAGCTAGCTAAATGTCCCAAATTTTGGGTGATATCCTGTTTTTTTTCTCTGTGGTGGAGCACAACTAGTGAATCATTCTGCAAAAGTTTTGAAGTCGGGGCAGCGATAAGACCGAGTCTGACAAAATGTTCAATTTTCTAACCGATTACAGCTTGTGATCACAAAATACCCAGAGTTAAAGCCTTGGTAACATCAAGCCTAAAAACGTAAACGCCCGGGAGAGGTCATTTCAAAACATACACATTTGGGTGGGCTGTCTCAACAAAAAAAATCATGTGGCGATCCGCGCCAACCTACGGTGGCTCTGCTCTACGCTAGATGTTTTCTCTGTGCCCGGAACTGTTTGTTGCCCCTTTGGGCCCCTTTGTGGCCCCCCCCATAATGAAAAGTCTGGTGACGCTAATAGAGTCTTCAGCATCAATTATGGTGCGACCACTTGTTGAAATGAAAGTTGGGAGTTGCACGCTGTTACAGTGCTCATATAAGCCAATAATAGCCATCGAAGATTCGGCCAGGGAACGCCACAAATTCGTGCAAAGACATGATTCAAATTCAGGTGAGGATAAGTTTCTTTCCAAAGATTGCCTGACTTTTCGATGGAATGTCCAAAGGGTAATTTTTTTGCGAACACCTTGCGCGCCGCAGTTTTGCGGTTTTACCTGGGGTTTTTTACGTTCTGTGTTATACTCATCTGGCCACCTTTCTGGTCCCTGATGGAAATTGTTCCTCTCCCATGCGCATGTGGTCCGCGCAAATAAGTATAAATATGGGGGCCGTAATCTACTAAAATTTGAGTTGGAAAACCTCAGGTCTATGTAAGTTATAGGTCAAGAGGGTTTAGGTGGCAATGTCGTTGGTCAATTTGGGATTCTGCCAAATCTCGCGCTTTGCGCGAACGTACTGGGTTGTTGCCATTGCCCTATTTCCATTGGCTTCCGTTTCATGACCGTAACCTCCTTGCATGATCATTGTCGAAAGTCAAAGCACCCACCGCACACTGGGAAGTTGATCGCTAAATAAGTTTTGGAGAACCTTTCTAAATAACAATATGGTATCGATTCTAGGAATGCTGCTAACTGTCCCCTAATGCACGGAAAGTGTCGTTTCCTGCATCTGAGGTTCTGTCCAACGAAAATCTTGTGCGCGCGCGCCCACCGGTGGTGGTGGTGGCGCTTCGCTTAGAGTATTTCATCATGCCCTCCCCCCCCCCCCCCATCGCCGCAATACAGATCGCCGCCCTTGATTCAACCTACCGAATATGCCTAATGTAAATGTGATAAATGTTCGTACTCTCCAGAGACCGTTCTTCCGCTTGCAAGCTTTTTTCAATTTTACTTGCTCTCGACCTCTCTTGTACCTCTTGACTTTATGTATACAACCTACCCTGCCTAGTTCGAAGTTTACTGATGGGCTCGCGATTTCCTAGTGTGGTTGCTCACAAAGGCTATAGAGTGCAATCAGAACCAATGAGTTATTATAATTGTAACCTAATGCCATATTGAGAAGTTGAGTGCACGTATTAACTCGAATCTCCTGATATTGGTGCCCACCCAACCGGAGGCCCCCCCAAAACCCCCCCCCATATTTCATGTTCGTTGGGCCTAAAAGGTTCAAAGGTGATTGATGCTCTAGCAATTTTTTTTTATATCATGCTCACAGCATTTCGCTTTTTGATTCCTTGACGAAGTCAGAGGTATCTATGCAGTCATGAAGTGTGTGTGGTGTGTTTTGTTGTGTTGTGTTTTGTGTGTGGTGTGAGTGTGAGAGTGGTGGTGCATGTGTGCGTGCGTGTGTGCTTGTCCTGTGGTGTGTGACGTTAGCCTTTTTAACACTGAACTGAAACCTCGCTTGTATGGATCAAGTTACCATATTCCGTATATGGGTTTCCCTAATGATACCTTCTCCCTATTGTTTTGGGGTCAGGTCGACGGTCATCTGAAGTCAAAGGGGGTCAAAGTTTGAAAACTTGTAACACGATAAGTCCATTATACCTGGTCCGATCATGGTTGAAAATCGGATGCAGCTTTTTTTAATTGAGGAGTAAAGGAACCCTATCGCCTGTTGGTTCAAATCGGGGTCAGATTTGGGGATAACTAAATCGGGAAATTGGGGAAAACATGATAATTTGGCAAATCTAGCTCGTTTACACGATAACATGACATCACTTGGATGGATCAAGTTCACTTTTGGTAATGTTGTTCCCCATATAGTACATGAACCCTATTGTTTTGGGGTCGATCAAGACGGCTGAGGTCCACGTAGGTCAAAGTGTTGAAAACCTTGTTGAACATGATCAGTCCAGAATGATTGGTCGGTCTGATCATGTTTGGAATTTTGGTTGGTAGCTTCTTATGGGGAGTAACAGGACCCTATTTTTTTTTAAAAAATTGGATTGTTTTTTTGTTTAGGTCGGGTTGAATTTTGGTCAAAACTTGAAAATATGTAGATAGTCGATATTTTGCCAATTCCGGGCTTGTAACTGATAACCAACTCCACTTGGATGGATAGGCCCCATACTTTGGATATGTTTGTTTCCCCAAACTGAGTACCAACCCCATTGTTTTGGGGTCAGGTCAAGGTCAATATATGTCACCATAGGTCAAATTCTTGAAATCAGAATTTCAGTGTGTAGCTTTCTTATCAAGAGTATAGGAACCCTATTTGGTTGGGTTGGGATAGATGGGAACTTTTTTCGTGATGTTATGTTGCCCTATTGAGCTGGTGGCAATCTTCTCCTATTTGTCCTTATATTTAGCTATAAGGTTGTCAAAAGAGTCAAGTAATCCCTAAGCCTTTTGGCTTTCTGGTTACTTTGTTTCTTAAAGGTAAGCATGCGAACAGCAATCACATGAAATACTATACCGAATTGAGATACCTTGCCTTCCGAACCTTGACTAGCTTCACACGGCGGGTATTTGTGGGTAAAGTTCAAGTGGTATTCAAGATCTAACGACTTGGTCTGGCATCACCCAGGGTCCAGTTCTTAACTGGGCCTAGAATTTGGCAGTGTACCTCCACATCAGGACGGGAGTAGAATGATGTGACACTTGACATCACATGAGCTAGCATCGGGCGGGGCCTACGCTCCAACCTTCTACACATCTGGGACGAGACATTTGATTGATTGGTTTGATTGATTATTCAAACTTTATTTTACCTATAGCATAAAATACATATGGTACTAACCAGAAATCTACTGGCAGCTTGTAGAAAGATTGACCCCTCTAGTAAATGATGGAACGAGAACCAACGCATGTGTTAACAAATAGATAGGAAAAACCACCCACCACTATCTTCGCCAGAACGAGGTAGCAAGTTGAAACGACACAGATTATATTTGCTGTACTAAATGTTCTTTCATTCACCTTCAATAATGTTGTAGTTCTAAATTCTTATTTGAGAAGATATCGAGCCGACTCCATACATTACGTCACCAGTCCAACAACTAGTAGGTAATTCCCCTGTTGAAATCCGGCGGTATCGGACGCAACGTCTCAGCTGAATTTGATTTATTTTTAATAAAAATTAAACGACTGGATGACCTAGGAGGCCGAGGACAATTACTTCCTCATTGGATGATATAATTCATCTCTTCTTTATCCCTGTCGAATAATGTATAGCCAATCAAAGACGCTCTGCACAGTCGACAGGCGCGTATCCGGGGGGGCTTTGGGGCGCTCGCCCCGGAGAAGAGTAGGAGGGAAAAAGGAAAAAGGGGGAACGAAGAGAAAAAGAGGGAGAGAGAGAGAAAAGAGAGGAATGGAGAGAAGAGAGAAAAAAGAGGAAGGGGGAGAGAAATAAGAGAGAGGGGAGAGGTGGTAAAAAAAATACCAGAGAAACCAAAAAACTGAAAAGTGATGTAGGCTATCGTGAGCCATTTACGCGAATAAACCGTGTGAAAGAATGTTTCCATGATTTAGGCACCAGCCCCCCCCCCCTCTCGCTAGTCTAATCAGTGTTACATCAACAGCTTCCGGTATCTCGGATGATAGAAATTGGACTGGGGCCGTGAGCCCCCCCCCCCCCCACTACAGCTATCGGGGGGGGGGGGAGTCATGGGCTCAATGATGTTTCAGTGGATCCGCCACGTAACCCGCTTCTATGGCAATGAGTTGAACTCGATTTCGACATGAATTTATGTTGACATCTTTTGTCGAGAGATCCTTAATACGATCCGGATCAGTCGACGATGGTGCTCCGCTCAGAAAACCACGTCATAAATACCCCCACCCCCTCCCCCTGCCCGACAGTAAGACTTACATTTCTGGTTTCATCCTCAAAACCAGTTGGGCAACACCATTGTCACAGGCCATCCGGGGCAGTGCATAATCAAGTTAGATCGGAACTCGAGTAGCGCAAACTGGGTGAAGAATGGGAGAAATAAGAGCAGGTTCAAGCAAAAGTTAAATGTTTACCCAAAATATCTACTGAGTGCCCACAACAAATGGAAAGTGGTTCCTTCGTGAACTTCAATGGAATTCATGCAACTTTCTGAGATTTGCGTATTCGGATAATCTGACACTCACCATTCAATGTCTAGCGCCCCTACAAAAACCAGGCTGTGAAAAAGATCGGGGAAGATTGGAAAGTGTCTTTTTTAGCATCTAGGAGTCCTTTATATCCCGACATTCCTGTGTAACACATACCACTCGACCAACCGACGTTCCTGTCCTGTCTCGCTCAGATGGGGGGGACGTTCCCCCTAAAGAACCATGGGCGCTCCCCCACCCCCCCCCCTCCTAGTGAGTCCCCAATGATATCTGTGATTTTTGAATGAATATTCTGTTGCCAGTATTCGCGACCAGTTTGTTATTACCTAATTTTGATTTTTACGACAATAAAGGCAGTATTGTGCCAAATTCGCCTCAATGCACTAAAAAGTGTACAAAGTTCGTGCTTCGCGCATGGTACTAGCGGTGGAAATCGTCCCGTTGCCCCCCGTCTCCGATACTCTGCAAGCTCTATGGGAAAATTTCTGCCTCATTGGACCTCAGCTTATACATAGCTGTATGGTTAAAAATAACAACAACATTCCATTGAACTTTAAACTACAATAAACCTTTTCTGGATTACGAGTCCTTTAGCCTCTTGTCCGTTTGCTTCGCTCTCTCAACCATGCGCAATTTTGAATTGCTGTAGCCTAGGCTATCAGACGGGTTTCTCCCAGGAACTCACTCGGATTTTCCTCTGCTCTCTATTGCATACCATTTATATAATGATTGGGACGTATAGCTAAAGCTAGCTAATTGTCCTAAATTTCTGCAGGGATCCCTGCTTTTTCTCAGATGTGGCTCTAAAAATCATGGGAGCAATTGCGCGCCTCTCGCGCACTGGTGATAGAAGTAGCACGCAATTGTTGAACATCCTGGCTGAAAAGTTAAAGTCGGGACAACGATAGGACCGAGGTCTGAAAAAAATGTTCAAATTTTCAACCGATTACAAAATTTGTGATCGTAAATGCCCCATGTGTGAAGCTTGGTACGCGCAACCTGAAACGCCCGGGAAAGGCCATTCCGGCCATCTGGGGGATTGCGCAATGACAAAAATTCTCGTGTACCGAACCGCGCCAACCCCTGGTGAGCTCCTCCTAAATTCATTTTTTTTCCGCCTGAAGATGATTTCCCCAAGACGAAAAGTTGTCGACGCCACTGCCTTCTAGCTCCCCCTCTAGCGCCTCCCACTGAAAAACTACGCCACTGAAGGTCTGCAATCTGAGTGACCTATTTCTCTCGGAATTCTCAACGATTCGTGTCAAGCAATGATTGGGCTCCGTTCAGATACCCGGCAAAATCATTTCCCACATTTCACCACGGTTGTGTACAATTAATTCACATATTGTCACTTTGCTGATCGGAAATAAATGATGGCTAAAGTGAAGGGTTGGGTTCAATCCCAGCTCCACTGTTTACGTAAATTGTAAATTTGCACTAGGTTCTTGGTATTTAGTTTGAAATCACTTGCTGACATATTCTTTCATAAAAAATATAGAGGCCGTAATGCTGTGTTGCTATTTTATCTGCCTATATTCTGCAGAGATGACAACTTTTCAACATTCTTTCCTACTGAATTCGTCCAGATTTTTGCGATTAGGTCCGGCAAGTGCCTTTTCCGACGATCTAGAGGGTATAAAACGCCCACTTTTTCGGGTTCGCTATCCCAAACCAATGTGGTGCTCCCCTCAGATAGTGAATTGCAGTCAATCGCCCCACACTTTTCGAAACGATTGACCGTGCATCCAGATACCAGAAGAAAAGTAAGGGAGAATGGGCGAACCACCGTATTCGAAACTTCCTGCACAAGGACCGCCAAAGTAAGCTATCATTATGACCCCTCATATATCAGTGCATGGGGGTGGGGGTGCGACGGGGCCACTGCTCCTGGCATGGAACTCATGCATGATGTTCCAGGCGATGTTCGTGTTCCTTTCATGCACTGGCAGGGGCGTCGGACCTTTTGAAAAGTGGGGGACACATCGATTGCAAATAACCATCTAGTCGGAGCGCCACCATCGGTTGGCGCGAATCGTGCAAGAAAAATTCAGATTTTCATTACCCTCCAGATCGACGGAAACGGCACTTGCCAGGCTCAATAGCACCCATCTACATGTGTGATTTGAGTAAAAGACAGATAAAAAGTTGTCATCGTGCATACTAAGGTGATTTACCGAGTATCACACATGGTATTTTTTTTTATTACCTTTTCGGAAGGGAAAGTGGGAGTACTCTCAGCTGGCTTTGTTTGCGTGGGATCCAGGGGTCTACCGAACGGTCTCTGGTGGGATAAGGGAAAAGCACAGGCGTACGGGACCACTCCATATTGGGAGCAGAAAATTTGTAACCCGAATTTTAAAGTCACTCATTGGAAACTACCGGCGCGCGCGTTCCGTGAAAAAAATCGCAGTTTTCTCGAGGCATTTTATACAAATACGAAAAAGTCTGCAAAAAATCAACGCATTCTTTCACTTTGCATTTTTCCTTTTTTCAAATTTCCCACGAATTTCCGCCCGAATTTTTCATCTCAGAAAAATTGGGGGGGGCAGTCTGCCCCAACGCTTCTGAAATTGTTCTGAAATGGTTGAATCGAGGGAACAAAATGATTTTAAGCATTTAAGGCATATTTAGCCTACAACGCTGGAAGAAAAAAGGCCATTGCGCGCGAAACACTTGAAAAATTATGCACTTTTGGCTATTCGATTTAAAATCGAGAACTCGGTATGAAACATGGGTAATCCTTCCACTTCGGCCTAGTCGGGTCCAGATCTTCACCTGGGGTCCGCACCTAATCATGGACTTAAGACAATTTCCAACGTGATTATTGTTTGGTTAGACAAAAATTGAGTCAGTTTAGAATGATACAGAATCGGGCATGTGGCCTATTTTTTTTTTATTACGGTCCGAAAAAGTGGGGAGGGGGAGGGGGGACGAACGTTATGATATCCCCCCCCCCACCACTTTTGAAAGCGGGAGGGAATTCTTCCCCCCCCCCCCCCCCCCTCCGTCCCTCACCTGTTTACGCCCATGTGAACTGGTAGCGTCATTTCCACTTAGCTGCAGCCGACAAAGCCCCGTGCAGTTGGCCCTCATCTTTTTCCGACTGAAGAGATAGGCCGTATTGAATGTGCATCAGGACCCGATATGAATGTATACGTTCATGAAGGAGACGAAGGTACATGTCATTCATTTACACATCGGTTATTCAAACATGAACCGATTGTCACATTCATTTTCTCTGGTTCTTAAAGATCAAACAAGATAACATATATTCAAATAATATAAGAACCGTTCTCACAGCTGATAAAAATGTTCACTTATACGGCACTGTAATCATATCATTGACCAACTGACCATAAATGAGAGTTTGTTTAGTGTCGGGCATGTACTGTATGGGCCGACGAGCAGAGATATCAATGCTGTCACTCGTATGGCGTTGGTTTATATATGCGTGAATATGTATGTGGAGAAGAGAACCCAACCCACCACATTAGATTCAATATATTCCAGTAAGAGTGCAAAGATCTTTTTTGTTTTCCAGTGTAAATTCCAAGCCACGAGAAGGATTTAATGTTTTTTTTAAACCAAGTGGAGTATGAATGGTCTCTCTCAGCCCCCGAGGGGTAATTTCCGGCGATCTGGAGGTGTTGAAACCTCACATTTCCTTGTACGATCCGCGCCAACCGATGGTGGCGCTCCGCTTAGATAGTGACCGCGCCCCCCGGGTTGAAGAATCCTGCATACGCCCCTGGTATGGTGTTCGGCATATAGGCCTAAGCATGAAATGAAGGGATTACTTCAGTGCCCCACCATAGGAAAGAGTGCACCAACAACAAGAGGTTATTAAATCAGGAGGTTATAACTGTTAAGCTTATCATTATCATAGTGTGAATCGATAGTCGCGTATGCTTAGGCACCACTGTAACCAACAATGCACCACCAAGACTGATTATTAGTCTCATGTACCCTTACTGTTAAAGGTGGTCATGGATGAATATCTAAAGTAACGCAGGTACCGATAACGTGAACTTTAGTTGACCCCTGCAAGGCAGTCCAGAGGTCATATCGGCACATACTCCCTGGGAATGCATATTTACTACTGAATACACGAATTTCTGATTTCCTGCCTAATACCAACGTTAAAAGCTAATTAAGCTATTAGCGAACTTCGAGCCAAATATTAGGTGAAATGAATATTCATCGTACCTCTATTTCCAATTTTAAGCCATCGATTTTTTTGAACGTAAAAGTGGTGCCTGTCTTACGCGAGCTTGCCGCTGCGCTGCTAATTCCGTACGGTTTTTTTGCTAGCCCTTCTTGAAAAAATCAACTTTTCGGTGTTTTATCGGTTTGCTAGGTGCTCTAAATATTATATAGAACAATTATAGGAAAACTTCAAGAGATCTTCTCTCAATACTATCCGATCAATCATCAAAATATTCAAGTGAATTTGGGGGTCTATTGGAATATCTCCCATTCAGTTGCTCAAATACACTAAATACACTTACGCAGCCAGCTGACCGAAAACCGTGATACCAATTCCGTGCAAATATTGATCAATGACAGCTTTTAACGATACGGTTCATATTACGGCGGAATGCAATCACAATGAATTTGTTATGGGAAGTCCATGAATTTAAATTTTACAATGTGTATAGCTAGCTATGACAGCAGTAGAACTTATATTTAGCCACAAGTACACTGAAACACCCTTGAAAACAACGGCGAAAGCGCAATCACATTGATATTTGATTATGGGAGAGTTCACAATTATTTCAAACTTTATGACATGTACAGCTAGCTATTACAGCAGTGGAACCTATATCTAACCACAAGAACATTTGTTCACCTAGCCTGTATACCAATAAATTATATTGCGTGAATTAATTCAGGTGATTTGACGGGCAACTGAGTCACTTCATTCACACTGATTCTCACTTGACTTTGTCCTTCCTGGGCTTCAGGGGTGCGGTTTGAATCGACATCTGCATAATACCGTGGTAAAAATATTCTTGTCACGAAAATATGACGCTCCCCACTCCACCTCCACAACTTAGACCTATCTGTCTGTTTCGCCAAGTAATTTTGACTCACACGTCGAGTCATACCAGTGGCGTCAAACTTTCTCGAGGTAACACAAGTGTCGCACTGAATAATTATCTCAACTTCTAGTCATCCGACTAGAGTTTCGTCCGTAAACATTGGTTGCTATCCGACCGCGCCGTGCACATTGTTTTGATTTGCAGTTCACACCTCTGAATCTCATGAATATCAAACCCTTTGTATGCCAATCAATCTGTGATCTGGTGGTTCTAGAGGAAGTTAGTGTTGAGTTTTGGTAAGCTTAGTTCAGTGAAGAAATCAGAATGGACAAAATCCTCATGAACGACCCTGAGGCCACAACATCCCAAAGAGAAAAATTACCCAGATGCAGGAAGATTTGACCACAATTCTTGAAAATATGTTGACGACTGGCCTAGTCAAGGTGGTCCATTCTATATATGTGAATTAAATGTTCTTCTAGCATTGAGTTTGAGATCAAGTTGATGTCCACCAGGGCTCTTTTTCAAGTCCTTTGCTGTTCAATATGGTGTTGGAAGCCTCGTCACAGGGTTCCGGGATTGGCATGCATTCAAAGAGGTTACGCCCAACTTACGCGTTAACACTTGAGAAAGGTTTTGATAACAGACGTCAAAACGAATATGACAATGATGGTGATGGGCAATGAACCTTTTTGCTCATTATGAATAGCGAACCTGATAGATCGTGAACCTTATGAATAATGACCTCTATAAGCAATGACCCTTGAATATAAAACCTCATGAATATCATGTCATCATGTCACCATGTCACACACACATACACATACACATACACATAACACACAACACACACACACACACGCGCGCGCGCGCGCGCGCCGCGTGTGTGAAATTCCCTAGATTCCCCTTTTTCCAGGTACAGAACGAAACTGGAAATAATCTACATACATCTTGCTGCATTCATCAACAAGAATCACAGGACCCACAACAATGTGATACAACGATGTTGTTAGTTATTATTGAGACGATGAAGAATGAAATATGTGGATTCGAAACAAAAGCTTTTTAAGAGCAGATTATTATGTCAACTTCACTTTATGCCTAGCAATCCACCATGACCGTTCTTCAGAGAATGACATGCACATGACTTACACAAAACTTCAGATGCCAACTACTGACAGCGTGCCAATTGAATAATATTATCAGGTAGTTGTCTTAAACATATGGCAGCTTTCACACGAGTTATGCAGATTGCAAGATGCAGCCAGTTATTGGATTATGTCCAAGGACATGACTACCACATTGGCACGTGGCTACATTACCTTTGAATGTTGACCCAGAGACATTTTTCTCGTAAATTTGATAATGCCCCCCCCCCTCACGATTCACTATGGGGAAGAAGAAGCATTTTGTTCATACGACACTATAATGGAAATTTTCGTCAACTGACCATTATAATACCCTTGACCTGAATTCACTGAATACCTACTGAATACCGTATGTAGCATTGGTTGTCGGCATAATACTGACCAACTTCCATGATAATCCTATTCAAATTATGGGGGGGGGGGAGAGGCGTCCCACAAAATGGCAGGAAATGACACTCGATGACCTTTGACCTCAAATTCATGAACAACCCAAATGTACCCTTCAATAATCATAGTACTAGCTGACCAACTTTCATGATATTCGTATCTTTTCGGTAGGAGAACCACTTGACCATTTCAACGAACTGGCAGAAGTTGACCCATGGATGACTTCTCGATACCAAAATCCTGATATACTATAACATTGGTCAGTGTTATTCTGATAAACTACTGCCGCCCCTCTCACATTCATTCTGTGGAAGAAGTAGTATTTTTTCCATATTACCCTCGAAAAAGTAACACATTGGCAAAAGACCATTAGATGACCCTTGACCTCAAATCTCTGAACACTCTGTAACATTGGTTCCATTATAATACTGACCAACTTTCTTGATCAACCGATTCGAACTATAGAAGCATTTAGCATATTTTCACAAATGGCAGAAATTTACCATAGGAGACCTTTGACCTCAATTTTATCTCTTTAAACTCACTTTGCTGGGATGAGTTAAAAAACAGAAAGTGACAAGGCTCAGTGATATTTTAACGAATTCCTGATAACTGATGTCCAGACAAAAGAACGAATGTAAAATTATACCCAGCCCGTTATGGGCAACATATTTTTTCTCACGGTTCCCTATTTCTCAAACACACATACACACACAAAAAATGACACCATGATGACGAATGATAGGGTTCTATTGTGTTATTGATAAGAAAGCTGCACATCGAATTTCAACTTAACCAGACCAAGCATTCTGGATATCACGTTTGCAAAGTATATACAACTTTGACCTCTAACCCATACCCAGGAAAACAGGGCTCATGTACTTTTCATGAGAAACACATATATACCGAGTATGACATTCATTTATCAAGATGGTGTTCTGTTAACAAAGGAGACTTCAAGATCTCTAAATCTGAATAATCATTTTAAACAAAGCAAGTAGCAGAATAATTACCTATGCCACACACCACAACACGTCTGGACTGTGCTGTCAAGTTCTGATAACTGATGTCCAGACAAAAGAACGAATGTAAAATTATACCCAGCCCATATGGGTAACATTTTTTTTCTCACGATTCCCTATCTCTTAAACACACACACACAGAATGACATCATGGTGACGAAATGATAGGGTTATATTGTGTTATTGATGGGAAAGCTGCACATCGAATTTCAACTTAACCAGACCAAGCATTCTGGATATCACGTTTGCAAAGTATATACAAACTGACCTCTCCATCCCCGTACAACGGGGCTTCATGTAGTCATCATGGGAAACAACATATAATACAAAGTATGACTTTCATCCATTACGGTGGTGTTTCGTAACAAAAGGAGACTGTCGGATATTATATATATTCCTCGAAAGCTTGGTTCACTTCAGGATTGGAAACGATATTAACAAAAGTTAACGACTGACAATGTACAAAACGGTCCAAGCCAAATATTGAGTGGGCGCCTGACGGTTTTACGTCTTTTACCCCTCTTATTTAACGCTGGCTGGAAATCAAATAATGGGACTATCCATACGAAGTAGAACGTACAACTTTTTACAATCGTCTGAACTCTAAAGGGCAATTTTTTATGCAACCATGCAAGTGCAACCAAGTACATCCCTAATACTCCATTCCCCCCTTATTAGCTGGAATTGATTTATTCCCATAGATTAGTGTATAACTTTTGTACGATGCATTGCATTGTACAAAAAACATAGTTACATCCTCTCAGTCCTTTGCTAGGATCATCTTGAACAGGATCCGTTGTCAGCTGCTTGGGCATCTGTGTCCTGAGCAGTGTGGTATCACTCCCATGAAGTCCACTGAGGACGCAACCTGTCTCTCGGTGCCCTGTCTGAGCGGATGCGGGAATTCGGTAGGGACTTTTCCGCCAATTCTTCTTGTACACTTGATATCCTCTCTGTATTCTGGGAGGGAATGTGCTGTGAAGTGTGCTGGTGTGAGGCTGGGACGTTCACTATTGGGTTGAGACAGCGTTCCGATTCCTTTTTGACTACCACAATTTGTTGCCGCATTCTTGGTTAACGCTGACAGGATCATGTATATTATGCCAGGGGGTCTCGGGGAGGCGTGGTGGCGGAGGTCAGCTGCCCGATTCGCGATCGCCATCTGCGCTTCTTTGAGGATATGGCGCACCTCCCGGTGGACGATCCTGTCAACCGTGTCGCGTGTGAACGGGAACTGGTGGGTTGGGAGGGAGAATCTAGCCGAAAAACGAGAAACCATATCACCTGGAAAAGCCCTTTTTAGCTACAAAGACCGTAAATCATTGTTATTGATTCTCATGCACACCATGAACATATTTTCGGAGAGCTAAGATAGAGTTCAGTGGCTGAAGCCACCCTAGCTCTCCCCCCCCCCCCCCACCCTCCGTCGTAGAACCGAGCCTAGCTGACGATGACTTCGAACCCGATTCGCACAAATAAAGAAGAATTGCACATGTTCAAGAATGTTTATTTTGAACTTTTCAAATTATTGGGGAAGTAGAGTACCAGTAATATTTAATTCTTGATTGATGAATCAGCCTGAAAGTCGTCCTAGCCATGCTTGAGAACCGCGTTGGGTTGAGGGCAGCCAGTTTCAATTGGGGGTTATTTACTTGCTCGACAGCATTGTGCCTCGTGCCCGGGGTACATGGGGCCGTCAAAGTCCCCCTGCTGGGCTTTTCTCTTTAAAACTTCTAGAGTAAACTCAGTTAGCTGGAAAGCCAATCTTACCTGAGGTCTGGAGCCACAAAAGCCCAATATAAGAAAAAAAGGAGGAAACGGTATAAAATAGGGTATATGAGAAAATTCGAAACAGAATGGAGTGAAAATTCGAGAGACAAATTCAGAACATAAAAAAAACAATACAAGCAATAACATTATTAAAATTGCTTGAATAAGACTTTAAAAAAGATGGTTAATGAATTGGCGTTTCTCGTCAATGGTCATTTCGTTCCCATTGGTTGCCGCCACATAAGAGAAAGTATTCAAGTGGTATCGGGTGCTTCCACCCTCGAGAAATAAATCATTACGTGTTGTGGGGCCTAAGAGAACGGTGGATGTATAAGGTCCTTGGTGTACCGGAACATCGGTAATATATTTAGGCGCCAGATCATTAAAAAGCCTTGAAGATCATCGTTCTCCTTTTACGATTTAAACGTTTCTCAAGGAGGACCCTCCTAATCGCTGACACAGTGATTGATTACTTTGATCCATCCATGTCATTTAAATAAAATACAAATGGTAATGAACCGAGGATCGATCCCTGTGGAACCCCAATTCACTGGCGTTGGGGGCGATAGTACTCTATTAACACATATGACTGCTGTCGATTCCGATTATTACACCTGGACCTGAACCACGCACGCAACTATTGATCTGATAGACCGTACACTAACAGCCTACCAATCAAGACGGAATGAATCACTAAATCGAAAGCTTCGCTTAGGTCGAAAAATACAGAACCTAAAAGGTAGCCACTATCAATTTTTATTTTTTCCAGTTCATCAACAATCTTCATAGGTGTTTGTTTCGCATCTAATGAACCTTCTCTTCTCTGAAACCTGACTGTGACTCTCCTATCAGACCATAACCTTTAAGAACTTTTTGAAGAGTCATGGACTGTGTTCCAACCTCTTAAAAGCACAGGCAGCTTGAGACAGGGCGGAGTTGGAAACATAAAGAGAGGAACCACTCTCACAAATAGGAATGACTTTTGTTTTTTTCCACTGGGTGGGGAAAGGGACACCTTTGATACTACAATTGAGTACATGGGTGATGTTAGCCCGAATTTCTGTAGCGGCTAAACTTGCGATATAGACACTGATCTCATCCAGACCGCGGTGACCTTCGTACTCTCTCAAGTGATATAAGAGACTCAAACACATAATCTTCCGTCACCTCTGGGATTCTGAAGGTGACGGCCATTTGGGCATCTTGGTATGCAATAAAATTAACGAAACATCTATCCATATAACCGTCACCCGTATTTTTTTTTGTTTTCCCCCCCCCCTCGTTTCCACTGGACAAAATAGCGTTATGGTCACTTAATTTTTAGGATTCATGTGTATTATTCGGGGCGTCCGGCCTCGTGGTGTTTAACATGATCCAGTTTTTTTTTGACGACGAAATTTGTTTTCCCTCCTATTGGGTAACCGCTATCCCGTACCACTCGTTCCAGGTTATACAAATCTCAGAAGTCTGTACCAATCTGACATTATTCTCTTCTTCTATATATAGGCCCACATCGAATCACCTACGAAATACGGAGAAGCAATGGGATAGTGGAGCTGAGTGCCGAATTGAGAGAGAACAGTATTAGATGGTTTGACATACATCAAAAGACAAGAAGGGATATGTCGGGAAAAGAGTACAGGAATGAAGGTGGGAAAGAGGAAACGAGGCAGGCCCAGGAGGCGCATACATGATTGTTACAATGAATGACTGAAGTCACGGACCTGGAGGAAGGTGACACAACTTACCAGAGACGAAAATGGAGGAGAACGATCCGCACACCGGCGACACCACTATCTGTGGGAAAGCCCGTGAAGAAGAATAATCGAAATCAAATCACCTACAATACATATCGCAGAACGAAATTACTGGGATCACCAACATTTCCGAGTTATATTCGCCCAGTCAACTTTCGTGTTTAGTGGATGGTACAAACACACGCACTACATACATTTTCAATATGCGTTAGGATATTCTCTACCACGAGACCTGAAGTGGTTGATTTCAAACTTGGGCATGACGATTTGTAACCAGAGGTTATCTTTTTTGTTGGTTTTATATTTTTTGTTTATATAGGGGGCTTCCATACCTGTTCTGTTCTACGTATGAAATTGTATCAGGGTATACACTTCAAAATCAGATTAAAAAGTATCGTTCAAAAAAAGCTTAATTAGTGCGAAAACATGAAATGACTTATCAGCCTCATACAGAATAGATTGTATTATCATGAAAGTTTTGGGTAGAGGTATAGAAGGTCTTGATAGAAAAAATCCAATTTTAATTAATTGGCCTTCGCTGTAGTTCTAGTGTTGATAAAAATGATTAGAACTACTACTCGCATTACTCACATGAGTGGTCGTAACATTGTTCATAGAGTACGTTCCCCATTACGCGAATTGGTATCAGTCAGATGATGAAGGCAGGTGTTGGTAGCAGCACCATCCTCTTGGTAATAATTTACATTACTCTGTTAGAAGTGCACCTTCTCTTCTTATGTAAGATGTCCAATGACATACACTAGATTGGTCGATCGTTACAGGTATCTCCTAAGTTCGTGGTTGTTTTCGCCTCAGTTGAGACAACCCGTTGTAGAGATCAATGCTGGGTGTTGAGTTCCGCCGTTCAATTAACTATTTGAAACCTAACACGGAATTCTGTTTTTAAATGCGGAAACTATCTATATCTATAAATCCGGTGGTACTGTGAATTTCTCAACTAAACTGTACCCCGGTCTGCAGTAGGACCAGAAACGCCAGCGCCTAGCCAAATTGTATTCTTTTTGTGATAGAGTTGTGGCAGACAGAATTGGACTTCTTTTTTTATCTCTTTTCGATGAATTGAGGGAAGACCTTCATTAATATAGCGATAAATGAACCAACCATTTTTGAATATGAGTAGGGCTGCTATGGTCACTAATTTCAAAATATACTCAAATTGGTATGAAGTAAGTTAATAGGACTACGGCGAGTGTTGAAACCAGAGATCCGCGTTCCAAGAGTTGTTCTGCAACGACTGCTTAGTAGGAAAGTGTATATTGATAGTGTATCCTATTAATGTTATAGCTTTCTCTGCAACAACTTGGAAGGCGGGGAAAACAAGCTCAGCGGTTTGAATCCTCCTGGCGTTTAGGCAATTTGGTGACTGGAGGATATTTAAGGGCCGGATCCTCCTGGCAATACAAATTGCACAGGGATCCCAGGTCAAAGGTTCCTCCGGGGTCAACAGAGGTCAAGTCGAATATCTCGTGGAACACGATGAGTCCAAAGTGCTTGCCCAATCAAGCTGGCTGAAATTTGGTGACAAATCTTTACGGGGGGAGTAACAAGAACCTATGTTTTATATAGAAGGAGTCGTGTTTGTGTGAAATGGGAAAAAAATGGGAAAACAGTGAAATGGATATTTGAGCCAATCAAGAACACGCGAACTAGACCCCACTGGATGGATCCAGCTCTACTTGGATGGGGGTTACCCATAGAGAGTATATGAAACATATTGGGGGGTCAGTCAAAGTCATCTATGAAACGGTCACCGGAGGTCAAAGTATGATAACTAAGTGGGACATGATTGAAGCCAGAAAGCTCTGTCCGATTTGAGCTGGAATTTGGTATACTGCTGTTTCATGGTGAGTAAAAGTACCCTATTGTTTTTAGTGTAAGGCAGGATCAAGTATGGTAAAAGATGGGGAAATGTGAAAAACTGATATTTTGGCCGATTTTAATTGTGGACACAATAACCAGGTCCCATCTGGGTGGATCGAACTGATACTGGTATGTGAGTTCCCTGTGGTGAATACATGATCCCTATTGTTTTAGGGTCAGGTCAAAAGTCATCTGAGTTCAGCAGAGGTCACAGTCTGAAAACCTTGTGGACACGATAAGTCCAGAACTCTCAGTCCTATCGAGATGGAGTTTGGTGTATATCTGGGCATAGGTTATTAGAAATGAGTCAAAGGATCACTGAGCCTTTTGGCTTCTGATTAATAGTAAGATTACTGGTCCCAAATTTTTTGGTGGGCTCTTAGTTTTCCCTGATTTTGAATTGGTATTAGGATTCCTTGATTTTTGTTGGCATTCCTCCTGATTCGGGTATGCTGTTTTGGATGTTAGCTAGTCTTTAGGGTGCATGGGGCATATTCGAGATCAGGTCACATATTCGAGGTCAGGTCATCAGGCTTTTTTTAATGATGCGACCGCTTTTTGTTTAATAACATCTTCAATCAAATGCTTTCTCGTTTTTCTGGAAGCACGACATAAATTTTTGATCGGAATTGCATGGGTTCTCTCTCTTTTTGTTGTAGTACTTTCATTGCTTTGGAGCAAGGGCGTAGGATGCGGGGAGCGGGGCTGAGGCGACAGCTCCCCCAGTGGAAAATGTGGAGCGGTGGAAGTGCCCCCCTCCCCCTCCTCACTTCCCGCGTCTGAAAACCCAGTTTTGATTTTCAAAGCAGCATTCGTCATTTAGGTTATTCCCACTCTTCCTCATTTTCAGTCAGATTGCCTTGAATTTCCATTTTCAATATCTGACTGTAGCAAGACAGTCTTTTTGCTACAGACAGTGACACTTGGTGTAGTGACGTTGAATAACCCGATTGATTAACCCCAATCACACCTTCCTAATAGGCCTTCTAATATAATTTGTCATTTACAATGCTGTTTGATTCACGAGGAGTGGGCTTCTTGACAAGCCCCCAGGGGTTTCTTAGTCCACTTCCTTTCACTTTTACATTTGCATATTCGGTTCCTGTATAGGCAACGTACGTTGGGCCACAAACCAAAATAATTGCTGATTTGAGTTGGAAAAAATTGCAGTTGCTATCAAAAAGGTCATTCATCAGAAACCAAAGTGCAAAGTAACTTGATAGAGGACATGCCTGTGCTAATGCTAGAATTATCTGCAGCATTCGCTACGCTCGACCACAGCAGAACTCTGTTACATAGACTGGACTGGAGAACGGTTCACAGTCTCTGATAGTGACCTTTCATGGATATCGACTCGTCGTACCTTTTTGATCGTACCCAAGTTATAGCTATTGGTGGAGACACTCGGATCTGGTTGTTTTAAAACAAGGTACCGTAAACTGGGGAAACTTTGGAATGTTATTCAAGAAAATATCATAATTACCTTATTGCAGTTTGTTAGTAACATTCGATCCATTGGCTATCTATTTAATTTAATTTCAGAATCAATGGTAGCCCCCCCCCCCACAGGTCATAGGTCAACTATTAAAGGAAATTCGGAAATTTGGAAGAGTATAGTTTGGCAGTAAAAGCCAAAAGCCATTGTTTAAGGACCACTACACAATTGTTTTATAACGCCGGGAATGAAAATTTAACGTGACTAAACAAAAATAATAAAGTGTGTAAGGCATGTAATTGCAATGATGCCTATATATTCATTAGTGTCTTTAAAATACAAAACAGACCATATTTTCCCCAGTGGTCACATCTTATGAGAGTCTGTGGCATTGTTTGTACATGTTCCGGTTCCGCGAAAGTGGCTATTGATGCCTTTTGTGAGACACGATTTCACTTTATTGCGAAATTTGTTGAATATATTCTAGAAAAAGGAATCAGAAGAAAGCTTTTTCAAATGATTCATTCGCTTAATTCACGTAAGGCGTAGGTGACGTCACAGTTTAGAAAAGACAGTTTCACGTGAAAAATGATAAGTTCGTCGGTAAATTAACGTGAGACTGGACATTCGATTTGGGAATCAGATGGGACGAGCCCGAACGAATATTTATTACAGTCTTAGTTGCCCTAACTAGAGGGATATATTCAGGTGCAGTCAAATATATAAATTAGGGGGATATTTCTAAAAACTATGCCTATTTTTTTACAAATAATGAGAAAGGGAAGAAAACAAATTGATCATGCAGTATCCCCGTATTTTAATGGTTTAACCTTGAATATGAACCCATAACAAACACTCTAATAAGCAGCAATATGGAGAGGTCGACAATCCAAAACTAAGTTTTAGGGTACCTGCCAGGAGTAAACTAATGAAATTTCCCAAGTTTCGGTATGCCTCACGGGTCGGTGTTAGAGGCCCCGAAGCTCTACACGTTGTATACCTCACCTCTTGGGGACATTATTAGCCTGCACGAGCTTGCAATACCATTTACGCAGACGCATCCAGTTGTTACGCGTCATAACCCACCTACCAAGTATCTCAATAAGACAGAAGCGGCGTAGTATGGGTAGAAGGTCGGCTTTCCTTCTAGTTCCGTCCCAATGGGTGGCATCATTCCCAGAATCTGTAGCCAGGGGAGGTGGGGTTGGCAACCACCTCCTAGCCTTCCTCTTTACTCGCAAGGTTCCACTATAAAAATCATCAACATTGTTTGTGCGTGGTATTCTCCTGACGCTGCCGCCCATCGTAGGGCGGCTCGCCGTCGACGTCCCCCCCCCCCAGTATGAAGGGGTCGGAGCAAAACCCTCGGAACTCGTTCTGAGACGGTTGTGGTCTCGTGGTGGGCAGTGCGTGCTGGTGGGACGAGGTGTCGTTCACCTCGCCGCCCCGGTCACCTCGGCTCAATCTGAGGTGACAGTCCGGTGTGGTGCTTGGAACGCCCTCTCGCTTCACGATGATGCTCGCTGGCCTGTATGTCAAGGGCACTTGGTAGGCTTGTATCACATTGCAATCCTGGTACCGGCGAGATCAGTGTTGGTGGTTATACCTACTTCTGGTCTGGTTCGTTGTGACGGTTTGCGTAGCCAGGGAAGGGCTTGGCTTTTGCTGATCACCTTGTTTCTTTGGTATCACATGTAACGCATATCAACGAGCGTATAATGCGGATGCAAATAGCACACACTGATGGCGTGTTGTCTATGGTTGCAGTGTTTGCACCGACTGGGTAATGATGACTCGGTGAAGGAAAGCCTTCTACACCCAACTCAACTCGGTATGTGATACCATTCCCACCAGTGATTCGAAGGTCATTCTGGGTGACTTCAATGCTTCACTGGTAGTAGTGTTGGCTGAGAAAGCTTGTCTTGGTCCTCATGGGTCGGGGAGCGGACTGACAGCAGTCTCTGGCTCATTGACTTTGCTAGTGAGAAGTTCAATAGGTTCAGGATTGCAGGCTCATGGTTTTCGAGATCCGAAGCTAGACACTGGACTTGGTACGACGATAGTGTCACCGACAAGAGATAGACCATGCCTCGTAGATGGGAGATGGAGGAGACCATGAACTGCAGGGTCTTCAGGAGTGCCCAGTTCTTCACAGCTGACCACAGGCTGCATGTCATTACGCTTCGGCTTAACTTCCGTGTCCCTAGGAAGGCTTCATTTGGCTGTTGCAGTTTAATGTTAGCCCAAACTGAGGGATCCCGGAGGTTGCCAATGCTTATGAGATAACTTGGACAGCCGTTTGGGGAGCTGGATGCTAATGGGGACCCCGAACAGAATTGGTCAGACTCCAAATCCTGCATCTTGCGCTTGCCGAAAGAGTGCATTACGGATAGCGCCCAGGGAGGCTGACAGATTTTCACTTCTAAGGGGACGGTTGTGATGCCATCGCGCTGAGTCGCCAGGCAAGACTTGATGGTAAGATCCGGCTTTCTAGGGAGTTGCATCAGGCACTCAGGGCGATGCGGCAGGACCGAGAAAGGTCGAGGGCAGCGGGGAGAAATGAAGATTGCTTATCCTTTTCTGCTCTGTTTTGGAGCAGTGGCGTCTCCCAACTGCCTGAAGAGGACTTTATAGTCCCTATCTGGAAAGGTAAGAATGATGCCCGGGAATGCCATACTACAGGGGATTACACTCCCTTCAAGGGGTACCTGGGAAAGGTCTTCGCTAGGATCATTTCAAATAGGATTCATCAACAGTGGATTGCGCATCCGCACCCTGAGCAGTCGGGCTTCACTTCCAAGAAGTCCATAGTGGATCGTATCTTGGCCCTTGTCTGACCGGATGCGCGAGTTCAATAAGGGCTTCCTTGTAGCCTATATCGATTTCCGTAGAAATGCTCTGTGGAGAATCCTCGAGCAGCGGGGTGTTCCCCCCCCCCTCCCCTCCCCCTCTCGTGCGCCTTATATTCTCTCTGAATTCTGGTACTGAGAGTGATGTGAAGTGTGCTGGTGGTCTCACTGACTTCCTCCCCGTTGTTTCTGGGGTGAGGCAGGGTTGCACTCTGGCTCCTTTTTTCGACACTTTTTTCTCCTTTTCGACACCTGTATGGACTGGATTATGGAGGGTGACCGGTGACACAGACTTTGGGGTTTTCATTTGGTGATGTCCAGGTGTGTGACCTGGAGTTCGCTGATGATGCTGCATTACTCGCTGAGTATGTGAATTCTCTCAGGTTTCTCTCGACGCAACCGAGTCGGGAAGCCTATCCGCTCGCCTGGATCCTGCCGAGTGTCTTGGGCCAGACTAAGATCCAGTCTTTTGGTGGCATATTGGATTCTATGTGGATCAGTCCCGGTCTTGGGTGAGAGGGTCAAGGTCACCCAGTCTTTTCTTTACCTTGGCAGTGTCATCAGTGGCTCTGAGTCTTGCGAGCCTGAGGTTAGTAGACGCCTCGGCTTGTGGAGTCATGAGGTCACTGGATAGTGGCGTTTGGCGATCACGCTATTTGTTTTTTCAAGCTACGTGCTTTTGGCTTCGTTGTACTTCCAGTCTTACTTTATTCCAGCGAGGCTTGGACGCTCACTGCTGGGCTGAGGCGTAGGCTGGATTCTATCTTGACTACCTCGCTTCGTCGCATCCTTGGTCACCGCTGGCACGACCGTGTGGCTGATGTCAGGGTGCTCAAGGTGGCGGGGATGGTGAGGGTCAGTTGCCTGATTCGTGATCGACAACTGCGCTTCTTCGGACATATGGACGTCCTGTCCACCGACTTCCGTCTGTCGCGGATACGGTGGGTTGGGGCCACCTGCAAAGACAGCCTCGCAACTCTTGGTTAGCGCAGCTTCGTGGGTACCTGTCGTGGAGTTTGGGTGGGAGTTGGGTGGCCTGGTCGCTTGCCCGGAGGAGGCCGGGTGACGAGAAGCGGCGGGTGGACGCGGCGAGGGGCCTTCCAGGCATGTGCCCCCATGAGTGAGTGAGTACGTATCGCGTGTCTCATTGCCTGCACGATATCGAAAGGTAGATGCTTGCCAATAAGCTGAAGCTAAACACAAGGAAAACTGAGGTGATAGTTTTCACTTCCAGATGGAATGAGAAATACGTCAATAACGTTACATTCAACATCGCTAACTCTGTAATCACTCCCACAGCTACAGTGAAAAGTCTTGGCGTACCTTCGACCAATACTCGACCTGAACAACAGATTAACAATATCCGGTCGATCCGGACTGCCATCACTCACTACCGCATATCATTCGTATACGACAGTAATTGACGGTTGGATGCAACTAAGTCTCTCGGTCACGGTTCATTGACCTCCATATCGACTCTTGCCACTCAATTTTAGTCGGGGTAGCTTCAAACAACATAGAAAAGGCTGAAGCGACTCCAAAACCCTATACACGCACTTGTATCCCAAGACAACTACGCTTATAACACTCACACCCCACACCCGTACTCCAAGAACTACATTGGCCTTCCATTGACCGGTTGGCGGGAAGTGTGAAACTTTTGTACTCGCGTGTAAGTACATCCACCACCAGTCCCTCGACGAGATGCTCCAACTACATCAACCCAGCCGACCGCTGCGATCATCAAGCACTCCCAAAATTCCTTAGCAATATTTCGCAAACGTCTAAAACATATCCAATGTTGTAGACTCTCTCATATCGTTTTATTGTATAGTAGAGTTTTCTGCTTGATTTTATCCTTGTAACTTAATTAGTTCTCATCACCCATCTTTGTTCGTCTTTTAAGTATCCTCGCGGTATTTTAGTATTTTATGGCGGCAGCTTCTGTTTGTGGGGTTATTCTTACTTGTATTTTTTTCACTATTTTGTGTGTCATTTTTTGATCAGTTTATATAATCTGGTTCATAATAATAATAATAATAATATAATAATAATAATAATAATAATAATATAATAATAATAATAAAATTACGAGGATTGAGGAAGACATCTCCAGTTGAGAGGCAAAAAGGGGTAATGCGCACTACAACTAATCTGAAGAGGAAGTACTGGATTGATAAAGAGGAATAAGAACGGCGATTGAAGACGCCAAACAGAGACTGACGGCCGCATCCACCGCCTGAAGCGATATAACACCCGCATCGAACAATTCAAGGTCAACAAGATGTTCGGCACCCAACCTGGCCGGGCCTACGCTCAATTCCGCAACACGCAAGATGTAACACCCGCCGGACAAAGTAGAAACGTACAGGTTCTGGAATGAAAAATGGGGCGTGCCGAGAAGGCACCAGGCAATGGGACAACGCCCTCATATACCTCTTGGCCCAGGAAACTGCTAACATCACAGAGGACATGATCAAATCAAAGCTGAAGAGCATGCCAAACTGGTAGTCGCCGGTTGGCCCTGACCAAGTTCAGGGGTTCTGGGTGAAAACATCTGACAAGCCTACATGGGAGACTGGGCTGAACAACTGCAGGATGTGATCGACAGTCCTGAAGGCTTCCCACTTTGGCTCACCACTGGGAGGACAGTTTTCTTACCCCAGAAAGACCCTCAGAAAGGGCATCCAAGTCTAAACCGGGCCCATCACAAGCCTACCGACTACCTGGAAATTGCTCTCAGGCAGCCTGGCCACTGGATGAACACCCATCTAGAAGAACACAACTACTGCACAAGAACAAAGGGGGCAAGACCTGGATGTCGTGGAACGAAGGACCAATTCCTAATTGATAAGGCCCTCACAAAGGACGCGAGGACGAGGCGAACCAACCTAGCCGTCGCATGGATCGACCATAACACAACACACATGGATAATCGAGACGATGAAAATGCATGAGGTCGACAAAAAGATCATCAGGCTGGCTGAGAGGTCAATGGAGAATTGGTCGACAACCTTGACATGCGGAGATGAAAAACTGGCAAAAATCAAGATCAGGTGTGGAATATTCCAAGGAGATGCACTCTCACCCCTTCTGTTCTGTGTAGCCCTCAACTCCCTGAGTTGCATGCTTCGGCAGGCCAAGCAATGCTACACGATGCGCACCGGCCAGAAGATCCACCATCTCCTCTACATGGATGACCTCAAGCTATACGCCAAAAATGAAGACGGCCTTACATCACTAATCGAGACCAGTCCGGATCTTCAGCGACAACATCTGCATGAAGCTCAGCCTCGACAAATGTGCAAGACAAATCATCCACCGTGGAAACATCAGAATGACCCAAGGGCTTGATCTGGAAATTGGGAAAATTAGAGATGCCGACCCAGTGAGGGATACAAATACCTCGGCATCCTGCAGAAAATGCAAAACAAAGAGAAAGAGGTCAAGCAGATCGCGTCATCCACCTACACAAAGCGAGTGAGAACAGGTCCTGAAGTCCAAGCTCAATGCACGAACAAAATACAAGCAAATAAATTATGCCCTCCCGGTGATCACATATACAACTGGTATAATAAGCTGGACACAAGCCGAGGTGACTGAGATGGACAGAAAGACCAGAAAGGTGATCACCATGAAAGGGCGGATTACACCGACTATATATCCCACGGAAGGATGGAGGCAGGAGACTCAAATGAGGATCCAGGCAACATGCGAGCCCAGTGCGCCGGACTTCAAGAGTAGTAACCGAAACGAAAGAAAAACGGACACGCTGATGGAGGGTGTGTGGCAGAGTACAGATCAGACGGTACCAATCAGGGATGAAGGAGAGTGCACAGTGAAGGACGGAATATACCCACAGATGGAAAAGAGGAAAATGCTCAAGGGCCAGTACCACGACAAATCAGCGAGGGAGCATCCCATGAGAATGCCGATGGCTGAGGCAGAAACAATGGACTGAAACTTGAAACTGAGGCCAAGAATCACGGCAGCCCCAGGACCAGGCAATGGAAACAAAGTGCCACAGGACAAACGTACAACATGACCAGTGATGACCCTGAAATGTCGGATGTTGAACAAAGAGAGGGACAGTGCACACATCGTGACTGCATGCCCCAGATTCGAGGACCACAATGTAGGGCCTACAAAGTGTCGGCATAACAACGTGCAGCTGCTATTCCACCACGAGTATGCAACACTACGGCACATACCCACAGAAAATTCCAACACCTGGCGACCAAACGAAATCAGGTGGAGGAGAATGGAGAATGATAATACCAAGATCATATGGACTTCGAGATTCGGCTGATCGAGTATCAGAAGAAAGGAGACTGATATTGTGGTCGTTATTAACAAGGCTACATCTGAAACGACAATAATAGATGGAGTGATGTGTTGTGAAGAAAAAAAAGGGATAATAATAATAATAATAATAATAATAATAATAATAATAATAATCATAATTTAACTAATAATAATAAAATAATAATAATAATAATAATAATAATAATAATGCGAATTTAGGTATTGAAATGTCGCTTGGAATATTTCTTGGATAGAGAAACGTTTGGAGCTGTGTTGAAAACTTTGGTAATTGTAGCTGGGGTTATATCGCTCTCCAATGTTTGTAAGGCCCAAAGAAAAGTGCGTTGTCCGATATTTTTTTTTTATTGTATTTTTTTCAAAGTCAAATTTTTTTCTCTTTTTTTATCCTCAGTGTTCTGATCTTTCGTCCTCCTAGTTGTCCGCTATTTCCCAACGATCTTGATTCCCTGGTTTGGCTATGTATCCTCCATCATACGGCACCAAATCAAACTCAAATCAAAAATCATCGATTTATGAGCTTTATACGTAAATGTTACCGTCATTTTACGGATTATAACACCAGACGGTAGTACTCGAGTCCGTTAGTCTAAGCGAGTCCGCACGCGCGTACATTTATTGTACTGTACTCGTACTCATGGGCTCTGTACTCGTAATAAGTGTGTAGATTGCTCGCTGATTAGGTACTAATATAGTAATAGTCGGGGCATGCTCGAATAATTGTGTGTACTCGTACACATGGTCGATATTGTGGTTAATTGCGCGGCCTGCTTCGCAGTGATGACCAGCAATTGCTACCACCTCGCTCAGCCTTCAGGAAAGTGGCTGAATGGCGCTGGACAGTTGATACCAAACTCTGGTCAGATGGGGACGTGACTTACATCGCAGTCCCGGAGGAGAACATGGCTGCTTACAACCTTGTTTCGGCATCGTTGAGCACTAGGTGGAAATAAGAGGAGAGTTATTTGCTGGTGCTCATCACAATAAGACATGGGTGCAGGCTTCTTTGTTTGAGAACCATGGGTATTGCGCCTGAGCCCATAGTCTCAGATATTATTATGATTATATCATATGATGGCCAAAGAAACTTGTACTCGGTAGTTTGTGTCTCTACTCGTGTGTTGTGTACTCGTACTCGTACTCATGAGCCAGTACTGCAAATGACGGCCGAGATGAGCCTTTCGGGGATCAGGTGTTTGAGTTCGGGGATTAACGTCTCCAGGCATCTGTGCTTGCTTTCTCTGTGGGTACTCAGAGGTGTGGAAGAAAAAAATGTAAAATTACGTACTTCTATCAACACCGGTATTTTTACGTAGCCCCGATAATGAAGTCGATGTCGGAGAGCTCTGAAAGCGTGGCTTCTATGGAAAAGAATCCCAGTGAAGTTTGCTCTTGTCGAGAGGAGTCGGCGCGCCAAGTCTCTTACTCAGATTACGACGAGCACGACGGAGTGTAAGTTCCAAGACTCGGATTCCTAGTCGGTGCAATTGAGGCAGGTAGTCTCGGTGAGAGGTTTTCTACGTTAGCGTTCGGAGATCTGGCGGTCGATCTCCTCCTGCTAAGGTTAGAAAGAATGGTATTTCCTGAAGAGGCGCTACGGTTTCAAAAGTGATCCGGATCTTCTAGTACGAAGGATCGGAGACTGCGTGGAATCCTTAGACGGGACTTTTGAGGCACAGGGCGGGGTTGTCGAGTCGATTCGTCTGAGCTTGAGTCCTTCCCAGTTTCTGGTGAAGGGGTGGTGACGGATAGGCTGGGATTAAACTGTCTACCTCCGGTCGTGGCCGTCGATCTGTTTAAAAAGTGGGGGGACCCATCGAATGCATTTTACAGGTAAGCGCGAGCGCCACCATCGGCGCAGTTGTAATGTTTTTTTTTTTTTTCTTTTTTTTTTTTTGCTCCTAGATTGATTTATCGCATATAACTAGGTAATTATTTTCAGTACCTCTTCATCTGACTGTGTTTGCGTGTGATCGACGGGGTCTACCGAACGACGTCCATGTTTGGATCGCCAGGGCAAAAAGACCATAGGCGTAAGGACCATTCCAATTCGGAGGTGGTCAGACACATTTTGCCCGATTTTTCAAGTGCGTCATCGGAAAGTACCACCGCGCGAAGCGTCGGCAATATTTTTTGGCTTTGCTCTTTGCACTTTGCCCTCTTTCTTCCCAAATTTTCCGTGAATTGTGCGTCCGAATTTATCATCTCAGGAAAATGTGGGGGGGGGGGTCAGAGGTATATGGGGAAATTCATCAATGGACAATCAGACGACGAGTATTGGAGGAGTCAATTTCCGAGCAACAGGTCAGGGTTATGTATTTGTGTGTTTGTTATGGAGGGTTATGAGTGGATGAGCCACTGAGGGTTGATGTATTGAATCACGTGTAGTGGGGTGAGTGATCGTCACGTTGAGGTTGTATATAGGGCTGCGACATGGTAGGAGTTGTACATTGTGGAAGTTGAAACTCTTAGAACAACATGGCTCGCAAAAGATTACACAGTACATAGATACGTTTTGTAGAAGATGAAGAAGCGCTCGGAGCAGCCAGTTGCTTATGATCTCACCAGGGAGGAGGAGGACCAGCCACAGCAGACACCGCAGCCCCAGCAGCCACGGGAACACGAGCCAGCCTGGGAGCGATAGGCTCGGATCTTCGAGAATGGAGTTGGGCAGCAGGCAGAAACGAGCTGCAGCATACCATCAATTGTTGGAGTTTGCAGCTACGCAGGCCCGAGGCGCTCAGGACGGCCCTCACACTTCGGGGGATTCCTGACCGATTTCATTGCGCGGCTACCAGTACTCCAGCCCCAGTGAGCGTGGTTCGCCCGGGGGAAGGGTGGGGTTGCTCCGTAATGGGGAGTTGCAGTTGCCGACCCCTCCCTTGTTTACAACGGCTTATTTGTAGGGCCACCCAAATCCCCGAGAGATTGCACGACTTGCCAAATGCTTCAAAAAAAGCTTGTTGTTTTTATTCATTACATCGTTAAGGTGATGATGACGTCACAGTGTGTCTGGTTGATTGGAATCATAGTGTGTTTGGACTTTGCCGAGCTCCTGAACAGTTTGATGTATATCAATGGTTCGTGCGTGTGGGTGGAACGGTCATATGAATTGGTCGCGTTACTGTTCAGACGTCTCCCTTCATCGTGTGAGTGTTTATGAACGGGAGATACGCCTGTGTTGAATAATCACATATGTCGGCTGAAAACGATCGCTTCTTTGTGAAATTTAGAGCGGAAATCTGTAGCTAATCGGTCAAAGTTGTTGAATTGTCGGTTGTCTGCGGCATGGTTCCAATCAGGATCGACTTTGTCGACTATAACTTCGTCGAATAGCGCCAATGACTTCGCGTCTGCGGTTATTCGTTAGCGAAGGGTTTCATTGAAGATTGAGAGATTGTTAACGCGGGCATGACAGTAGCCAGTACGTTTGGAATACAGGGGTGATTGGCTTACCAATCGGATTTCACGTGAGTATAATTTTTCTGTGAACGACGATCATACAGACATCGAGTGGAAGAGAAAAGTCGAAAATTTGATGGGGCGAAAAAGCGATTGTGATCATGGGCCTAAAGAACATGTCACAGCCATTGAACCGACTGTCAGCCTCGCTCGAATGCGATCCCTTTATATGGGATATGGGAATTCGGATGTCACGCAATGGTCCCGTGGATCTGACTGGATATTCATGGTATTAAGGGGCTTTTCCCAAATCTTTTTTGTGGAGTCCCGGAATCGGAATTGGTCTCTCAGAGTTTCCACAGTGGCTCACAGTGGTAGAAGGGATCAGAGCGCCAATTCTACCCTTATAATGGTGCCTGATGGGTATTGGTTTTGGTCCGTGGCCAAGTTCACTTTTGGAAGAAATTGGGAAGATGATATTTACAGTTTGACACCAGAATGAAGTGCCTCCGTACATTTTGAGAAAGATACCAGAGCTGTTGTAAGTGGTCTTCGTAATTTGATACCAAAACTCGGTTTCGGAAATTTGATCCAGCGCCTCAATAAAATGCTCTCCGTGAATCTGATACAGAATCCAACAAAATATTTTTGTAACTGTTGAGAACGATACAGAAACTCGAAACACGGTCTCTTGATTTGATACCAGGAAGTCACAAAATGTTTTTCGTTGATGTTGAGAATGGATACCAGAAATGATAGCAGAACTCGAACACGCGGTCGTCGTAACATTTCAGGGATACCAGATATGGCACAGCTAGAATCGGTGACAGGGTCCCACAAACAGTGCTCAACCAAAAGGGTATCGTAAATTTTTTTTGAGAACAAACCAGAGCTGTAAGTGGTCTCGTAATTTTGATACACAAAACTCGGTTCGTAAATTTGATACAAGCGCTCAACAAAATGCTCCCGTGAATTTGATACCAGAAATCAACAAAATATTTTCGGTAATTGTGGAGAGACTGATAAAGAACTGAACAACGGTTTCGTAAACATGGATACAAGAAGTCACCAAAAATGTTTTCGGATGGTTGAGAATGGTACCAGAAACTGATACCAGAACTCGAACGCGGTGGGGTCTAAATTTTAGGATACCAGATAATAAGCAGAGCTAAGAAATCCGGTGACAATTCACGCATGCTCACCAAAATGGTATCGTACAATTTGAGAATGGGATACCAGATATAGCGGACTAAAATAAGATGTAAGTACACGCCAGTAACCTGTCTTTAAATCCACGTTGCGCATACGCGTACGCGTGAGGTGACACGTCACGCCATCTCACGCCACTGTCATGTCATTGAATCCATGAAGTCAACAAGTGCAGTAGCGCTTGATTGTAACACATGCGCGTAGGCGTGAGGTGACAGTCACGTCACTGTAATGTCATTGATCCAAGTATAACGAACGCGCGTACGCGTGAGGTGATAGGCACGCTAATCAAGCCATTATCCTGTTATTGACTCACCAATGCAATGAGGGGGGGGGGATACCCTTGCACTGTTTTTTTTCACGTGAAGCCCTGCGTTAAAATAGATGAGCGAGGTACAGGCGATGTTGTAAACCATGCGCGCACGCGTAAGATACGACAGTGCGGAATGCATATCGTTTGTGAAATAGGTGTTCGATTTACCCTAAAGTTCATGAATCCGGCTAAGGCCTGTTGACGAATAAGGCTAAACATTTCATGAGTACTAGGCACTTCCCCGTATCGATCAATAAAGGAAAAAATCCCAAAATAAATGATTCAAGGATTGTATGCCAATAATCGAGCGGTTGAGAATAACGATTTCTGAAGCGCGCTCGCTGGGGACGGCTCAAATGGTTGGTTTCGAATAAAATTATTAGGATCACGGAAACATATCAGGATCATGAGAAAATCTTTTTACATCATTGTCCTATGATATGGGTGTCATGTCAATAATAATTTTTTCATACCCAAATATCGGTTGGCTGTAGTATTTTGAAAATCATTAAGTGTTTATAGCTAAGATTCAACGAGTGTTGAGAAGGAGTAAAATCAATTGCTCAGCGGCCGGCAGATAGGATAAAACCTCACTTATCGTAAATATAACGACTGTTAACTGGAGGCTATTGCTCACAGGAAAGATAGGCTGCGAGTCGGTAAAGCATGAAAAAATGTTTATAAAAATTGTGATTTGAAGCCTCAGAAAAAAGAAGCTTATATGGACGCGGGGGAAAATAGGCGTGAACGGACCTACATGGATACGCGATTGGTGACGTCACGATGATGGTCATGATGACGTGTAAGGTTGAGGGGTATATAAGACAGCTCCATTTCAATAAAGTCATTCTGAGCCAGAACCATGGAGAGTCAGGATCGTCTTTTGCTACGCGCAAGCGCGCACCTACTGCAAGGCCAACTTGGTCATGGTGGCGTCAAAACCACTTGCGTCAGTGTAGTATTGCGACTTCGCCCAAACCAGTGGGGTACACGGCTAGCAATAACAGATGTCTGGGATTGTTCGGGGATCGACTGGGTAATAAAGCAAGACTTCCACATCGAATGAGAAGGATCGTCTGGCGGAAGAGGAAAGAGAGGTCTGGGAAGCCCTGGGGGAGGGAGGGCCAGAAAGGCAGAAGTCAGGAAGGAGACGAACGGACCCTTTTTGGCACCCTATGGCTGGGGGTGTGTGAAGACCACCCAAAGTATTGCACTGCCTAGGCATCCCGAGTGAAACATCACCACATTCAGTACGGAGAGCGGGGAAGGGTTGGGGTTGCTCCTGTTATGGAAGTTGCAATCGCTCCCCCTCACCCAAAAAAAACGGCTCTTTTAGGGCCACCACAATCCCCAGAGAGATTTGCACGACTTGCATATCGTCAAACAAGCATTTTAGTATCTTTTATTTTTCACCCCGTTAAACCTGCTTATGTTATATCACTAAGTGACGTCATTATGACGTCACAATGCTTGCATTGTCGATTTGGAGTATTTTAATGGAGGGAATCGTTGGAAGTAAACGTCTTCAGTCTCCGAACCTCAAACAGTCGGACGCATCGGACGTAGAGATGATCGAGTGAGACGGTCGGATATGCCGAAGATCTCGAAGATGGTCAAGACTTAGCTGAGGATACGAGGGGAGGGAAGGATGGCAGAGGGCTATAGTCAGCGGTTCTGTGTGAGGAAAGGAGCAATGGCAAGAGAATTGCAATAACCAACATCATGTTCGAGATCTGGCTCACCAATACGTTCTTACCAGGTGTACACCAAGCATTGAGCGGAGAGTGGAATCGATGATGACGGGCGGTTCCAATGGATCTCACAGAATGTCACACCCATCTACCATCCACCGCAGGTCAACCCAAAGGCTCACTTGCCTGGACCACAGATCACCACAAGTCACACCAGGGGACATCACCTACCGCCAAGGACGTCCAGTGAACCATTATAGACAATGGACGAGGCTCCACCCCGGTATGAGGATATCGAAGCTTATAGGGTTACTCCTAAATGTAGGTGTTTCCCTCACAATGAAAACGGCTCTTCTTAGGGCCCCCAAATAGTACCAGAAAGATGACCGTCGTGCGTCTCTCGAACATACAATCCGGGGTTTATTTTCTTCTTCTTACTTATCATTACTAATATGTTGGTATCGTCTTATTTGAGCTCATGTGAGCGTTTGGTTCTACGAAGTGAACACATGTAAAGTTCCATTTGAGCGCGGGAACGGACGTGACGGTTGGATCGTCGGGTGGAGGCAGAGGGAGGGCGGACCATATTTTAAATACGCGAAACTCGTGAATCAAAATGGGTGAAAAAAGCGCACGTGTGAACGGATAATAGGGCTAGAACGTTATCGCCACGACGAGCAGAGCGGTACAGGAAACGATTTTGAAAAGTACTTCCACTGATACCGCCAGTGCCTACAACGCTGGTCTGAACCCTACAATGAGTTTGAACAGACGAAGACGCTATTCCAGATTGTGGAGGGCAACAAACAGACGAGACATGGGGGTCCAGGAACTGCAACACCTGAGCGTCCGAGATCGCAAACGCCTAGGGCGAACCACAGATCACTGGAGGAACCAGCTCCTGAATAGCAGCGCTGCGCCCTGGAAGAATTCGGGGAAACCTCCATATTGAATTATTCATGACCCCATACCCGACACCCACCGCCCGTCGTTTCCAGAAACAGAACCTTTTGATATCGACCACTTACAAGCGATGTGATTCCCGAGCTAGGGCAGAAGAAACCCAACGGTGGAACCCTTACCGGAAACGAAGCGTTAGAAAATGAGCCCTCGCAGGGGGAGTGAGTCCTGATCTCATACAGAAACCAACCTGGGTGATCCCTTAGAGTCGCTGGATGGTAGCAATCGGTGAGGCCCAATCGCAAATCGAAGAAGTGTCACAAAGCGGTGAAGATGGAAGAAGATGCACACTGGGAATATAGTGGACGTTGACGCATCAGAATGGGAAGAAATGTTGATGACTTAGAGTGATGAGCTCATTGATGATGATTGGAGGATGATGAGGGAGAGGAAGTTGATGATGAAGAAGAAGTATTGATGATAGACTGACATATGATGAACAAGAAGGCTTTGATGATGATGATGACAAGAAGAAGAAGAAGAAGAAGAAGAAGAAGAAGAGGAAGAAGAAGAGAAGAGAAGAAGAAGAAGAAGAAGAGAAGAAGAAGAAACAGAAGAAGAAAAGAGAGAAGAAGGAAGAAGAGAAAGAAGGAAGAGAGAAGAAGGAAAAACGAACGAAAGAAAGAAGAAAGAAGAAGAAGAAAGAAGGCAGAAAGAGAAGAAGAAGAAATTGAGGAGGATGTACGGGCAGGCTGGAGGCTCAGAGATGCAGCGGTCGCGACGAATTCAACGTTTTCAAGCCAATGCAGATGAGTGGATTATTGGATGTGTGGAAGGATGCAGTGACTGCAATCGTACGGTTAGAGGAGGTGATGTATTACGAGCCATACAAGACATTATCGGCAATATCCTCGACAAACTCATGAAGGATTTTGCACAGGGTGATTCTTGGTGTTGAAATCGAACACCCTGCCCTTCGAGGAAACTATCTATTACCTTGATGAGGACCGTGATCAGATTGTGCAGACCGTATACTTGCAATCATCGAATTGTCATGCAGTCCACAAAGATTACTATTGACAATGATATGACTTTTAAAATCAGACACATGAAGGTAACGGAGGGCACGATAATTGCATTGATGTGGTGAATTCTAAGCAGAGTATCATCAGGATCAAGAACCCCAACGATAATATGGTTTAGCGAGAGCAATCGTGACGGCAGTTCGCCTCACCATCAGAAAAAATCGATATAAGACCAGTGAAATTGGAGGCAGGAATATTGTTCAGGGATGTAGCGAACAGACCGCGGCGGCCAAGAATTACACGAAAAAGCAAATGTACCGATAGACTCATGTGGGAATTGAAGCTCTCGGGAAGTTCGAGAAGGTTCTACCTAACACTTACCCAAATTATACCGTTCACTAAAAGGTCGTAAAGATCCAATCATTCATAAAGGTATCAATGAGGTGGAGTCCCAAAGGTTTCTTTTTCTACCATGATAATCAATTCGATACTATCACCACATGGCAGGATTCCTCAATCGAGAATATTTCTGTACAAATGTCGCTAAAACCTACAAGGAACCCGCCCTTTTACAGTTTTGCCTTCCATTGTCAAGCAGGTCGGAAGGAAACCTAACGACCCTCGTGTCATTCAAAGTAGACTTAGTTGTACTGCCACCCCATTGTCATCGTTTTTCAAGAGTCAGAATTGCTTTCAAAACCATAAAAATTGGTAGGAGGAAATCGATGTGACATCGTAAAGAGATTGTCGAGGGGACTGTGGAGGTACCTGTTTTCTCAACAAGAAAAGAAACACATCTGTAGAGTATTCTACTGTAAAAGCCTTCAGATCGAACCAACCAAAGGATCATCACTGCTTCATACAGCCTATATCAGAACAGAGGAAAAAAGAGTCATCATCAATACGTTTTCTTCGATTTGTGAATTCCTACATTTCAAAATGGAATCCGGTCAACATCTTCCCAACAATGCTGTGGCTCATAAAGTCGGTGAGAAATGTATGGATAATAGCGACGGCTCGTGTATGCACCGATAAAACAGTTGATCTTCAAGCGAAAAGACCTCGAAGAGGTTTGTCAGTGGGACCCTGTACCAACCTGAACAATCTTCATCGCACATTAATTTGAAAAGAGTACGACGGAAATTATCGTGGCTAAACCTTCGAAGCAGGGTATGACCGCCATCATCGCTGATCACCGATGGCTCAAAAATTATTACATGGAGTATGAAATATGAGAGGAATACACGACAACACGATAAAGTGCAGACGATCCATCTGAAAGATTAATTCATTTCATACCGATGGCGCTGTCAAAGTTTTCCCGATGTTCTGTTTGAAAGAGAGAAAGGGTATTTTCCGATACTCTTCAATACGAGAGAACGAAACGCTATGTGGACCATGGCCGACGCACATTCTACCATACAGAAACGATGAACGAAAAAAAAAACAAAAAAGAGTGCATTTGGATCGTGGTATGAAAAACAAAAAAGAAAGACGTTCGATATGCAGCAAGAGATTGAAAAAACTAACTGCGTTGCCGATGTCGAACTACTCCAGGGTGGATGTTTAGCCTTTGAAATGGTTCATCGAACGTTGTAGAATGGATCCATTGGCAGAGGACATGAACTATCGCCTAGGCGTGTCAGAAAGTATACCGAAGGAAATACCTCAAAGACAATACGATCGCTACCCTTACCCTACATGGCTAATAAACCATTTCAAAGAAACTCTAAGAGTGGTGGAGTGGATCAGTCACCGATGGTATTCGATTCAGCACGCACACGAAACGGTGGAGAAGAGACGATGCCGGTCATAAATCGATGGTTTTCACTAAGAGACGGTGTACGAATTCAGGGATGTACATGGCAGGATGTCCAACATGCCAGCCCGACCAAGGTGGTCCGGGTCCGATTCGACGATGGAAGAGGCACAGAGACCCAGCAAGAAACAAACTTTTGAGGAGGACCGGTATGGACGTGGTAGAGAGGTGGGATTGTCAGTACGATCAAATGGTGAAAGATGATAGTGAGATGAAAGCTGTTGGGATACGATGAATATTAGACCACTCTCAATCCTAGAGATGCTTTTTTTTTGGTGGACAGGACCAATGCCACGCGCCTCTATCGAAGTCGAACCGATGGAAGAGAAAGAGAAATCCAGAGAATCGATGTTGTTGTTCACTCTATCCATGGGTCACACAAGTACGGGCTATATACTTATCGGCCAACCAGTGATCATCAATGAACAACTTTGAAGCTTGGGACCAGTATGAAGTTTTCATGTACTGTCGTGTACTCCCCCATCGAAATCTATTTCACCCTGTTACCATAATGTTTAAAATAATAATTTAAATTCCCATATGCGTCACCTGTGCGGAACAACGAGAACCCCCAGGGACGTGGTCACACCAGCGATATTGAAAGAGATATCGATGGAACATGGGTAACACTGGAATTAAAGAAGCGGTGAAGATGGGGTACAGGATTCTGGAATTTTTTTCTTATGAGGTTTGGCATTTGAGGGAATACCCAATATCACGCGACATCAGCGGGGAAGGGGGAAGGGGGGCTATTCGTGAGTACAATTCAAACGTTTCTCAAAATGAAATCAGGAAGCAGCGGCTGGCCAATCGATGCGACACAAGAAGTCGATCGAAACCCTACATCGACGAGTTACGAAGCGCCACCGAAGGCAACTCCGATGTAGAAAATATCGAAAGAAACGATGGCCAAGCGATGCTGTTCCGAAACTGATGCTCAATTCATTCTGGGGGAAAGTACGCGCAACGAAAGAACCAACGCAGCAGAAGTTTTTACTCAATGACCTGCGGAAGGCTATGCGATGGGTGTCGGATACCGCAAAAGAAGGTGGACCATCAATAGAAAGTGACGAAGATGACATGGAAGTGACTGTGTAGATAAGGAAGATTTCGTTTACGGTGGGCCCAATAAGAACATCTTCATCGCCGCCATACAAGACAGCCCAGGCTCGTCTCAAGTTATATTCATATATTAGAACAACTCGGCGATCGCGTACTTTACTTTGATACGGACTCTATCGTCTACATTTCACGACCAGCGCATTGGCCGTAGCCAGAGGGGGGCCACGGGGGCCATGCCCCCCCCCCACGAATTCCCCCAATTTTTTTTTAATTTTTCACTTAATGACAACAACATTTGGCACTTTGCGGCTCTCTCTTTCCTCATTTGCTAGTCAGATTGCTCGAATTCTCCTCTGACAGCCCAATTTTTTGGTCAATATCCTAACAGTGTGCAAAATTTTTGCGCGCTTCGCGCGCAGTCGTACCCGTTATATAAACACGATTTTTTGCCCATTTGCAGTTGCGGCAAGTTTTCTTTAGATTATAGAAGGAACATTGCATACGAGGGGTGCGGAATACCCCTCCAACAACATTTGTCACTCTATGTGGTTTCCCCCCGCTCTCCTCATTCCTGTCAGATGCTTGAATAGTTTTCACTTGTTGGTCAATATCCAACATTCATAGGCGGGGTGCAAGGGGGGAGGGCACTAGCTAGCCCTCCCAGTTCGGGCAAAAACAGTGGCAAAATGAAAGAGCCTCCTCCCCGAAATATTGACCCCCGTACGCCTATAGGGGGATATCATAGGTGGTATCCAAGCAATGCGCAAAAAAATTGCGTGCTCCTTGCGCAGTAGTAGCCCCCCCGTGGTTTTGTTGTCTGCTTTTAATAAAAACCGATAATAACTATTTGAGATTCGGGCAAATTAGTTAGATTTAGCAAGCGTTGGATCCGGTGGCTATTAGCATCCTGGGTACATCCCTGGCTATCTTGACGGCATGGCCTCAAGAGGAGGGAGCGTGGACACTCACTCAAATTCATACAAAGACAGTTGATTCATTCGTCCTAAATGAGGGAGCCGAAAAGGATGAAAAACTGGGACCGAATATAAGGCCGAAAATGATCAAAAATTCAGAACAAAAGGCGACATTAGGCGAAATTCAGGAGGATTTTTTCAAGGCAAAACAAGTCGAGTTTTTTTCGCGCGTTCCGCACGCGGTTATACTTTTCCATCATGCGGCTTTCAAGATTGGGGGAAATTGTTCTGCCCCCCCTCAAAACAAATGGAAGAGTCCTGTACACTTATGCACGAATTGAATCCCGTGGAAATTGAAAATGTGACACTTCTCAAAAAACAAGAACAAGATTTTTTGTATAGGAAATGAATGTCTTCAAATGATGACAAAATGGTGACAGATTTCATCCGAGGGCTCAAAAATGCAAAAAATGCACGAGGTGGAGGGGGACAAACCCCCTCACCCTTAGTCTTTAGACACACTCCCCCATGGCCCCCCCAATCAAAATTACTGGCTACGCCAGTGACCTAGGCGAGGTACGACACACCTATTGGCCGATATTTTGGGGAAATGACGGATGAATTAGAGGAAGATTACGGTAAAGGAAGTTACATCACGAGATTCGTCTCTGGGGGTCCAAAGAACTACACCTATGAAGTCTAATTACAAAGCGTGGGGCCAGATCAACAAAACTGTAAAGTGCGCGGTTATCACCTATCGGGAAAAGTAGCCAGAATGATTAATTTAGATTCGCTGGAAAGGAGGTGTGCGGTTCGATCCTACAGCCAAGAGAACAAAGAGCATTACCCGTATGAAGGAGCACGACATCTGAGGGAGAGCACATCGGTTAAAATTCTCTCCAAGAGACCAAGAACACCTACAGAATCGTTTCACGTAATGAGGGTCATCCGAGATGACTATATCCGTTGCCATACGGGTACTTCAGAGATTGATCAAGGAGAATACTTCATTTTGGCATTAGAACATTGAATAGACGACACATACATTATGAGTTCGATATAGAAGGACGGGCAGTGTCTCAATTTGAGGAACAGGAGGGTTACGCTGAAGCGGGCATGGGAGAGTTCTGGCGAACAGCAGACTAAAGCTAAAGAGATGGAGAAGAGGGTAAGATTTACTTTTAATCGAGGAAGTGACGCGAGAGGATAGAGGGCGATTAGCTACAGTATCGGAGGTATAGCCCCATGGAGGGTGAAGCTGTACTGAGATGTCAACGTTTCCTAGCTAGCTATACCAAGATACTTTATACTCCTACCGCGTAGAGAATCGCCATCGAACACCTTGAAGAATGTGTTAGTTTACCGCGTACGCAAAATCCGATGACTCATCCGGAAATATACTTGATCATTCATTGTGAGTATGGCATCGGAAGAGTGAGGACGTCTCCCCACCGAACGAGTGGCGGACGTTTTTTAACGTCTACGAATGCGACACTATGAAGTTAGAACTCACTCCATCTCTCAAGAGACATGAATGACAGCACGGAGCAAAGACAGAGGGCACCAAATACTTGGGAGACACGCTGCAGAAGCGTTCGGGATTCAGAAGGTGAGTGGATTGGAAGGTTATTTCAAAAAGTGCACTATCGACCGACGGATCACTTTTTATCCTCCTTAGAAATATACCAGATAAACTCACATGTCACCATCTATGGATTAGAGAGTCGTAAGAAACAAAGAATCTCCTATCTATCTCGTCCAAAACTGGAAACAACCAAGGAAAGAAAGAGAGGAAGAATGTCATTTATTTTGACAGTGGAAGTACTGCAATACATATGAAGAACTTGACATTTGGCAAGATATTCCCAACTGTGCAGATACCCCCAAGAGCTCAACTATCGAAAGGGCTACGATGTTCATCAACTATAAGAAGGTCGGTGACCGGTACCACTCATATTTCTGGCTGTACCGTACGGTGGAATCTGAACGATCAAATCGATGACCCAATCTTGGGGTCGCCTGGGCATTCGTATTGAATTCCAGAACGTGAGTGGATTCATTATCCATTAAATATTGGCCCAGTTCACTTTGAACGTCATGGCATAGGACGGAACATTTACCACTTTTACATTGCTTGGCTACAGGTAAATATTTCTGGATTGAGAGAGGCGGACAAGAAACGCACACCGCTTGTGTGAAGTGCCCTCAAACGTTCTTCGAGGTAACGTACCACTCACCGATAAAGACAGAAAAACGCTCAAAACGATACGAAAAAACAATAAGAGCATTTAGGATAAAAAAGGTTCACTCAAGCAGAAGAAGAAAGCTCTGGAACAAAAAGGCGGGGGTAGCATTCTTCGTTCCATGTGTGGCCGCTTGTCGTCAACAAATGGAATACGTCAGAAAAATGATGCCGTTCACATGGAGGGGGTGAGTGACAATCGATAACGAGATGACGTCATGAGTCTTTTGAAAGATATAAGGAATGAATTTCGAGTCACCATGAAAAGAAGAAACGTGATCTGGACAGTGAGATTGAAAGAATTGAAGAATGATCAACTACTTCCAGACGAAAAAGCCCAAAGCGCCCCCCCCTGCCGATGTGTTACAGAACAAACGATTCTGGGACCCAGAAACCAAGACGAGGACCGAAGAACAACAAAAACGACTCCCTCGAGCAATAAAAACAGGAGGCCTTACCAATCCATGCAATCGTAGAGAACGTCCCGAAATCATATAGTTCTAAGGCTGAACCGTTGGTTCAGTTTCTGAAAAAGAAGTGGCATATAGTGGACGGGACCGTGGAGAGATGATCGTCCGGAGGGGACAAAGGTCAATGATTCCCAATTCACGGATCTAGTGAACGATCTATACCAGGTACAGAAAATCGGGCACGCCCGACCGAGAGAATATACTGGCAAAAAGTTTTGACGCGTCGAAAACATACACACGAACTAGTGGGGTTAATGAGGAACGTTGGCGTGCAATCCATCAAACCACCAGAAAAGAAGAAGAAGAAGTCACGGAAGTATAAGAGACATGGGACGCCACCACCACCACCACCCCGGTAAGTTCGATTGGTTACATATCGACGAATCGTAAAAGGTAGACGTCATTCATCGTCATGAGAAGCTCGTGGCATAATCCATTCATAAGCTGAGAGAGTGTTTGAGACGATAAATTGCAATCTGCCTGTTGTGGTGCAGTTAAAATCATCTCAGATGACCAATACGGACCCAAAGCATTGGCGAAAAATCCTAAAAGAAATTCAACTACGACGATCGCATCCAGCGGGTGACAGAGGACCCGTCAATACTCGATACGCCAAGAAGAAAAGACCTTAGACAACGATTCGTGACGTAAGGCTGGTTGGCATCAGAAAGATAAGGCACAATCTACATCGACCTTGTTACCTGTGAGACGCATTTACTGAGAAATCGTTGTTTACGGCAACCGGTATCGACGATCAAGGCAAGCGGATTGGTAGTCAGGGCCCTCTCCGCGTCACAACCGAGGGAGGAGGATACGATTTTACTAACTTTAGATATTTTTTCAAAGTAAGCATGGGTAGTACCTGTCACAGATACAGGGACGACAATCGTAGAGCTATCGAGAAAATATTTTCGAGAAACGTATTCCTCGAAAAATTCAAACTGATAAAGGTTTCAGATTTTTCAAAGTCACAGATGTGAAAAAATACTACAATCTCATGACATCCACCTTGCAACACAGAATGAAACCAAAGCTAGCATTGTATAAAGGTTTAACCGTACGTTCAAAGAGAAAAAGGAAAATGTGGAAAGTATCTGACGGCTCACAATTCGGTCAAAATTTGGCTGTCCTACCTCAACTTGTAGAGGTGTATAAATCGAGGATTACAATCGTAGTATCGGGTTTCGATCTCCCGTATGCGTGAATGCAAAAAATGAATTAGAGTATGGCACCCAACATCTTACCCCAAACAAGAAAAGAACGAACCAAAATACAGTTTCATGTCGGAGATAGTGTCAGATTGAGTATGAACCGTGGAGGAACATTTCGAAAGGTTATTACAATGTTATAAGCGAATCTCCTAGAGTGCCCGTCGTAATGCACTGGAAGATTGGGGCAGTGAACTATCGAACGTCCTTTTATTTGAAAACCGGAATCTACAGAGCGTCGGTAAGGACAAAACGTCCCTTTAAAGTGGATAAAATATTGAACGTGAAAAACCAAAGTGGGGAAGAAAATGCAATATTTGTCAACTGGCAAGGCTACCCCACTAAATCAACAGTTGGGTCGATTTGTTTTGTTAAATAACACTGTGATTTATTTACCTAGGTTTCGCACTTGTATATAGTTAAGAAGGTAACATGGATCCGTTCTAGTGACATTCCCGAGTAATAGAAAAATTCATGAGTGTGTTACACAAATATTCCTTGACCCATTATAAACTTTATGAGTAAACTTTAGATTTCTACGTGGTGAATGGGAAGTGGCCATGACGGTATATAGATACCGCGTCGGGTTGAATCAAGAAGGATGGTCGGATATAAAGAGGGGCGTGATCGAGAACTCCAGGAGAAACAATAAAGGTAAGGACAGATTAGCACCCAGAGGTGATTCGACTGGAGAACTTTATTTTGAAGGAGCTTGGCATTGTATTCAATTAGCATCAAGATAGAGGTAAATTTACGGTTAGGCTGGAAACAGATGACCCCCACACGCGCTTTTTATGCCAGCGACCGATCATTTTAAATTCATTGACCGCAACGGAACGAGGTGTGCGGTGTGATCGAAATACGCCCAATATTCGATGAACGAATTGCGGAATCATACAACCCATACGGGACAGTTTTACGTGTACACCGACATTAAAAAACATCAAATGGTATGTGATACCACTGCGCCACAATTAAGAAACGAGAAAAGTACCTGTCAAAGGGTGAATTGGCCAATGTCAACCTCGATTTACCAAGTTGGAAGATAAATCGCTTAGCACGAGCTCTCATTAATACATAGAATGATATAGAGATGATACCGGGAACCTTTACCAATCAATAACGGACGCGTGATTGTGAAACACTACTACAACTACAAACTACATTAAATATGAGTTCTCTACCCATGTTCACTGGTCACAGTATTATCAAAGAGGACACGGGCTGGGTGCTTGCTGCTCTCGGTTTCTCTGAGAAGCGCCGGTCCATTTTGAAACCACTCATGAAGAGTGCTGGGAAAAGCGCACTTAATGCCGGGGCTAACATTGCACAGGATGTCAGAGCGGTTAAAAAGCTCGGTGCATCGATTAAACCGCATGCGCGATCCGATTGAGAAAGGGGGTGATGAAACGAGGTATAGACAGTTATCAGGGACAAGTGGGAGGGGATGTCGCAATTAAGAAGGAAAAGAACACGTTTAAGAGAGGAGAAAACTATAAAGCGCCCGTTAGACCGAGAAGGGGCAAGTCACTTCGAGGGCGAGCACCAAACGGAAACAGATCACATTCAGACTTTTTTCGAACTAAGCCATCATGGCTGACATCCGGAATCGGTGCGCTGTAGTAAAATCCGACTTGGACTGTTCAGCGTACAGACAACGCAGACCGTCATCGGATAGAGGTGAATTGGAGGAGAAGAGAGAGAGTAACCCCATTCGCCGGTTTATCTGTACCCTACGAGTGTTTTGAAATTCAGGGACCGGCGATACTACATCGATTGGACAGAAACGCAAGTTACTGCAATGTCAGATCGTCAAGTCGGACGGAACGGATCTTACCCATACAGGCGAGAGAATCAGACAATAAAAAGTCGGACCCATCAACTATACCCTGCATTCGCCTCTTCAAGCAAGTCGATGGATCTCTAAAGGGACCAAAAAAAATCTTCAGATTCTCCATCGCTCTACCCGGTATAGAGTATTACTGGGAGAGCTTCGCAAACTTGGGGACGAGGCAAAGCGGAGGAGCACTTGAGTTCGGCGTGTATAATATCAACGATCAGGCGGAAAAACTCGACATGGAAGAACCCACCATCGTGACGGGGTAATAAGGAAGACAGAGCCAGAGCAGCATTTTCAAGAGTTAATGCCCAGATGTCGAGCTCCTGGGACGTCCTAAACGGTGATTGTTTTCACATGAGCCGACACATGTGAATGGTGTTATACGTGAGAATAAAGTTTATCCTAGTATTAATGCTTTTGTTCTCAGGGGTACGGCAAGTACTACAAGGTGAACATTAAGGAAATTGCGCTTTACGTTGGACGTGTGACACCAAGTTCTACGATTGTACTGCAACCAATGCCCAAGATTCTAGCCTCGGGCGTGACGGCCAAGTACCCCATTCCAAAGGGTAAGAGGAAAAGTAAACCCATTCAAAGCGGGACCACCAATATCGTGGTTGATCATTTCTGCTCGAGACAACTTCCAGGCACCGTCTAGTATCACGGTATCGTCGGCCGCAAGCAAGTTCCAATTGGGGATTTTGCAAGAACCCATTCCATTTTCAACATTCTAACGTCACAGATGTGACGCTGCGCTATGCAGTCAGCGTTCCAACGAAACCACTCAACTCGATTTGCGGAAAACGCTACCATTCCGGCGACTAGAACGATCCGTGGATATGATTCATATCATTCATGAGAAGCGTATGAATACGATTGTGGTATCAGTAGGAAAATTACGAGAAAGGGTTCACGCTCATGCTTTGACTTCACACTGACTACCGATGGTTGCCAGTACAGTAGGAAAAGAAGAAGGAAGTTAGATCGTGTCCATACGATAGAGGGAGGCCATGGACGAAAGTGCGATATAATCTGCTACGCTGGGGAATTACAACATTATCGAATTCGATCGATACGGTAAACGTTTCCTTTGACCTTGTACGATGACCGCTTCACGATCGATAAGATTTGCGGCATCATAAAGAGACGATGCCATATTTCAGAGGGAGTGTTCTCCGTCAAAGGCAATGTCCTGTTTAAAACGAACGCGACAGTTGCATGTCTTCAATACAAGACCCTATGCCTTAACCCGGGGGTAGACATTGGGGATGCATTTACGCACCCTTCGAACATGGACCTCTCCAATATTACGATTCCTGCAGAAAATTTTGGGGAAGTATAATGGTATTCAAATTCTCGTCATATTCAATCACTTTATTCCGATTGCCTGTGGACACCACATGTATTACTTCCTAATTCGAACGCTTTGTAAAGGACGTATAGGACGGATATTGTCGATCATTCACGATGACCCAAGTCCGCGTAACGATAAATTTGTAAAAGTTCTTTATAATAAACATCAATAACCAAATGGATTGTAATATTTATTGGAGAGAAAAGAAAAAAATATGTATAAAAAGATGTTGTGTGAAAAATGAAAGGTTCTAATGTTTTACATAAGTATCTAGAATGATATGATTGTCTTACAGTATTTGCCGAGGTGATAAAATTTGATGACGATGAATGTTTTTAAATGTTTTGCTAAGTGTTCAAATTTATAAAATGATTTTGAAATGTTTACCAAGTGCTCAAATTTATACCAGATTTCAAATTTATGTAAGTGTTACAATTGATTGCTAGTTCAATTCATGAACATTTGATTTACCAAGTATTCAAATTCATGAAATGAGTTTTAAAATGTTTTGACTAAGTGTTGGAATTATATCGAATGATTTTACACCAGTAAGTTTACGGTGAGTGAAGTGCTAGTATCTGAAATGACTATTGTCGGAAACAATGACAAAGTAGTGATGGCATTTATTTATTTTACAAGAATCTCTATGGTGTGAGGGAAGAAAGGAAAGAAAGAAAGATTGTCTGGTGCTTTCCCACACGGTCCGGGGCGTTGGTTGGGGCCCCCGGAATCAATAAATTTGGTGTACTAAATGACCTTTTCTCTTCCACATCATTGACTCGTGAATATAAAAAAACACAATAGTGGTTTGAAGGATGCGATCGTGCAACCTGCTTGGGGATTTCGGTGGCCATAAAAAGAGCCGTTTGTGAATGATGGTTGTTCACCAGGGATTACTCCCGCAGTAGTTATTCCACCCAAGCGAGAGCATTCTAGCTCTCCAGCGATCGGAACAAAGACTATCCCAAGGTGACTCAGTACGTCACCCTCACAGTTGGGCTTTTAGACTAAACTCAGGGCTCCGCCACAGGCTCCACATCAGACTCCAACTCAGGCTCCAACTCTGGATCAAATCGCTCCGTCTGAATTTCAAAGCGTTGAGAACTGGTGGTATCAGACTCCAATCATTACCATCGTCTGATGTTCGAAGGATTGACATGATCGAGGTCCAAAACGTCACCTCCCATCGCCTCGGCCATACATCAAAAACGCGAAGTCGATGATGTGGCGACGACCTGCTCAACACGTTTCATAGATAAGTCAATCGGCTCCATCTGGTAATTTGGTGGTGGTGGTGGGAGGTTGGGCTCGGTTTGCTGCTTCAACTGCGAGACTCTTTGGGCTGAGGAGGACTTCTTACCTTCGCTTCAAAGAAAGTTATTCCTGCGACGTATCTTCCGCTTCGGTACCCGTAAAATTCAGCCCCTCTCCTACAATGATCTCCGACAGTGGTCGACGTTATGCCATTAAACGGGCATCACCTCTTCGCATACACTGCATTGAAGGCGTGTTGACATATTGACAGTATCATTCACAATGAAAAAACTCCTACGTGTCGCAGCCATATATACAAACTTCAAAACGTGACGTACCTCACCCACTAACACCCTGACACTGTTGTAGGGAAATGTGACGTCATAACAAATACTCGTCGCTTGAATTGCGTCCATTATGGATGTCCCCATATACTACTGGGGTCCTCCCCCCCCCCCCCAGGCTTCTGAAATTATTTGAGGGGAAAACAAAATGATCCGAAGCACGACATCGCATATTACAAACGCCGGTGGATGGAAAACGAAATTTGCGCTCGAATACTTAAAAAAATTCGCCGGTTTCGATATCTTAATAGTTATTCGCTTTTGTCCAGTTGCGACCACGTGCACGATAGCTATGAGGGTTCAGTGCATTTTGGAATTTGGGGCTATATCTCACAATAGCTTCCTAGCCATGCATCTCTAGCCAGATGAAAGCAACGATATACGATGCCACTCTAATTTGACAATATATAACGTGCACTTCAATTCAAACAAAAACAGTCCATGGCCCATGTCCGAAACGATGGAAACCCCCCCAAAAAGTGGAGCGCGTCGAGATATGCTACATTGTATGCGCATATAGTCAGGAATATGTTATGTTACCGACACCCAGGAAGGAAAATAATTGTCTAGCAAAGATGAGAAGCATTCTGTAAATCATAAGCTACACCAGGAAACCGTGCGTATGAGTTCTTCGTTTTGTTGTGGTCTACCCATCAGGATTGCTGTGTGATATCAGACACAAAATTCCGTCGGAAGAACAGCTACGACGCGAACACAAAAAAAATTATGACCTGGGTCTTCTAGGAATGGGACGTAACGGATAATGGTATGACTTTCCAGAACTTTTCCTCTAGACCCCAACTGAGGACATTCGGATTCGGTCCCATGGAGCGATAGGTCTGGGCAATAACCAGAAGAGAGATTATGCCCTTGTGGTAAGCACATTTGGCACAAGAAATTCACATTTTAGAGCATGGATTTGCACCTAAAGCCAAACTTTTTCAAAGGTGCAAGGGTAAACCCGGGACACCTCTCACAAGGCCTTAATAAAGTCAGCCCCTCGCAAAGTCAGAAATGCCTTAGGTCACTGCAGCCGGCAGAGTTTGAAAATAAATCCAGACCCAGTGACGGATTCTAGTTTTATTTCTATTTGCAACATCACAGGCAATTAATAATTATGCAGGGCAAAAACACCTTCACCCAATGAAATCATTTGAGTTAAGCCCAGTCTGGACTAGGCTAATAGGTTTGTCACATCACCGATTGTAATCCCAACTGCAGCTGTGACTTCTGGCTCAGACCTACCAAATCGCGTATAGCCCTTAAAATGAGGCACGGTTTTTTCTAAGATGGAAAATTCGAGGCAAAAAATGACAATAATTCGGGGGGAATATGGATAGAAAAAACGCAAAGTGAAGTAAAATGCCCCGCATTGTGACTGGCCTGAATTTGCAATCAAAACGCCCAGGGCAGAGCTTTTCTATTCGTTCTACCCATTGATATTGTGGAAAAACAGTCTGCCAAAAATGAGAAGGGTCCTGTAAGCCTATGCCAGCTCATGAGCAATTTCTCCTTCGAATTAATAATTTCTGCAGTCGCCTACGATTGCATGAGAACCAAATTGTTCACTGATGTGCTCGAACAAGCTTGCACTGGCATCACATTGGCTTTGCGTAATAGTCAGGGGCGCAATTCTCCCGGGTGAAATTGAGGGTCCCAGTTGGATCCAGAGTGCAAACACATACGTACGAGGACTTCCCAAAAGTCGGAGACCGGGACCCCCTCCCGTCTCCCACGAATACTGCAAAAGGGCTGCCTTGGAAATTAGTCGTATTAGCGGAATACACCGGCATATCGCTGATGTGGCAAACTTACCCAACTCGGGCATGTGGAGGGCTTTTCACCCACATTGAGTGTGACACAAGCTAAATCGATGTCCAATATTGTGTCGGGTATTTCAGCCCAGACGAGGTGCTATATCAATATTGGAATAGCAGAGGCAACCATTCGTAGGGATAGCTAAATTTTCTCGTGAGTGCATCAGTCAGCCTATCGGAAGTATAACTGGAGGGAAAGCGCTTACGAGATCTCTGATCCTGATACAGGGAAACGATTGTAGCTGATGGGAGAAATTCAATCCATCAGATCATTCTTGCCTTACTCTCATTTCAAAGTGCAAATGTCTTGGTTCGGAAAAAATACATAGATCGAACAGGGAGATCTTAATTGAAATGATTTCCTGCAATCATTCTCGGTCCCCTGGTGAGGGCACCAGTCAGCTTGTTTGAAGAATACCTGGAGGAATCGCTTACAAGATCTCTGATCTAGTCCGGAGATACTAGGGAAACGATTGTAGCTGATAGGAGAAATTCAATTCAATTAAACATTTTGACTCTCTCTTTCAAAGTGCAAATGTCATGGTTTCGGAATGAATAAAGATCGCCAGTGGTAAATGGCAGACAGCTTAGTACAGTTCATCAGCACACTGTCACGTCTATCATGTAAAAGGTGACGGAATTGGGCAATTTACAGTTTCAATTATTTACAATTATTTTCAATGTTCACAGTTTAAAAGACCCAAACAAAATATAATTCCTGTGTATTGTTGTAGTGTTGTTCAACTAATAATATACTGTCTCCCATATGAAACTGGAACAACTTCAAGCAAGTCCCTTTTTACACTCCCTCCCATCAACAGTGGGGATGGGGTGTTGTTTATCACCAGACCTTGGTTCCTGTTTTGCAATGTTACTTGATAACTGTAACTGTAGTATTACTGTTAGATTTTCTATCAAAAGGTGACCTACATAGCGGTACACGTCCATGAGCGTCACCACCCTCTCAAAATGTGGGGGGGGAGAGGGGGGGGGGTTTAATTTGGCCACATTCTCGAAATTTTACTGTGTGAAAATGTTAAGTCAATGGGAGCATTGTCAGAAAATGGGGGGAAATCCCTCCCGTCCCCCACCTATTGACGCCCATGTACACGTTCAATGGTGCAGTTGTGATGTTCAGGAATTTGAGGATAGTGATTTTTGCTTTGAAATCGTAACAAGTCTGGACATTCTATATACTGGACTGCTGAAATTGATAGGTGATAGCGCGTAGGAACTGGAGTCTGAAAACCCTTCTTGATTTTCAAAATAGCATTGTATTCAGTATTCGCACTTTTCTCAGTTTCAGTCAAATGACTGGAATTCCATTTTTTTAATATCAATTTTTATATCAATATCCCGATGAATATGCAAAATTTCGTGATGTCGCACGCGGTGGTAGCTAGCAATACTTCTTTCATAGTTTAACACGCAGATTTCAACGACCACCGTGATTGGACTTCGATATCGTATTGGAATCAATTGTGTCTATTGTTAGGATTGGAAATATTAAGGTAGGGATTATATTCGAGTACAACCAATTGCGGAAGGAATAGCTTGTAAAAATTTCACATTACGCTAGTGCAATTTTGTAATTTTGCAAAAAACTGAAATTGACAAAAATTAGCGTCCTTGTAGCTGAATTCGGGGACATACGAGGAGGAAGCACCCGCCCCTTCTCTTACCCCTCCAATTCGGACAAAAGCATTTTACCATGGTCCAAAAGAGCCAACCGACGATGGATATACAGGAGACTTGAAAAAATATCTAGGCATAATCTATTGGACTTTCGAAAAATGGCGAAATTCCGGAAAAGATGGGGCGAAGGTAATTTTTTTTTATAAATATCACACATTGGGGCAAGGTTTTGCGCGCTTTCGCACTCAATAGTAATGCCTGGCATATTCTACGTCACCTGTCCCTGTCACTCGATGAAATTCGATAACTTTATGATGTTCGTGCGGTCTTTTTTGAAGATTTACGGTGGAAGAACGGGAAACGTGGCGAAAGAAAATCTAACTGGACTGGACTAATTGGCGATACTTGATGTCCCTGAATGTGAATGAGATTTCGACCACTCCCAACGAAAGGCAATTACTGCCTGTGTCATCACATTTTAGCAGAAATAAATCAAGATTTCAGGCAGCAAATCGCATCTAAGGACAGGTGAAAATCAACATTATTTTTGGTACGAAATTAGTGTTTTGAGGAGTGCTAAAATGCACCAAACTGCATAAAAGGCAACCTGTAAATATGAACATTTACACAAGGATGGGAAGAGTGGAATAGGGGATTTGCGTTCATGGGCGGACGAGCGGAGGGGTTGGGGCAACTGCCCGCACAATTTTCTTCTGAGATGAGAATTCGGGGGAAAATTACCGAAATTCGTGAAGATTTTGGCAGCGAAAAGGCAAACGTAAAACAAAAATGCCGAATAATCTGCTGAAAAAAACTGGTCTGAATTTTCGTAAATGTCCGAAAGCATTCAAAAAACCGTCTTCCGGTGCCCCAATTAAAAATTTCGGGCAAAATTGTTGGCCTCCTAAATTGAATGGTCCCGCTGGCCGCTGTCAGATAAGATTTACACCAACTCCAAAGAAGAGCCTATTTACGCCCCATGAGCTCAGTACAATTTGACAGAAAAATACAAGACCTGCAAAGTTCAAAATTATTTCTTATTTAGTTTAGTGAAAATGGTCAGAAATGACGAAATCCTCATGATTATGAGAAACACCCTGAGCCACAGCTCATCCCAACGAAGACAACCCAGATGCCTGAGAATTCTCCCACAATTCCTGACATGAATCGAGGCTTTCGTGAACGCATTCACACTCTTTGCCAAACAACTCTTCACATACTAAGGCCATTCCACTCATTATCTGCGAGAAGATATTTCCGAATGTCCAATCTAACAGCATTTTCCACGAATCTTGAGGCAATGACCACTATTAGTGGTACCTGGACTGAAGTCATGTTTTGGAGCACTGTGCTATACAGCACCAATTAAATTGGCTGCATCTAAGGCCACCGGAAAAAAAACTTTGCAAGGGGAGGGGATGGGGTCTAAGGGAGGGGGAATCCTTGACCCAGCTTTATCTTCAAAGATTTAGCTTCCATTTTCTTCCGAGAGAGTAAGAATCAGAATAGTTGATGGGGGGTTTGCGCATTTAGCAAACTTGTTTGAGTAAGGGAACTTTGGAGGCTGCATGCAAGAAGATAATGGTGACTCCTCAGTTAAATAGCTCCTGTACGGGTCATGGGGCCCCGATATGGGCCCTATATTAAAAGATACTGTTTGGCCGGACAAGGTTACGTCTTTATCATTAATTTAGGATACCACATGGTTAAATATTTCCAAGAATTTACCCTTTTTGCCTCTTCATCTGATGAAAGCACATGACTGGCCGAGGCCCGAGCATGAGTCCAATCTTAAAAGCTTTAATTTGACATGAAACCCAGCAACATTTGTCCTTGTGCCCTCTTCAGATAAAAATTGTCATAATCTCCCCATCCTTATTTTGTTCCCCTCCTTTTACGTACACTGGCACACACATTTTGCGACTCTTGTCCCGACAAACACACACAGGACTCAAACCTTTTGTCTTCTTGTCCCTTTTGACGGCAGTGACAGCTCGAACGAAATTAACAAGTAACACTTACTATTTGGACTAAAAAAAAATTGAGCGCAGTAATGGGTGGAATTCAGGCTAAAGCAAGCCACTTGTAAAGTTAAATTCAACCTTTATTTCATGTCCTCCTTTCCAGCCACGAAGCTACCCAGATTGTAGTAACCTTTTTGCTTTGACTGATATGAAAAACCAAATTTCCCCCCCCCCCCAAAGAAAATTTGAAACGATGTTATTTGGTCAAAATTCGTATTTCGTACGAATGAATATGTTTGTTACGGCCGGCCGGCTTTTTTTTTCAAATTCGCGAACTGATTACTAATTTCTTCAAAAATTCAAAAATTCCGAGTGCTGTATTTCGACGGTAGTTCTTGTGGATAAGGTATCGAACGGTGGCAATCATTTTCAATATCATCGATGCTTATCAATTTCTATGTCACCAATCTTAGAAACTTGGCGAGATTTGTTGACAGATGAACTACTTCTGGACTGTTCTAGTCTGTTGTTGTGCTCCCCAGAGATAAGGAGAAATGTCCACCAAACCTGCAGAGGACATGGGGACTAAGGAAACAAACATCTCTCACGAGCTCAATAGGACCAAAGGGATGTGGCGGGAAGACCTATTGGGGGTAATTGACTGAATTTAATTAAGATTTAATCAGACTATGTAAACATAAATGTAACTCGGCTCTAGCCAGTGGCATGCTTCTATCCACCCACCAAGTTTCAAACCTGAGTGCATGTACAGTTCAGACGTTACGAATGAAGGACTTATTGGGGTAATTAATTAGATTTAATTAACATTGCATCATACTATGCAAACAAAAAAAAGTACTCAGGCCGAACCAGTGTCATGCTACATCCACCCACCAAGTTTCAAGCTGATGCATTGTACGGTTCAGAAGTACGGCATGACGTGACGAAACGGAAACGACGAAGAGAATGGACGAACGAACTGACGGACGGAGAGGAGGCATGCAGACTTGTTTAGAAGCGCTTACCGCAGCTGAAAAAAGCCAGTCAGCCCGGTTCCAACTGATTCAATATGCTTGACAGTTTACGAGCCGAATGGTTGTCTGCCTCAATACCAATTAGGCTAAACATGCCCTGGGGATCAGTAGCCTGCATGCTCATTGGGCCACTTGTGTCAATAAACCAAGGTCATCCTACAATGTTGTTCAGTTTGCAACCATCATGACCACGGTTTTATACGGCAGCTTGGTGTAGAGCCGCGTTTACATGCACGCGGCCGGGCGGGCGGGCGGGAGTTTTGGACGGACTCGTTTCCATGCCACGCGGGCGGGACGGGCGGGCGTTTTCTCGAGTCACCGCACCTCTTCTCACTTTAGTGTGTATATGCGCTAGATAAGAGCCGATGTAGCTACTATTATAATATGTTATTATTGTTATATTGTATATTATTGTTATTATTTGTATATTATTGTTATTATTGTTTATGATGTGTTGTTGTGCTGTTGTGTTTGTCCTGGCGTTGTCGTTTGCCGTGTTGTTGTTGGTTGCGTTGTTTTGTCGACGTCGTGTTTTGTGGTCGTGTTGTCATTGTCGTTGTTGTCGTTGTTGTCAAACTCCGGCGCATACTGTGTTTTAAAACTAAACCGGTTGTTTCATTTTCTGAAAACAATTGTTTGAATGTCAACACTACGCCCCCATATTAAAACTTCACAATGACAGGTTTTGGAGATTTTTAATTAGCAAAATACTTGACAATATCATCGGTTTATTTTTTAATTTTTATGAAACATGTAAATATGGTTCAAATAGGTGTCTAGCCGTTGAATTTTGACGATATAGACACAATCTTATTAAAATCTCATCCCTAGTGTGAAACAGTTATGAATGTTGTTGGGAAACATTATTTGTTGAACCTGCACTTGTCCTCTACTCTCCATTATCCTGCTTCAAGCTGGTAAGATTTCAGGGAAACCCCCGGGCTTGATTGGCACAAAAATACCACGCGGACACGCGGGAGGGAGTCTTAACAAAAATCGCTACATGGCCGATTCGAGGAAAACGCCCGCCCGCCAGCCCGCCCGCCGCCCGCCCCACGCCCGACCCGCCCGACCGTCCGCGTGCATGGAAAACGGCTCCAGTGAAAAATAACCGATGAGCGATGGTAGACGCCCGCCCGCCCGCGTGCATGGAAACGCGGCTTACGTGAGGACAAAATTAACCACAGTTGATCGCCTTTGCTGTCACTTAATAGTCTCAGCTTACAGGCACTGTTACAGCGGGACTGAAAGGCCCTGTAGGGCATATATTCTTGGAGCTATGTTTTATTTCGGATCAGTATTCCTACATCACGAGCATGGAAAGTTTGAATATGCTGGCAAAGGGCGACTGGTATAGTTCCTAGGTGTTAAGGAGGATATAACCCGCCCTGTCAGGCTGCCCCCCCCCCCATCTTCGTGACGGAACGGAAAATTTTGAAAGAGAAAGAAGGAAAAAGGAGGGGATTAAAAGTAACATTGTCCGGTTGGAGGTTTGGGGCATAATCCTAGGACTCCTTCGGAAGTCCATTAGGCACGGATCACCGCTGAAAAATTCCCTCTCCACGTGATGCGATCAAGTTTTACGCGAAACGGATCCTGCAAGGTTTCGTCAAGTATATTTCACCGCAACTTGCGTCGTTCAGCTATTTTCGATCCTTTAATTGCGAAGCCAAAAGGAATCTACGCCGTCACGCTCGTGTGTGTGTTGTGTGTGTGTGTGGCGTGCGTGCGGGCGCAGCGTGTTGTGTACGGGTGTGTGTGTATGGTGTGTGATGTGACACAGGACTGGATGGTTCCCCCGCGAATCTGAATAGCGCCCAAGCCTGTATTTGGAAGTCCATTTTTGGAAGGTAGGTGTCCCCCGTGCGTGGGAAGACTTCTTGGTTTTGGGTATGAATTGGGGGTCGTGCAAGGTCAGGAGGGGGTCAATTTTAAAAAGTGTTTCCGCACGATAACTGGTGAACGGAAGGCAGACATGAAGTTGAACTTAAGTGGTGGGTTGCAATCAATGAAGGGGAAGAACTTGAAGAACGTATTTTTGGTTGGGTGTCAGGTCCAAGTCATTCAAGGACACTGAAGAGTAATCTTCATATATCTCGTCAACGAAACATGTTGGGGGTTGGGGTAATGGAGAATATTGTTTCGTATGTGGGAAACTACTCTGAGGTGCTACTTCGACCTCTATGACCTATTGACCCCCATTTGCCCTAATGACTTTGGGGTCAATTTTTAATGACCAGACTCATCTGTTGCAACAAACCAAAAGTCAATTTCACCGACGTTCCTAGAACACTTCTATCACACTACTCCAGTTTTTGTCCCCTGAGAAGGTGTGAAACAGCATCTGCAGGGGTGTCCTTAGTGCTGGACTACGGGGTTCAGTTATTGCTCAATGCAAAATATATCGTGGGATAATACGTGCCATGCTGTTTACCAAAAAGAAGTTGATAATTTGATGAAACAACCTGGGTGTTAGGTAGGGTGGACATGCTTTGCAATAGTTATGAATTTTTCCCCTCCACCGAATACCCCAGGGTCAGTTAGGGTGAGGGGATCTCCTTTGCTACCTCCCGGAATGTGACTAGCTTTTCGGCGAAAATTCAAAGAGCGAGGTAAATTAACCACAGTATTTATGCTATCCCCCAAATCCTGGCTCATGCACTCCGGCCCATGTACCCCTCATCCGTGTTCTTGCCCGAGGATTGACCAAGGGTTGTTAAGGTGAGTGCTGTCACTGGCAATGGAGGTAGGTAATTTGATGGTAGTAGCCACGCCATCCCCCTCCCGCCCCCCAATACACCCTTCTCCGTCCTGGGGTTGCTACTTCTAGGACCTGGGTTATTAAGATGGGTTCTCTCAATGGCACACAAAGAGCTAGGTAGTGTTTGCCACCCCTAGTAAACCCCATCCAAATTCCACGGGGGTATTTCCTGCCAAAATATGAGGAGTACTTGGTAATTTTACTGAGGCTACTATGCCACTCTTAATTAGCATATTTGACGCAGAAAATCTAATCAATTAATCTACGTTATATCGCCACGTTGTGCCAAACCAAGTCACATGCACTACGGGTTCATCAAAAATCTCGCTAACGAGCCAACGATAGTTATAAAAAAAAAAAAAAAATGGCTAAGTAATTACCCTACTTAAGTAGGACTTCGGGCCCAAATCTAATCAGAATCGTGTCACCCAAACACCGATAATACATAAGAAATTTCATTCAAAATCGGTCTCAAGAGAAAGTGTGACACACATAGCCTTTACATACACACATACGCACCCACACACACTCAAGCAAATACGCACATAACAACACACAGACACACAGGACAAAGCTCTTCCTGAACTTCAGTTGTTCGCGAGACAAGAAATGAAATAGTTCTTTCAATACAACTCCCAGAGATGATCAGTTGAAAATCAGTCGTGATGATAGCCTTTGTAGAAAATTTCTAGAGGGCCTACCCCCCGAACAGCTAGTGGGGAGCATGCGTACCAAAAAAACTGTGATGACAAATAATGTGGCATTTGTACAGGTCTGTAGTTTCTAATATTGTTTTGTATTATTCATGATAGTCATCTCCACTGACTGGTGAAAGATGGCCGTAGGAGCCCAGATTTATATATAGGGGCTTGGAGTGATGGCCCGGAAAAACTTACTGTGAATTATTTTTTAGTCGGTGCCGAAAAACTATCAGCGCACTGCCCGACATTTTTGCTGAAAAGTTGGCTGGGGATGGAGCCCCCCACCACCCCCAAGCCCCCCCCCCCCCCTCCCCCCGCCTACTACGCCCATGGTGACCAGGTGGATGGGGTGTGCAGCAATGTATGGTTTGGTAACTTAATCACATGCACATGTTAATATACGAAAGAGCGATAACCCCCCTCTATTTTTATGAACGGCTTCCTCATTTCGTCTGCCTTATTAGCCGGCCAGAGCCCTCTATGAGCCCTCTAATAGAGGGCTCTGTAGCAGGCGAATCGACAGCTGGCTAGCTATCGGCATACTTACCATTGAATTAACGGGCGGTGGCCCGAATAGCATATCGCGGAACAGCTTCATATTGCTTGACATGCCCGAAGCTACTTCCATGAGGTGCCTTTCTGGTTCTAGTGGAGGAAATTGACATGAGGCGGCAGTCGACGAAAAAACTGATGAGAGTCGTTTGTTCCCAACTTCAACCCAGCTTGTCGTATGATTCTAAGAACCGCTACTGTGAAAAGGTAGAAAATCTAGGCCTAACCTGCCCTTGACGTCGGTCCTGTAACTTGCAGTAGCTGATTCAGAATTAGCCTAGGCCTAGCTAGGCCCAGGCCTAGTGGGGGGCCCAATGCCCGGACATGCGTTACTGAAGCTCCTATACAAACATAAGTCGTGTGAAGCCCCGTTTGCTATGTTAAACAGCGCCCTCACTTATACTAGGTGGTAGATGACATGGCATTCAGTGCGACATGATTACATTCGTCGTAAGATTAGAATATTTTCCGTTTAACAGCCTCCTTTAATTCGACCTTCACATTATTGAACTCTAGGTCACTCCGTGATTCATAACCTTACACCTAGATGGTGTTTCTACCAGACGCGATCGATTTGTATTCCCGAATTATCATGTTGTTCTGTGCTTCCGTAATTGTATACGTGATTTTCCCAGCGTTTCTGAACAGGGTAACACGCCTGAAGATTTGGTCAATCTTAGCACTATGATATCCATCCTTCAACTATGGACCAACGACGGTATTTTCGGGGGTGTCTGGTCGAAGAAATTCGCAAATAGAGATAAACAAACTGAATGTTGTTTTACAAGTACACACAATAGGGCGCCTCCTCACATCGAGTTTGTGTTTCTCTGACGGAAATTTGGACAGGGCAACACATACGCTCTCCTGATGTCCTCTCCAGTGTTAAATATAATAGCTCCATGTGGGGCCCACAGGCAGTGGTCTCCACTAGCATTTTGTCAGGGTGGGCCAACCCTACAAAATTTGTCGAAACATTTTTTACCACCCGACAAAAAGTTGCCACCCTGACAAAAGTTTGCCACCCGGACCAAATGCTTGATCACCCCACGGCACCCCTCAACTTCTATGTATATAGTATATAATACTGAAAGTTTTGACTCTTCTGCCATTGACCAACATTCAAGCAGCATGCGATTATCCGATTCAAACTCGAATTAGAGCTATTCCCCCAGTTTGGATGAAGAAAAAGTTGCCTCACTGGAAGATCTGTGTTGTAAAATCAGCTCTGCAGTAGTTGTTCTTCAAAACGCGTCACAGTCTTGGTGTTTGAGTGATGACGTTTTCTGGTCTCAAGACATCGCGGTGTCCAGAGAAAGTCAAAGTATGACACAATCTGTTATTTTTTATTGTGAGCATATACGCAATCCATATTGACAATCACGGGCGGATTCATAGGAAATTCAGCAGTTTTTGCCTTTTGAAGTAGCTGGCTGCAAGGCTGTATTCTGGTTACCGAGATGTGCAAACTTTGACTTTCACTGGACACCGGATGTCTTGAGACAGAAAATTCACCCACAAATCCAGCTATTGACGAGTTTTGAAGGAAAAATTTAATGCAGAGTTGTGATTTTAAAACAATATCCTCCCGGTGAGGGAACTGTTTCCTCCAAATATGGTGGAATAAGGTCATAATTCAAGTTTGAATCCGATAAACGCAGCTGCTTAACATAGTCAATGGCAGAAGAGTCGAACTTTTCAGTATTTATATACTATATACTATAGCACGCTTGAGGGGGCCTGTGGATTCCCCGTACAACAGGAGCAAGAAACCAAATGAAACACATCTGAAACTATGAAATATCTGGGGATATTTGCATGTAAAATTTAGCACCCCATGTACAGTAGGCCTTTTCTGCATCTAGCCCATCTCACAAAATCAATCAATTTTCCAATAGGAGGAGAACTCCTCTTCCCTCTTACTCCTCCCCCAGACAGTGTACTTTAACCCCAGCCAAATCCAGTTACACCACCCGTAACAAACATTGGCTGCGGAGAACACTGACAGGCCCCTCACTTATAATGCGAGTACTACATAGCAGTGTTAGAGGACTCGATGCGCCCTTGAGCCAGTTTTTGTGGCGGCCTCGGCCTCGATGGCTGCGGCCTCGGCCTCGTAGCTTCCGCCTTCGTGTTTTTGGTCGAGGCTTAACAATATTTGGGGCTATAATAAATAATTAAAAAATTCTAGTGTACAAAACGATACTTTTGTTTCAAATTACCGCGACAACTACTAACGTAGCATACTCGTTATCACCCAAAAGACTGCCGATAGAAACTGTGCTGAAGCTGGCACATCGTCCCGTCCGTGCTCCATGCAATGCCAGTGCAGATGCCGGCTGCCTAGCGAGCTAGCTGTCCATTGACATCTACGTTGCTGAATGTGCATTGCACGGCACAGTGCAGTCATACGGCATTGAACGAGCTTGTGGTGTCAGAGCAGTGAATTCTCCACCAGTGCGGCCAAATGGAATCATCATTCACTCATGGGGGCATATGCCCGGAGCGAGGCCTGCAGACCGCGCCAAAAGTTGGAACAATGTTGCAATGTTAATGTTTTAGTGATTCTATCCCAGAAACATTTCCCCTACATTAAAACGAGGGGGGGGGGTGTCGGTGCATGGCCTCCGGCCGAATTGACCGTCCCGCTCCAGATACGGTATATATTTCTGGAGGATTTGTTCCATCAATTTTGCAGGGATTGGTAGGTTTTGCAGGTATACAATGATTATGAGAGAGATCGTCCCTGTCGGGTATAGGAGTTTGCGAGGTTGAATTCTAGTCTCCAGTGCATAAAAACTGTGCCTAACCTGGCCCTGCTAAAATCAAGCATGTGGTCTGTGCTGCAGATCTTGGAATGTATTTTTTATTTATATACATTTATATTTTGCGGGGACATTTGGCAGCAGTCCTACGCCCAAAGGTTACTGCTCAGATTGCTTGAAATTGCAATTTTGTATTTAAAAAGATTATTCAAACACTATTTAGTTATATGTCAAATGTAGCCTAACTGACACTATAGTCTGTACTGAGAAACAAAACCCAATGATTTTGATTCCTTGAATTTAGTTCAAAGGAAGCTATCTGCAGTCATGCAGTTGTGTAATACGTAGTATGTATGGTTCTGTGTTTTGTAAGTGTGTTTACGTGTGTGTGTGTGTGTGTGTGTGTGACAACGGCTTGTTACTCGGTAACTCGACCCCCCATGGTGGATCAAGGTTCATACTTGGTATGTGGGTTCCCATAATGAGAACTATCCCTATTGTTTTGGTGTCAGGTCAAGGTCATCTGGAGCGTCAACAAACTGCAAGGCAGTTAAGAAAAAAATTAGATAGGTCATACACAACGTTATGATGGGCAGTCATCTGCTAATTAAATTCACAACCTTTGGAGCCGATGGTGTGTCCAGAATCAAGTACCCTGCTATAGATGCCCTGGTTAGGAATGTGGATCTTCCCCAGCTAGTAGTGCGACAGTGGAAAGAGGTTCAACCACTGGGGTACTAATTCTGCACCCACACCAGGCCAAGCTTTCTCCCCGGATGCTGGAATACTTGATGTTTTAAAATGCAGAACAAGTCCTTAGCTTCCAAGGCCAGTACCTGTGAAACTTATGAAGAGTCACAAAACTTGTGCAGGCTGGAATATGCCCAAGTGGTCAACTATACAAAAGTATAGTCGAAGTCAATATTGTCTTCACAGGTGCAGTCACATGATCCACATCCTCCAGGTCTTGTGTTAGAATTGCTGTGTTGTGGCATAAGTCCAAAATTGCGAGTCATGCAACCTTCTATGCGTGTGATCAACCGATCATCTTCTTGAAAAGTGAATCCTCGTATAAAAATATAACTGTATTAATTCTGATGAAGATCATCATCAGTATGGTATGTCTTGTTCTATTTTTAGTGTTTAGTTATTAGAACAACTTTAAGAGTAAAATTTATTTGTTGCCTATAATTTGTGTTGTTCAATTTCATTTTGTGGGGACTTTAACTTTTCTGCCTCAATATATTAATCAAAATGACTATAGCTGTAGCCATGGGGAAAACAAAACAAAATTATTTAGTATTTAGACACTGGTTAATTTAAAATTTCATTGCTTAATATTATTGCCCGGCCTCGCCTCGGAGTTGTGGCCGCGGCCTCGAGAAGGGCGCATTGGCCTTGCCTTGGCCTCAAGGTGTGCGGCCTCAGCCTTGGCCTCGATGCAGCGGCATGAAATACCAGCACTTGCTACATAGACTGTGAGAGGCCCTTGGTGGGGCTAGGGCCCAAGGTCTAACTTAGGGCTAGGCCTAATGGTAGTGCGACTTTTAATTGGATTTCGTGGCATGTTATAAAGGATTTCTGTAACAAAGAAGGGACTTCTGCCTATCGCTGCGAAGTTGCGAATCAAATAGCTAGGTAAGTTAGTCTTCCTTGCATTGAGCATTTAACACCTTAGGTGGACGAGAGCCGGAATCAGGGAATCCTCTTAAGAGGTGCACCGGAATTCGCTGGTGGATTCTTTAGGAAAATGAAATCCGGCTCCGGCATATTTGGAAGAGAATCCGGCCGGATTTAGAGCATTCGGCTTTTCATTGATTCCTACAAAGTTATAAAGCTTCTGGAGGTCTACAGAATAATCCTCACAAATATTAAAAGGAATCCTTCACACCAAAACAGCCTTTATCTATTTGGGTTGGTGCTGTTGCAAAATACTGCCAGTAGTAAACTGAATTAAGATACGAAAACAGGTACAGGTTACCGTAAATCTATCACAAAACAGGAATGATTGCAACAAATTCCACCTCTGTAAGTCTGGTCTTGCCACAGGCTTGTTGCAGAGCAAAAATACTGCATTACCTATATTGGTAGTGCATACTGCATAAGTCAATCAAACAAACTGTTGCAACAAGTTTCTCTTTGCACCCATAATGGATACATATTCCTCTTGTTTCAGTCCACTCTGTAGCACCTGTGGGTTGTAACTTATATTGTGTTATTATGTTCATATATGCCTTTATTTTGAAGAAATGCCTCGGGAAGTTAGTTTTGAAGTTCGAAGGGTGGGGGGAAATAGGGGTAGGGGGGAGGGCGGGAGGCCAGTATTAGGTATTAACACTTTTTCAACAGGTTTTGGGCTGGCTCATAGGACCTACTGCTACTTCTATGCAAATTAAGCTGCTCGTCAAAGACGGTCAGCAATTGAACGAGTTCTAGCATATGCCTAGACCTAATTTTTGAAACTGTATATGCCAGGAGAAGGTGGGGTGTTGTTAGGTCTGTTATTGGAAGGGGTGACAGTAGGGAAATTAGGAGGGGGGGGGGGGGGAACACTTGTCTTGGTAATAGTATGACTAGACTGCCTATTACCAATCTCTCAAGAGCTGTTGGGCAAGCTGGAAATCATATGAAAAGCAGTAGTAGTAAAGTTAAAAGGTTAAGTAAACTGAATTTGAATGACTGTCCGTAGAAAATAATGAAAGTTAAACCAGGACTGTGTATGCATGTGTTCAAGGTGAAAAATTAAAAACTATACTGTGAACTTCATGGTGATCAACAGTTACACTACCTTTTACATTGAAGCAGTGTCAGTGTGAGTACTTTTTAGGATATAGGGCAAAGAAATAAAAAACGGTTATAAATTTTTGGATATATAGTGATAGAGCTTCAGGGTGTGCTACTGACGGACCAACTCGCACTTCGATCTGAACCTGGTCTTCAAGGTACAAGGGATTAAAGGTGGTTTTATACCTTTTTTAAGGCGGGGGGGGGAAAAATGTATAGGGCGTGGGTTTGATTACCTAATGCTTTGGGGGCGTGGTGCATCACAATGAGGCAAGCAATTTCATAAAAAAATGTCATGTCATCATAGGTGATTTTTCAAAGGTAAAAAAAAAATGCGATAATAACATTCTGCAATAACTTCCCGTGGACTGTATCTCGATTAGGGATGATATTCCGTAGCATAGTGCAAATTATCACGTTGTAACATTTGTTCATGGAAAACGGTATGCCAGCAGAGGTCATTCAAGGTCACCTATGGACCAAAATCATTGGAATAACCATTAGGATTTAATAAACATCTGATAACTAGCCTTAAACTACCTTCGCTGACATATTTTATAAGTCTTCATGGAAACGTTCCCATCATAATAAGCACCAGTCAAAGGATAGATTTTAAACCATGAATGGCGGTCGCTAGAGGAATTACAGGGTGTCTATTTTGCAATAGGTCATTCAAAATTTCAAAATGTTTGTTCGATTTTCATGAAGCGTCATGGGTATGGTCTACCTTTAGTCCCAAACGTTTAAAAAAAAAAACAAAACCCATCGGACTGAGTCACTCACTGGGGTAACCCCCAGTGAGTGACTCAAGCGATGTTAAAATTTCAATGTGTATAATTTTTCAATGTGTGCAAATATTCAATTGTTGGCTTCCCATGGTCCACCATTGGTGGGTTCTGAGAAAATGGGGTGTCAACGGAAGTTGAGTATGGTGTCATTGGCATAAATTTTAGTCACATTTCCACAAAATAGGATACTCATTCGGTAGAATTCAATAATAAATGATGAATTTGTAATTGGCCAATGATAAAAGCTGTTTTCCGGTTGAATGCGAATAACAAAACTGAGAGCCGACAGATGAGAATATGACTTACAAATTATTTGCATGGTAACTTATGGAAGAAACCCTGATCGTGCAACCAGGCGAGAAGACCACTTGGGCAATCGCCTTGTTGTAAATCTCCTTTGAACATTTTCAAGTACATTTTATGTCCTTTTGTAGATAGGGCCTCCATGCTTGATGTGGACGAAATGTGACTTATCATTCCTGATAAGAATGCCCTTTCTTTGCAGCAGATAAAATGCTTGATCATTCCGAGAACCTTGGTTGGCAGGTAATGGGAGTAGTGGTCATTGGATTCCTTATCAGGGCTGCCGTTTGTCCTCAAAATATAATTGCAGAGCAGAGGGTTGAACCTGTTTGAGGCCGGCAAAGGTGCAGCCTGGATACGATGTTATTGTCAGCTGCGAATTTCCTAGTCAGTTACACTAAAACAATGCCTATTGGCCATAACTATGTGGTGGTGGGGGTAATCACAGACATGCGGCAACTCGCGAGTTGCCTACCCTTGTGGGTCTCTGCTCCAACTAATATCTTCAAGCTGATTTTTTTTGGCCCAGCGAGAAGGCATCTAGGTAACATTTCCAAAGTCTTTCATTTGACCGACTGGGATTCGAACTCCGGAAAAAAAGCGGTGCTCCCCCAAGTGCCAGCCACTCGGTTAAAATGGCCCTAGGGATCGCCTGAAAAGGACGGGAGAGGCAGAGAGCTGGACATGCTTCCCCAACTGACCCCGTGTACACAAATTTTGTCATGTGGCAGGTCATGTGAAATGAATGAGTGTGTGTGTATGAAAACTTTTATAAGTGGTGATTATTTGAATATTTTAAAAACAATGCCCTCCAACATTTTCAAATTTTTTCCCCTGAAAGCACTGCGCTCAGATAAGAGAGCAATTGCCAAGGACTTCTTGCTGAGGTTTACTCCAAAGCGAAAACAATGCTATGAAATGATAGGAGGCTGCATTCAGCTGTACAATATTATACCTCTCTTTGCTATTAAAATCTCCAAGCCACATTCATGGTCTGACATTACAACATATTTTGCAGTGACGTAGCTGCAGGGTTACAGAGAGTAAATTGCCTTTCCGGTTTATGTCCCTTCAAGTGGAAAAAGGTTTTTTTTTACTCTCTTTGTGTCATCATGAGTCTTGTGTTGTGCACTCGTTGCAAGAACTATTTCACTTCAAGGTTTTCCTGTCAATTCCCCCCCCCCCCAAAATATACCTACCTCGGGCAGACTTATCTGTAGACTGGTCACAACAGCTTTTTGAATATGGTCATCTAATTTTGTTAGAGAGTAAAATGGCGAGCCAGTTTAAGTGAGTCCATTTCTGGGCCCCCCTGCCTATCAGTCCAAATTATGTCCTCTTGTTTTGAGCAAGTCATTGAATGAATAACAATAAACAATTGCAGGAAAACAAATTGGATGATCTCAGTGGCCGATAGTACATTGTGGGGTGGGTGGGTGTTCTTCAAAAGTTACAGAATTCATAATTGATAGGCATGTCCTCTGAATTTCCTGGAATTTGGTAAGCACAAAAAAACAACGCATTTCCTTGGATTAAGACCTGACATTCACATCACCGAATCAGCAGTTAATGGTATAAAGGCACAACCCCAGCCATATGGAGCCTCAACCACTGGAATCAGGAATTTATGAGCAACATGGTGGGATGGTGGATGATGAAGCACAGAAGGACACAACTGAGGAATCCAAGGAGGACTTTAAATATGTGGCGAGGTTGATATCTCCTATTGAGATACCCAACCCACCAAAACAGGGATCTTAACCCCACATCTGGGTGGGCCCACCGAAAGGTTAAGCAATGAATGCTTTGAAGGATTACCAAGCCAGCAGACAGCATTTACCCAAACCACTGGTGCATTGCCACTATTAGGTGAGCAATGCTCCGAAGTATGCCAAGCCCCACCCGAACATGCATTATACCCACAACATCTGAGGCTTGTCATTATTAGGGTGGAGCATGCTTCAGAGTATACCAAGCCACAACACATGCATTCACCAACACATCTGGGTGCTTGTAACTATTAAGGTTGCGCATGCTCGAAGTTATGCCAAGCCACCAGAAAATGCATTATTACCCCCACACCATCTGGGTGGCTGTCACTATTAGGTGAGAAATGATTCGAGTTTGCCATAACCAGAACTGCATATACCCCACACCATCTGGGTGCTTGCCACTATTAGGTGAGCAATGCTTCGAAGTATTGACAGCCCACCAGAACCTGCATTCTCCCCCACATCATCTGGGTGCTTGTCACTATTAGGTGACAATGCTTCGAAACCATGGAAAGTATGCACGCCCACCAGAACATGCATGCTACCACACATCCTAGGGGTGTTGTCACTATTAGGTGGCAATGATCGGAGTATCCCAAGCCCACCAGAACAGCATTTCTCCCCACCAATCTGGGTGATTGCAATATTAGGGAGCAATGCTTCGACGTATGCCAAGCCCAACCAGAAAACAGGGCATTATACCCCACACCATCTGGGTGCTTTCCACTATTGAGTGAGCAATGATATGGTCTGAGGTATACCCAGCCCACCAGAATATGCATTTTACCCCACATCATCTGGGTGTTTATTCTGTTTATCACATAGTGATTAAAGCAATGATATGCTTTAAAGTATACCAAGCCATCCAAAACATACAGTTTACCCAGCACATATGGGTGCTTGCTAATATTCAGGTAAACAATGACAAGTTATAACCAGCCTCACCAGAATAAAGTTTACCCCACATTATCTTGGTGCTTTACACTATTAGGTAGGCAATGAAAATTAATCACTTATCGGTTGTCCTAGTCCTCTTCTATTTTTGGTGATCATTCTTTTGCCATGGCCGCTCTCAGGGTCAAAATGAATGACACTTGCACCTTGGAATCCATTTCAGAGCTCAATGTTTTTGATTTAGGAGAGCGTTTCATATACAGTAACTTAGGTCATTTGTATCTGCGCCTAGGGCCTAGGATCAGCTCTTTATAGTTGGCACATTAGAAATGCTTTGTATTATGAGTATCAGTATTAACAACAACTTGGTTAGGAAGAGCACCTGTCCCTGTAATGGTGCACTAGTCTGATGAGCGAGTTATCAACCAGTCTCTTTCGCCTTCTCTCCTGTCAATAAAATTAAATTGAGCCTTGTTCCTCAATATTATTGAGAAATTATCAGAGCTTACTCAACCCTCAGGATCAAAAAGTGGATACTTGTAAAATTATTTGTCATTGAGAATGGAACATGTCCAGATATTCACACAGTTACATATATCATAGGGAGACAGGAAGAACCCCCAAAATAATGATGACATAGGCCTTATTACCCAAGAAAATTCCTTTCCAGAAAATGTTGAAATTAACGCCTCCAAAACTCCCGGTTAGTCCTGATCTAAAGGCAGTCTGATGAAAATGTCCCCCCCCCCTATCAAGTTTATCCCAGTCTCAATGTTGTAGGTGCATCACTGTATGAGGCCCGCACCAGTAAATTTCACCATCTGTTCTAATGTCTCCTAAATTGTGCCTATTGCGGGACTTTTCCCTCCAGCATTCTATATTCAGACACAGGTAAAGCAGCATACCGCCTTAAAATATGCAGGTAAATCATGACACTGAGCCCACTAAAGTGTAGATCATACCCCATACCATCAGGGGACATCACTGAAAGGCAAGCAATGGCAAATTATCTTACCCCACATCATCTTAGCATTCAGCACCAAGAGTTCCACACCTTCCTACAGTTTTTTTTTTTTTTTGATGGTTGGTCAGTCTAGAATAGAAATCATTGATTATTGGGTGGTCTGATTTGAGATCAAAGGTCATCTAGAGGTTAGGCAACCATATTTTTTTTATTCCTGACGAAGTCAGAGGAATCTATGTAGTCATGCCAGTGTGTATGAAGGTATGTAGGTCTGTGTGTATGTACGCCCAATTTGTAAACGCAATATAAACTCACCCCACCTGGATGTGTGAGACAGTTCTGAAGGCAGTTCTATTTTGGCTATTTAAGCTTGTAAACTTGATAACTTTACCCCACCTAGATAGTCAAAGTTGGAAACTCTTATGAATGTGATAAAGTTTAGAATGTTTGGTCCCATTACGTTGACATTTAGTGTATAAGCTTTCGAGTCAGGATTAAGACCCTATTGTTTGATCAAGATAGCATCAGTTTTTGTGGAAAAACGCAAAATTTGTCATACATGTCATGTGTTTGCCCACAATGGGCTGGTACAATTTCCCATTTGTCTTTGTGTCTTGTCAGAGGTTGTCAGAAATGTCAAAGAATCACTAAGCCATTTCGCTTACTGATCTTGTTTGAGAAGGTCACAAAGGTTGATGCAAGCTACTGTACTGCACCAAATTTTCCTTTTGCTCAATTTTGACCTGACAAATCCCTCCTGTCTTGTTTCATCCAGGGCCTAAAGAAGGGACACCCTACTATGTGAGAAGAACAAGATATCACCAGCTTCCTGTATACGTCAAACAGAAGCACGGTGGGACCCAGATCTGGACCACAGTCAAGAATGTGGATGGTGACATCTGGGTAGGTCTAAGGCATCTATGCTGCTAGGCACCCAAGGGATTGTTGGAGAGTTTCAGCAAAGGGACCATGTATGCATGGAGTGAAGGGCACCATGCATGCTGCCCGAACATAGCAAAGACACCATGCTTGCTGGCTGAACATAGCAAAGACACCATGCTTGCCGGCTGAACATAGCAAAGACACCATGCTTGTTGGCTGAACATAGCAAAGACACCATGCTTGCCGGCTGAACATAGCAAATACACCATGCTTGTTGGCTGAACATAGCAAAGGCACCATGATTGCTGCCTGAACATAGCAAAGGCATTATGCTTGCTGGCTGAACATAGCAAAGACACCATGCTTGCTGGCTGAACAAAACATAGCAAGGGCACCATAGAATTTTGATTCCTAGGGCCTAGGAATTGCAGTCATGAAAGTGTACGTGAACACAATAAGTCGAGAAAGTTTGGTTCGATCAAGTTAACCTTGAGAGCACTAGCTGTAACACAGGTGAGACAAGCCAGTTGATCATATCCAGATCTACTGGTACACTTGCCTTGTTCCTGCTCCCTATAAATTCTTCGAATTAGGACCAGCTTGCTCCAGTCCATTCTACCACCCTGCCAATTAATGCACTTGTTGTTCTTGAATCTACTCAGTTATTATCTGTTTGCTACATTCTGTTCCAAACCCTACTCATGCCACCATATGGATGTCGGAATCATTGTAAAGACTACATGACCTATTTAACACGTAGAAGTAGAATGGTCATACTTTTTGTGTTGGTTGGTTGTATGGAGTCAGGACAAAGATAACCCAGGTCAAGAGGTCAGTCTGAAATCCTTTTGAACATGATGAAAGTTGGATGCAAAGATGTAGAGGGTCCATACTTGTTTTGTACTATTGTTTTGGGGTCAGGAGACTACTCGGGGCAGAGTCTTCAACAATAAACAGGACCAGGAATCACAATGCAATATTGCATACTGTTATTCCATTCTGTTCCCAAAAAACTATTAACTGCTTGTTTTATCTTGTTTGTGCCCTACTCTACTTCACTGGCTGCTTTATCCTGTTGTAGCCTGCTAAAGCAGACAACATGAGGAGCACATTCCTGAATAGAGGGGGCTATCACTCTTTAGTATATACCAACGGTCGATCTCACCACTATCCCCCCTTTTTTTTCGGTCAGGATTTTGGTTTGACAAATCCAAAAAAAAATTGGGATTCTCATTACGATTCAGGTGACGTAGATGTCAGTTATCAGTAGCACACAGGCTTTGATATGGATGGGAGCAACCCTGAATAGATTCCGTGAAAAATCGCCCCATATTTGTTCATGAAATATTTCACAGAAATTCAATAACTTTTTACAATACCAAAAATGAGATTTAATATTGAGGAATGACATTTGAAGCCTAAATGAACCGAAGTCACTGTTCCAACTATGCGCAGGCGTATTGCGGCGAGGTTTGGTATCCACACACAAGTTCAGAAAAATTATCCGCAAATGGGGAATTGGAATATCCATCTAACTTATTATGTCAAAACTAGTTTGGAGATTGTCTGAACAATTCCAGACCAGATCAACGGAAGAGTAATTTTCAGCAGCATGGCAGTTCCTGTAATTAGTAAAAGAGAGACTACGATTGCGCACCGCCAATAGTCCGCCCATGATTTAGTTCTGACAGCGACAGAAGGAAGTTGCACAGGCGTTGGTTTAGCATATTACCGATTGGGTAAGGGGCTCATCCTGCACATATGAGTGAATGAGGCTGATACAAGTTAACAAAGTTAAACATGTTTAAACAGGCGATACTGTTGTGCAGCCTACTCCAACTATCTCTGCTTGCTTAAACCTGTCTGTAGCCCTACTGAACTATCACCGTAATACTGGCCAGCCACAGGTGGAGTTTTACTGCTTGCTTAAACCTGTCTGTACTGTAGCCCTACGCAACTATTACCTAATATGGCCAGCACATGGGAGTGTTACCTGCTTGCTAAACATGTCTGTGCCCTACTAAATATCACCTAACTGGCAGAACCGGTTGAGTTGTAATGCTTGCTTAAACCTGTCTGTAGCCCTACTCAAAACCACCTTAATACTGGACAGAACAGTTGAGTTGTTATCGGGCTTCTTAACCTGTCTGTATCCCTACGCAACTTTACCTTTTAATAATGGCCAGCACATGTTGAGTTGTTATCTACTTTGGCGTAAACATTCTGCAGCCATACTCACCTATCACCTTAATACTGGCCAGCACATGGTTGAGTTCGTTACCTGCTTGCGTTAAAACCTGTCTGTAGCCCTACTCAATATCATTAAGACTGGCCGAGCACATGGTGAGTTGTACCTGCTGCTTAAACCGTCGAGCCCTACTCAACTATCACCTTAATAATGGCCAGCACATGTTGAAGGTTTACCGCTTTGATTAAACCTGTCTTAGCAATACTCAAACTATTAACTTATATGGCACAGCCACATGGTGAGTTGTACCTCCTTGCTTAAACCTGTCTGTAGCCCTACCAACTAGAAAACTTACACTGGACCATGCCGCACTTGTTGAGTTGTTACCTGCTTGCTTACAACCTGTCTGTAGCCCCACTCCACTGTTACCTTGTACTGGCCCAGCACTTGTTGAGTTGTTACCTACTTGATTAAACCTGTCTGAGCCCTACTCAACTATAACCTTAAACGTAATGGCTAGCACATGTTCAGTTGGTACATGCTTGCTAAACTGTCTGTAAGCCTACTCACTACCACTTAATATGGCCAGCACAATGTTGAGTTGTACCTGCTGCTAACCTGTCTGTAGACCTACTCAACTAACTTGATACTGGCCAGCACATTTTGAGTTGTTACCTGCTTGCTCAAACCGTCTGTAGCCCTACTCAAATATCACCTTAATACTGGCGGCACATGGTTCAGTTGGTACACTGCTGTCAACCTGTTTGATCCCAACTCACCAATAAACTTACTGCCTGCAACATGTTGAGTGATTACCTGCTTGTCCATGTTGTAGACTACTCAATATCACCATTACTAGCCGCCATGTGAGGTGTTACCTGCTTGTCTACCCTGTCTGAGGCCGCTACTAACTATCACCTTACGGCCGCACATGTTAGTTGTAACCTGCTTTCAAACGTTTTAGTCCTACACAACTATTACCTTACTGGCCAGCCATGTTTAGTTGTTACATGCTTGTCTAACCCTGTTTGTAGCCCTTACTCAACTATCACCTTACTAGCCAGCCAGGTTTATGTTACCTGTCGTCTAACCCCTGTCTGGAGCCCTACTCAACTATCACCTATGGAACGCACATGTTGGTTGTTACCTGCTTGTCTAACGTAGTGTTTGTCGCGCTACAATCTATACCTCTACCTGCCAGCCCAGTTAGTGTTAACCTGCTTGTCTAACCATGTTTGAGCCTACTGAACTATTACCTGCTGCTCCTTTTATAGCCACTTCAAACTATTCCAGCTTGCTCCCATTGTAGCCACTTAAAAACATTACCGGCTTGCTCCTCTTTGTAGCCACTTCAACTATTACCTGCTTGCTCTCTTTGTAGCCACTTCAAAATAACCGCTTGCTCCTATTTTAGCAACTCAAATTTACATGCTTGCTCCTCTTTGTAGCCACGTCAATATTACCTGCTTGCTCCTCTTGTAGCCACTTCAACTCTTAATGCTTGCCCTCTTTGTCAGCTCACTCACCTGTTACTGCTTCAGTCACAGGACGGTTGGCGAATTCCTGAGGCATCTGGGAAGGACAAGGGGGCAGAAGTCGAATGTCAATCAACGAGTACACCAAAAAAAGTGGTTTACAAAGGACTATTTGCGGAACCAGATAAAATGGCTGCTAGATGAGGGTCTATTGGTTAGGTATTTGACGTCCCAACTCCCATGTTGGTAACCAGTTCTAAACACCCACCAACCCATCATCTCGCGATTGAACCAGTGTGGTTTCTAAATCTATTAATGAATGGTGATACAACGAGAGCATTGATTTCTACAGTTCAATGGTAGTCTATGGCTAACCTGAAGTGATATCAGTACATGCGTGGGAACAAACACTCTGTGAAGACCATCGCTTATTTTGTATCCCATGGACTGGGCTACATGTGATGGTGAGTTGAACAGGGGTTCGCCATATGATCGCCATAGTGACAACGTGTAGACTGACAGGTAGCTTGTGAGCGCCAGGGAAGGTGCGAAGTCTTTTTAGGAAACTATCGTGGCAAAGGGAATTCAGGCACAGTTGTTAGCAAGTACAAATATGTGTTAACAGCTAAGTAGATATAAGAAGGTATTTGACTGATTTGATTTCTACGATTCAGGAAGCCAATCAAGGTCTTCTAGGACCTGGGGATTGATAGTGGATATGCCACCGGGTTAACGAGCTCGCATGGATATGTTTTGCTGAAGCAATCTAATGGAATCCTCCAACTCTATCAAGTAGAATCAAGTTTCTTACTGAGCTAATAAACTGGTTCCTACAAAAAAATGGTAATCAAAGACTGACGCAAGCAAAAAACCTAGGCAGTAGTGTGTAACTTGTGTATTTTCTTTTTGGTCGCGTCTGAATGAAATTCAGGAAGAGATTAGTGGTCACTATGGTGTCGTGTGTGGGGTTTGTCACTCTTTCTCGTTAGTAGGATTTCTCACAAATAGTTGAGGCCGATTGACAACAATTTTGTGTGTAGCAACTGGGTTGGGTGTACACGATTGATTAGATTTTGGGCAGCAAACTAATTAATTAAGTTGGGTATTAGCTTATTTATTGGTAAAGCTCGTTAGCAGATTACCAAGAAAACCGTATGTGCTAGAGTGATGAGTTTTGATGTAAGAAATGGAGACGGTAGATGAACTGATTAGATTTTCAGCCTGATCTGCAATTAAGTGGCTAATTTGAAATTTCTGAAGAATTTTCCAAAGGAATTTTCAGATTTTCACGAAACTTGGTGGATCTATGGGTCTACATGGTTCCCGAGAAATTTAAAAGTGGATTCGGGGTCACTGGGGTCATTCAAATGTGTTAATTGGGATATTTAGCAATTTCCATAGTATAATAGCTTCGGTTAGAATAAAGTACTGAGGAAGGAGTGAACCATAGCTCCTGTGACAATTTTACTGCTGTTATAAGCATCATTGGGTGGCCTAAATGCATAATTTATTCCAATTTCCAACTTGGTAAGAATTCGCAAAATCAGTAGGTATTGTCCGTTAACATTTCCTGCATCTGAGTGTTTGATGTGCAAGAATTTGATTGAAGTCCATCATATAATAGCTTCTGTTAGCATGAAGCACTTAAGGAAACGAGGAGGTAGTAAATTGGTAAACATGAGCTCGGTGAAAATTGTGCTGTTATAAGCTTGCCCAAGGCAAACCCTCTCTTACCCCACAATTTGATTAGGTTGATTGAAATACTGTAACATTTTCTTTGAAAACGTAACATTTTTCTTTCCTCTCTTATTGCCTGGGACTGGGGGACCAAATGTTGGAGGTTCCTGCCAAGAGATATTTGGAACATCTTTGGGAGGCGCGGGGGTGGGGGGGGGTTCCTGGCTGCTTGGAAAGAAAAGGGCATGAATAATGAAGGAAATGATTTTTTTTAAAGCAAAAAAGTGGGTGACCTGAGCGATACAAATTGTTTAAAATTGGGTATTATGGAGGGAGAAGAGTGGGGGGGGGGGGGCATGAAGAAAGAGCAATTAAGGGACTTATGTGATGAGAGTCAAACTATTGGTCAGTTATTTTAGAATTTTTTATGTGTTGTATGTGGGAAAAATAGTGATTGTTCGTTTGCAGTGACGATTGGGTCTGCATGAATAGTTGGTTGTGTATGTGGTAGTGTAGGGAATAATAGAAACCACGATCACGCAACTAGGCGAGACGATTTTTGGCGGACACATTGTTCACTTTTCTTGCATCAGCAATAACAAATTCGAAATTGTATGGTATTGTACTGGTGTAGGGGTAGGGGCTTTAGAATAGTTTTTGGTCTCGCCTGACTGAAATCAGGAGAGACTTAGTGGTCACTATGGGTGTGGGGGTGTGCCATGTGTGTGTGGTTGACACTTTCTCGTGAGAGGTATTTTTCGAAAGCAAGTGCAATTGCGACAAAGTTTTCAGGTAGCCTCGGGACTGGGGGTTTGGCCATAGATGCGGGATAGAACGGATTGAGATTTTCACCTTAAAAGGAGGGTCCCATCAAAGTCAATCGGGTCGGGAAGAAAATGTTTTTGGCCCATAACTTGGGACACCAAATGTCTGCCGAGGTGGGAGGTGCACCATTGTGATTCATTATTGCCCTCCCTCTGTTGTGACATTTGAACTATATTTGACCTTTACCATGTTTTTTAGGGAATCAAATTTTCGTGCACATTTTCGGATCTCAAAGGTACTTCCCATCGAAATGAACCATAATTTGACCCCATGTGACTTGGTGTGTGAAGATATCAGAGGTCCAAGTTTTTCATTTGAAATTAAGTGCGGTTTAGATGTTATAGTGATTGTAATGGGGATTTTCAGAATCAGCAGGTCAAAAACTACACTGAAATGAGGGGTTCAAAAGGTCAACTGTGAATATGAATGAATATATGGCTCATTTTGCGAGTTTGTACAGGGCAAAAAAATTACAACATGGCAAGTTTTGTCAAAATTGGATATGTGGCAGAGCTATGTGTGCTGAATAGACGAACCAAAATCGCTCAATCGAGCACTGGTTCTCAAGTTACGAGGGGTCAAAGGTTGGGTTTGAACCTTTTCGGCAATAGCATCGGCAGTTACTTTGGGATACATAAGCTTGTAGGATAGGGACTGCAGGCATCTATCGAGAGTAACATTTTTCATAAAAACTGACATGTCATCGAAGGGTCATTCAAGGGTCACTTATGGACAAAAACTAATAAGACTTAAGACGATTGACACTGACATGCTGGCAATGTGAAATTCAGGCCAGGGTGGTCTCATGGTGGAGAACAGTTTCATAAAAACCATGATGTCATCAAAGGTCATTCAAGGTCAATTATGGGCATATAACTGCCAAATAGTATGTGTTCCTGGCATAACTTCCGTGACCTACCTGATGTGGTTATTTCAGGACAAGGTGTATCCCATCTAGGGTTACATTTGTATGAAAAACGGTCACGTCTCCCAGGTCAAATAAAAGTCAAAAACTAGTTTTTTGGCCATAAACATGGGAACCAAATGCCTGCCGAGGTTGGGAGGTGTGCCAAATTGTGATTCACTCGTTGCCCCCCATCTGTGTGACCTTTGACCTCAATTTGACCTTTACTATTGTTTTGGGCAGAATCTCATTTAGTGGCCATTTTTGGACCTCAAAGGGTACTCTGAGCGAAAAGGAACAATAATTTGACCCCAGTGACTGGGTTGGAAGATATCAGAGGTCAATTTCATGTGGCATCGGGATTAGGTGACCCGATCTGATTAGATTTTGGGCACACAAGTCACAAATTAAGTACTCTAATAGCCTATTTGATGTAATAGAATTGTTCAGTGGCTGTAGCAAGGATAACAGATGGACACTGTATGGTGACTATGGTTTGGCACATAGATGTGTGGGATTGAAGAGAGTGGATGAGATTTCAGAGTCAATTACTATGGTAAATGAGTCATCTTAATTTGCAAATTAGCAAAAGTTAGTCAGATTTTTTCCTTCAATCAAAACGTGAATAGAGCACTCCTGTTGTTATTCACTATATCAAATTGTCTTATTCCTAGGGTGGAGTCCACTGGAGGTCATTCAGTGTTTCATTTCGCATGGTGTTTCCTCCCAAATTTAAACTTGGTTTGATTTTCCTGAGCTTGATTGGTATGGTCTACTACCCTTAGTTCAGTCCCCCCAAAATGTTAAAAACATTTCTTCACTGGGAAGTTATGCGTGTTGTATAAATTGTCCATTCATGTAATGTTCAGTTTTGTTGAATTCCCATGAATGTATTAAGTGTGTTGTCCTGAGATATGTGAAATGAGGCAAAGGGTTAATAGGAAGTTGAATATTTTGTCTAAATTTAGCATAAATCAGGCAATCTTCGTCCCACATTTCCACAAACTTACCATTCCTCACTCTTCAGGAGACATTGTCAATAATCCATCCTTATATGATTTAAATTGATCACTGATTAGTATGGTTTTAACGCTATATCCCAAAATCTTAAGCACCATAAATGCCGTGTATTGTTTTGCATGGTGACGATTGATGGAAACACTGATCGCGCAACCAGGCGAGACACTGGGAGCGACCGCCTTGTGCTTTATTAATTATTATTAATCACGGCAGACACTTTGAAACAGGCCCAAGGGCACTGTGGTTTCCTAGCTTGCGAGTCAGTAAATGTTGGACATGTGGCTCGAAGGGGGAACCCACCCACATGTGTATGGACACAGCCCCATGCATGATGTGCAATGAGCTTCGTTTTCCTCTCCCGCTGATCGCATACTTTTTTAGCTCAACCCAGCTAACAGATCCATCCCTCCACCCACCTATCTATGCTTTTTGTTGGGTGGGCCAAAAAATGTGTTGTTGCCTTGTAATCTCGACCAGACTTGGTCACGGTGTTCCATTCACTGCTGGTCATCTTGACTACCTAAGGTAATGGTCAAATGGCATAGAAAACGGGGCACAATAGGCCACTAAGTGGAAAACTGCAAAAGCTACTTCTCCTACAACTTTTGGTGGCGCCTGCCTGATGTTGTCTTTGATGGACTTGGAAATCCATTCCTTCGGGGTGGTCGGAATTGTTTTGGACGGTTCCAAAACCCCACTTTGGGCCCGATGGTCCATTTTATGAAATTTCACCAATGGTACTTGACATCATCATCTCCCACAAACTTCATTGATTTTCTCCAAAGTTATATTTAATAGTCCTTGGATAGAGGGCAATGAGAGTGTTCAGAATTTGGGGAAAACCCCACTTTGGGCCCCGGTGCCCATTATCTGAAATACTGCAAAATCTTATATCCCCTCCCAATGTTAATGGCCACAAAATCCCATTCAGGGATTTCCTTAACCCATGTGGGCCCTGGGCACTTCAGTGACTTATGGCAAAATGCTTCTCCTGGTCAAAAAATTGTGCACAGTGCTGACATTCGGTCGTAATGATGTCTAACAGCCTACTTCGATTGTCAAGTGTTTTTCGTTCCAAGGTCCGACTTGGGCCTGAGGGCCCCATTCCATGAAATCTCCAACAGCACACAATAGTACTCGAAATGCAACCCCTCCTAAAGTTCCATTTGAATTTCTTCTGTGCTTTTCTTCAAGTTGCAATATTTGTCCTTGGGTAGACGGCGGCCATTATATTACGTAGACCTCCTGGTAAATGTGAAATTCGGTCCCAATTGGGCCCCCTGGCCCACTTTAATCTCAAACCTGCTACGCTGCTATGTTCCTTGGAGGAATTTCTTTCAGCTTGTTTGCAAGACCTAAGACTTTCGTATGCAACATCCCATATGCCCCGTAAAACTTAAGAGATACCATCTGATAGAAGCAGCAAGACAGTCATTCTTTGCTTGATGTTGACCAAGCGTGAACCCAATGTTCTCAACTTTTGAGACAAAAATTTTGACTCGTGAAAGCAGGTCAAATTCATTGAAGCGCACGAATGGCCAACTGTGTGAACTCTTGTGATTGATAAAAAATATCACCAATATCCGATATCACCAAAACAAGATTGCACGGAAATGGGACCTAATTGCGTAGTATATTATTTGCATGATTTTTTTGGCTCCTAAGCCCCCGCCCACTTCCTAATATTGATAAATCAGACCAAAAAAAGACTACTTTCTTACCACCTACTCACTATTGGCAAGCCCCCAACCAAGTTGGAGTATTATCTCCTAATTTCATAGCCTACCACCTACCCTCTCCGACACCTCCTATCCGCCTTCTACTCATCGAGCTCATACAAATTTTGTTAGTGCCAAGTACTTTAAGTCCTGCCCCATATGAATATTGAGAGGCCAACAATACGATACCACGTATTTATTATCACTCCTCACTGAGTTCAAAACAGAACAAGTTTGACGGAAATGGGGCCTATGGTTTGTCAAAAATATGGGCATATTTAATGATTTTGCCTCCTAAGGCAAACCTCACAACTGCTAACCAAGCTAGTAACCTCAAGCAGAGTTGGCTGATAAGGAGCTGTGGTTTGAAGCCTTTCAGGCATGTGCTTGAATGAATGAGTAACACAACCCCGAACTGCACACACAAAAAAAACACGTGTGATTACTGACTCCTTTTGTAAAAACCACCGTCTTCTGGGCAAACCTATCAACAGCAATTTTATTGGCGTCAGTGGAGCCTTTGTTGATTGGTGGGTTAGGGTCGAATTGTGTACACGCCTTGGTTTCCTTCTTCTGCTCCTTCTGCTCCCTGACAGGTAATTGAGGAGCACAACCTTTGACAGCTCAGCTGGTGGCAAGACGTACTTAAGAGCAATACTTTCATTGACATGACAACCTTAAAAAAAAGACTGGCAAGACAGAGTGCTTTAATTTAATACTATTCCACATAACTTAATATTACCTTTCTTGCTCTGCAACTGCAAAGTTTAAACACGTGAAAAGAGAAAGCATTACAAAAATACTGGGAGAATACGGAATTGACCAGATTATGTCTGACTCAGAATCATTGATCGGTGTGGAAGGAGTTCAACAAGTGTCCTTGAATCTTGTCTGAAGGTAGATAACATAATTTGAGAAAACGGTACACCGGAGCTAAACAGTTCAGTAGGAATACTAGAAAAATACACAAATGAATTAAAAAGTTTCAGAATACTAATGGAAGACAGTATTACCTTCCTATGAGCCAAGGATAATATGTTATCTTGGCAATACCATTCTGTTTCTTCTTGGCAGCATTATGTTCAGTACTAACGAAGACATCTAGTAGCAGTCCTTATGATGACCAGAGTATGAGGATTAGCAACATTACCCTCCTCTCAATCACCTGGATTATATCGTAAATAAGTGCAATGACTGTGTTCCAAAAGTACAATGGTCACAGAAACAAATCTCAGATATAAAGACACATTTCAAAGTTGAAAATGGAGTTTTGAAACTATTTTTTCCATTGCTATTTATTAATCAGGTTTCAAAATGTGTCTTAGTTTCTGATACGCTATATTTGCATCTCAATCTATCTAGGCAGCTAGGGTGCCAAGCATGTTACTGGTCATAGGATATAACATCAACTTGTTATGCTGATATTCATCACCAATTACACAGTTGTGGACAATAATACTAACTTTACTTTACCTCACCCTTTTGTTTCGTGAAAACTTCCATTTTGCAGAGCTCCTATAAATGCATCAGTCGCAGTCATACCACCTTACCCCTGTCACTCACTCTTCTGCTATCAGTGGGTATTACTGATAATTCGCATACAAGTCTCACTACTTTGTACATGGAAAACAGAAAAAAAACAGTAACTGTTTGTTTAATGATGTACTTACTGTTACGCGGTAACATCAAGTACTGAATAGTACGTTCCACATCAATTATTTACTTTTGCCACTATGCACCAGCTAAAAAAATACAAAAACCATCAAAAATCACAAATGATTGAAATTTTGAAGTGATAACATGACATGCACCCTAATTCCCACTACAAACTAACCCCTAAAGTCGTTCATACCATTATACTGAACGTTACCTACATGATAGTTATACAAATCATAAGGTTTGCATTTACAATGTCTGCAGACTAACCCAGTGCACTACAATAATTACATTATTTTCCTTACAATTTATAATACAATAATTTGACAATCATATGTGATATCTAAACGCTAACGTAAACACAAATTTGGTTTATTTCAATGGCAAAAAGCTTATAGATAATATAGCAAGTCATGCACTAAATATTTGGTAGTACTTTATAGACTATACTATTCAACGCTACAATAACATACCGGGTATAAGTACTTTTAATTTGAAACAACTTACACTCGCACTTCATTTGTCTAATTCCCTCGGACTGTTCTAATGTTCTTCCATGCATTACACCATTGTTGTTATTGTTGTTTGAAATGTCCAGAACTACAATTGAAGCAGCAATCAAAAACTCCCTGTTGAAACAGAATGAAATCCATCAACTCACTATCAAACCAGATTTAGCCCTACATTGCAACGTATCGACGAAAAAATACGACTACGAACACAATCGTCAGCACAATTTCTAGCCATTATATCTCATCAGGAGGACTGATGGTGCCAATAAAGACACTGCCACATTTTAATATAGTCACTTCAATTCGTGCATGGCTCACACAACAGCACGTAAGTCCCCCAATCTAAACTTCCGCATTTCTTGAATAAAAATATGATAGTAAATCATTTACATGAAGAACATATTAATTCTTTAAAATCCCGGAATGCACCTGAAATTAGCCTCTGTAAACATCGGGTACCCATTTTCTGATTGGATGAAACGTCCTGCTTACCGATAATGAAAAAAGCTCTGACCATTTAGTTGTCATTTTGTTCATTGAGAATCTACTGTTCCCAGTTCTCCCTCCACAACATAGATGATTCTGATCGTGACTCACGATACGTTCATACCTCAAAAACATTAAAGCCTTATCTACCGCAGCAAACCCTTTCTAATTTTTTAAAAAAGTCAAATGAAAAAGAACAGCTAGACAGCTGTTGAGTTATTCTAATTGTTCTTTCTTCTGAACAGCCTTTGGCCCTTTGACTTCTTGCCCTCAGTGGACAGAGCCACCACGGTGCTGGAAATGTTGCTGGCTCTTTTCCTGTGCATCGACCGTCCGCCAGCTTCTCCTTGGATCTTCTCGATCCAGTAGTCTGCCTCCTGCTCATCATGAGCATGGAACAGGTACATAGACCACCGTCACCACCCCGGCCTTCCAGCCTGACGGCGATGTAAGAAGAAAAACTCATTGGAGATAACTAGAAGAATGGTTTATATGCTAAACAGGCAGCATGGCACACAACAACACACACCTACACAAAGTGGTTAAGTATTTCCTCCCAAACCCTTGTTTCATGCTAGACAAAGGTGAAGAGGGAGGACAATACCTGCGCATCCTTTTCTGTAATTCCAGTTGGCCCTTCAGGGTTCCTGCAAGATTTCTAGGTAATCATTTCCATGACTTTTTTTCGACCAAAAACAGGATTCCACGCTCTTCCTCTAAGAAATCCGCGCCTATAATCTCATTGAAACATCAATCCAAATAAAGCCAAATCACAACAGTAACAACAGCTGTGAAACGTGACAACATCACTTCATACAAATTTCCATGACTCAACAACTTCACTGAATTCAAAACTTATACTCCAGGCCTGGATTTTGGATTGAATTGAATTCCAGACTTGCCAGGTTTTCATGACGGGCGGGAACCCTGCCGTTTGTATCTCTGGTTTTTCATACAATCACTCCAAAATGTTACTGTGACATAATGAATCACTATGAATTGTATCCTTACTTTAAGCCTGAGCAAGTGTTTTCTTTTCTTCTTCTTATCCGTATAGTCCTGAGCGGGTTCAGCTTTAGCCCCATTGATCTCAATGGTTCCTCATCACGGAAGGTAGCACCAGTCTGCCTTGCCTTAGGGTCTTGTAGACACAGGTCGTAGATTAACCTGTAGTACCCCACCTAGTCATTGTGCCAGGACCTGGAAAAGAAAAACAACAAGAAAGACAAAATGCCATCAAGTGATTCCTAAGAGGAAAAATTGAGGGAAACAATCTAGACACCAATTTTCAACTTGTTCCGACTCTTTGACTCTAGACTTATTATTTCAGACCTATTATTTGCTATTATTTCAGACTCATTGTGAACTACCCTTGTTTACAAGATTGTCAGACTTGACCTCAGATGACCTTTGACTGACCAAAAAAAGGGTTCAACACTCGCCATGGGAAATCTACCAAGTATGAGCTCCATCCATTCAGAGCTGGTTGAACTATCAGGTTCAAAAGCTGAATTGGCCAAATTATTGATCTCCACAATCTTCAAAAAATGGACCACAGATTCACACTAGAAACAATAGGGTTTGGCCCGTCTATGAGAAAAACGAAGCACCAAATTTAGACCTGATCGGACAAAGTGGCTTTAACCACTGTTAGCACACCTTCTCATACATTCAAGATGAGCCTAATCCACGCAGTCATGAGTTCCAGCAAAAATTGGCTGGGGCTGAATAAACATTTCTCAAATTTCCAATTTTTTTCATCTACACTAAACCACAATAGAGCTTCTTGATTTCTGCTTCTTGTTCCATTAATAATATATTCCACTCCACATTTGACAGATCTAGGTTTACTGGTTGTAGTTTCATTTGCTTCTGCTGCAATGAAAGAATCATAAGAACAAGTGGGTCCTTGATTCACAAGTTTCACCTTTGTGTCACAATCAGTGTTAGTTTTGTTAAACCTTTCAGTTTGTTTGAAGCATCCTGATCTAAAGGGTTTTGAAGGGACCGGTTTAGGCTGTGGGTGTTTAGAAGTTACTAATAGAGAAACAAGTGAGTTCATGAACTGTTAGTCTCACTCTTTTTCAGTCAGTTGTTCTTATGTGCTTTTAGTATGTTTCCACCAACTGACTTAGGAGGACGGCATACAGAAATTTGTCATTAGCAGGAAAATCTGAAGCATACAGGAGTGGATATAGTTTGCTAGCCCCTGAGTGTGATTACCTATGAATGGCACTAATCAGTACCAATGCAAATTATCAAGACTAATTGTTGATCATGTCCAAAAATTCTTTCCTGTACCTGTAGAGTTTGAATCAAAGCAAATCTCGCTAACAAGCTCAGGCAATAATTTACATCAAATCCTATCCTACATGAAATCTAACTAGATTTCAGCCCATACAACACAAAAATTCCATAAAATTGCCCCATGGTTTGGAGAGAAACTTCTAACAGTCAGCGTGATACACATACACACGCAAGATCCTAAGTCTCTCTCTGGACTTACTTTGGTGTGATTTTATTTCGCTTCTCTAAAACCTTAGGTGGACTATTACTTACCAGAGTGGCAATGGCACCAAAGCTCACTTATAAGTTCCTAAATGCTGATTGTGATGTTGTGGTTACTTCCAACTTGTTTGAATGGTATCCATCAGCTATCTTGAGCATTCAAGCAATGAGTCTGCATGAGGTATGCAAAATGCAGCAGGTTATCAGTTATGTCAAAGTGTATACTATCGAAATTGACCCATGGAGAACCTGTGACCTCAATGATAATACTGAACATTTTATGATCATCTGATCAATTGTAAAGTTGCTTGACCATTCAAACAAAATGGCTGAGCGGGGGAGGTGAGCTCATACAAGTTTTTTTCCTTTGAGAATTTCGATTTTTGCTTCCAGCATCGCAACAGCAACTTTTCTAACATATTTTTGGTTTGCAATGTCCTTGATAGTCTTCTAATATCATAGGTCATTATAGCATTGCCACAAGCGAATAAACCTTCTAGAGGGATTGGGCTGCAGAGGTGTGATATGTCAGGATCTGGGCCTAGGCCCGAGCCTCTATAGGGTTACCAAAAAAAAAAAAAAATCATAGTCATACCTGTCATTAGATGTCTTTACAGCGGCTTCCCACTCATGTTTCCGTTCCAGCATGCCTTCAGCCTCAACTGGTATGGTATCACAAAGGCTCCAGCAGTCATGTCCTGGGGAGGCTCCTCGGCTGCCGTTCTACCTCAGTGGTGTCAGCAGCTGGCTCCTGTGGTGGGGCAGATTCTACTTGTGTTTGGCTTCCTGTTGTACCATATCCTGGGACCTCTGCTCCACTAGCTCAGCAGCTTGTTTTGCCTGCAATAAACCTTACAAGACATTAAAATTACATACATCACCAAGTTTGTAGTGTAGGGTGAGAGGAGGGTGGTAGGCTCGCTGCTGTGTATCCATCCCCTGGACCTGTTCCACTAGCTCATCAGGCTTGTTCACCTGCATATAACATTACAAGACATTGAAATTACATACATCATCATAGTTTGTATTGTTAGGGGTGGAGGAGGGTGTATGGCTCGCTGCTGTACCATCTCCTGGACCTGTCCACTAGCTCGCACTTGTTTTCCTGCAGATAACCATTACAAGACATAAATTACACCATACAACATCATCATAGTTTGTATTGTAGGGGTGAGAGGAGGGTGTTCTGTCTCCTGCTGTACCACCTCCTGACCTGTTCCACTAGCTCACAGCTGTTGACTGCCGATAAACATTCAAGACAATAAAATTACATACACATCATCATAGCTTGTATTGTAGGGGTGAGAGGAGGGTGGTCGGCCTCGTGCTGTACCATCTCCTGGACCTGCTCCACTAGCTCACTTATAATACTGCAGTTGAGCAACGCTTAAACACAGAACAAATCTATCCAGACAGGCCTAACGAAACCCACAAACCATAAAGCCCAAAAGGTCCTGACCCCATAACAATGAATCATGTTCTGATTTTGAGGAACCCCAGCTACCAGAGATCAGTTATAATGTTCACAAACCAAAATGGACCAAAACATCAATTTTTCACAATTCTTCCCTTTTTTCACCAACTTGACCCGAAAAACAAACAGGTATGTTGACTTCCTTCATAGAAAGCTTATATCAATATTATTCATCCGGTGGGTTAGTTATCATTTTCCCAGGCAGGGGTCACAAACATACATACAACCCAGTCCTGACTGCTCTGGCTCCATCAAGGTTTTGAAACAAACACAAAGCTTTTTTGTCTCGCCTGAACTTTGTCAAGGAGAGACTAGTGGTCACTCCTTTGTTGTGTGTTGTGGCTGTCTGTCTGTCTGTCTGTCCGTCCGTATTTGCTTTTAGATTCCTTAACCGTGAATCCATCATGTTGCATAAATTTGCCATATTTATGAAAAATTGGCCCTGGAGCTGTGTACAATATATCTCTTGGTCGGTAGATGCATTGGTGATGCCGTCAGGGTATATAACAACAGGAGAGTACACGAATCGATCAGATTCGTGGCATGATATAGGCTGATTAGTATTCTAATTCTGCATAATTGCTGCGATATTTTTGAAGTTTGTTGGAATTTTGATAAACTTGGTTGGAGAGGTTTATCTATAGTCCCCCAATAAATTTTGCAGTAGGACGAGGGCCCCATAGGTCATTTAATGCTACTGATCTGTCATTCAAGGTCATTAGGGTAAAAAAACTGTTTTCTGCTGGCCATAATCGGAGAATTGGAATAGCTGTGAGGCTGGAAGGTTCACATTGTGATATAATTGTTGACCTGCCATGTGTGTTGATGACTCTGACACTAAATTTGACCTTGTTCGGGTGGTCATGTGGTGAAAGGGTGAGTCTGGAATAAATGTGCTTAATAAGAAGTTACGGGCAAAAAAATAGAAACTGGTAACTTTTGGATATAGTTGATAGACCTTTGTGTGATCTATGGAGGGAAACCAACTCCCGTGCGATCGGACACTACTTTGGTAGTTACAAGGGGTCAAGTAAATTTTTATACCTTTTTCGCAATAACATTGGGCCGGTTCATCGATGGAATCTATGCTTCTGGAGTGGAGGCATCACATGGAGGTAACATTTTTATAAAAAAGTTCAGTCATTGAAGGTCAGCCCCAATGTCACGTGGGGTAAAAAACTGTTTTATACTTTTGGCAAGAGCACTGGGCAGGTCATCAGAATGCAAAATGATCCTAGGGTGGATGTCATCAAATGGAGAGTTACAATTTTTCATAAAAACTGTCTTTTCATTAAAGGTAATCAAGGTCCCTTAGGGGTCAAAAGCTGTTTTCTGGCATTATCGAGAATTCACGATCTGGGAGGCGGAAGAGTTCACCATTGTGTATAATTGTTGATCTGACTGCATTTGTGTGACCTCCTGCCCTCAATTTGACCTCTGTCTGGTGGTCATGTGGTTAAAGGTTGAGTCTTGATTTAATGTGCTTATTTAATGACGGTACCAGGCAAAAAAATAGAAACTAGTTTTATTTTTCGGATATGTGATATACCTTTGTGTGCGTTATGGAGGAGACCAACTCCCGCGTCGACCGGACACTTACTTTGTAGTTACACGGTCAAAGTTTAATTTAAAATCCTTTTTTCGCAATAACATTAGGCGTGTTTTGGAATGCAATATGCCTTCTAGGAGTGGATGCTCAACATGGAGATTAACAATTTTTATAAACCGTACATGTCATTAAAGGGTCATGAAAGGTCACGTAGGGGTAAAAACTGATTTTATACTTTTTGGCAATAGCACTGGCATGTTCATCATATGCAAAATTCCCTAGGTGATGTATCACATGGAGAGTTACAATTTTTCATAAAACCTGAAAAACTTGCCAGGTCCATTAACGGTCCTTCGAGGTACTTAGGGTCAAAAACTGTTTTCTGGCCATATAGGCGAATTGAATATCGTGACGGCTGGAAGGTTCACCATTTGATATTTTTGACCTGCATGTGTGTGACCTCTGCCCTCATTTTGACCTCTGTCGTATGGTCATGTGGTTCCAAGGTTGAGTCTTGATAAATGTGCTTATTTAAGAAGTTCCGGGCAAAAAAATAGAAACTGGCATTTTTCTTGATATGTGATAGACCTTTGTGTGTCTTTCTGGAGAAACCAACTCCCGCTTCGATCGACACTTACTTGTAGTTCCAGGGGTCAAAGTTCAATTTTATACTTTTTTCGCAATAACATTGGGCGTGATCTTTGGAATGCATCAGCTTCAGAGTGGAATGCATCACAATGGAAGTAACAATTTGTATAAAACCGCATGTCACTTGAAGTCAGCAACGGTCACGTAGGGGTTAAAAAACGATTTTAGTACTTGTTGTAGGTCAATATCACTGGCATGATTTCATCAGAATGCAAATGCCTCCTAGGGTTGATGTCGCAACATGGAGAGTTACAATTTTCATAAAACTGCCATGTGCATTAAAGGTCATTCAAGGTCAACCTAGGGGTCCAAAAGCTGTTTTCCCTGGCCATAATCGAGAATGCATATCTGTGACTGCGGACGGTTCACACCATTGTTATCTTGTTTGATCCGGCATTTGTGACCTCGTACCTCAATTTGACCTCTTCCGGTTGGTCATGTGGTTAATGTTGAGTCTGTTAATAATGTGTAGAAATGGTTTTTTTTGGATATGTATAGACCTTTGGTGTGCTTTACAGAGGAGACCAACTCCCCCGCGTCGATCGGACTCTTACTTTGTCGCATAAAAAAACCCGTTATGTCCTCAAAGGTCATTCAGGTCACTTATGGACCAAAAACTGTCAATCATAACATTACTGCATACAAGCTCCAGAGCATGTACACCTGCTACCATTTAGATGTTTAGTCTGGGGCAACCTAGCTGACCAGCATTATGCTGAATAACTATTATTATAGCATGCTATCAATAACCAAATGTTTTACTCATTTCCACCCCCAGGCATGTTCTTTTCCATTCATCCTAACTAGTATTCCCCATCTGTGACAGACAGAGATTCATCCATTGTCAAAAACCTGCCTTTTTACCTTGAGGTTCACATCAGCCTGTCATAACCTCTCCTGGGCCCCCTCCACTGACCATAAAAAGTGTACACACTCAGTCATTTGTTTACCAACTCCCAGGCACCTATTCAAGATGAAGGGTGTCACGTGTCACCTGCAAGTAGCTCCTGTGTTTAGATGGGGGAGGGAGGGTAATCCCTTGTGTCGCTTATATAGTCATAGCTTCAGCCATAGGGGACCCCTGCATGACTTCATGTCCTGCCAGAACCTAATTGGATAGCTTATTCCACTCTAGACAGGGGATGTGCGAGGGGTGGGTGTGAACTCCCTAGGAGTTGATGGAAGTAGTTGATGTATAAACGGCATACTCTTTGCTGATATATAGATAACTTTCATTAGATTTAGGGTCCATTTCATGACAATCAGTAATCTGAAGGGACCTATTAACTCAGTAAGTAATGGTTTACCGTTCTGTAGGATCAAGGGGTGTAGCATGATGGCATATGTTTAAATTTTAAGAGGTATTGGATATTCAAGCACATATGGAATACCTTGTAATTGTTTTCAATGTGACTAAAAGAAGAAATCACTGACCGCGCAACCGGCGAGACACTGGGGGGTGATCGCCTTGTTGATACAAGGACGAGAATGATGTCTGTTGCCATGCAGGACGTCACTCTGCTTAAATAACCAGTACTACCACTAGACCCAATGATTAGGTGATAATGATACTTACTGATCCTCTGGTTCTTCCTGCTCTTTGCGTTCTCTCTCGACGTCTCTCTCTCTCTCTCGGTCTTTCACACCTCCAAGAAATCCTCCACTATCACGGTGCTTCAGTCTTGGGAGACTCTTTCCGAGAGGGGTTCACCTCTCCGGAAGCGCCCTCGCCCCCGCTGCTGGCGACGCATCTCCCGAAGTTCAAGCTGTAAAGAATGGACATTTAACAGTCAGATGCTTGTTCTCAGGAAAGAAGCTTGGACAACATAGGATTGTGAGTGGTGGGTGGTATTCTTCGACCCCCTTGTTCCAATCATAGGTCGGTATCCATGGTCATTTTTCTATTTTTCTTGCAAATATTGGTATCTTCGGTTGCATGAAGCCACTATAGCTCTCTAGAAATCCTAATACTGCATTGGTTAATACCACCCTTTATGTGTAAGAGGTGTACTGTTGGGTATGGGAGTGGCACAGTGGTTCAAGTCCTCACCCTCACTACCACCACTGGTGTGTAGGGAAGGTGCACTCTGTGTGGGAGTGGCACCGGTGGTCCAAGTCCTTACCCTCACTACCACCCTGGGTGTGTGGAAGGTGCACCTGTGTGGGAGTGGCAACCGGTGGTCCAAGTCCTCACCCTCACTACTACCACCCGGTGCAGGGAGGTGCACTCTTTGGGAGTGGCCCCGTGGTTCAAGTCCTCACCCTCACTACCACCCTGGTCTACAAGGGAAGTTGCACTCTGTGTGGGATGGCACCGGTGTCCAAGTCCTCGACCCTCACTACCACCCTGGTATTCAGGGAAGGTGCACTCTGTGGTGGGAGTGGCACGGTTGGTTCAAGTCCTCACCCTCACTACCACCCTGGTTGCAGGAAGGTGCACTCTGTGTGGGAGTGGCACCCGTTTGGTCCAAGTCCTCACCCTCACACCACTCTAGTGTGTAGAAAAGGGGCACTCTGGTTTGGAGTGGCACAGTGGTTCAAGTCCTCACCATTACATCACCCTCACTACCAAGTCCTCACCCTCACATGGCCCTTACTACCAGCCTCCACTTGATTAGTTAATATTGTACATACATGTATGTCTGGTTTCAGATATCGCGCTCTAGTTGCCCACTTACTTATGTCTAGCATGCCAATAGCAGACTGTAACCTACGTTGTCCATTTTCTCCAGGGCAGTGAACCTATCTTCCTGGGCCCACAACGCTTTTCCCAAGGCCTCGTGCCGCTTCAGAAGCTTCTCACATTCATCGATCGATTGCTGAAATAGGAAACCAGGAACAGGAAAAGCCTACCACTTATTATCAACTGCAACTGATCTGCAGTATTCATCACACGCCACAACAGCGATGTTAAGCCGGTTACAAGGTAGTCTTTTTTTTTTTTTTTTTTTGTAGCACACCAAAAATACAAATAAAGTCACTTCTGAAATCAAGTATAGTTGAACTTCAACGCCCTGGTTCAAACAGCTTTTTTATTACCTGTGGTGGTTGAGTAGGCCATGAGGCAACATCACACACATAGTTGTGTAAATATACTGTGCCAACAGAATGGCTAAGATGTTTGGGAGGCAAATGAGACACCCGATTGATGGCCGGTTTTCTAATGTAAACATTCCCTTCTTAGCTCCGCAGATATATTGCTGAAATAGTAGTCATTCCATCTCTTGGATCTGTGATTTTTCTTTTTTTCATGAGGTAGGGAGGCCTAGTATCTAACTTTAAATATTCAATCAGGAATATGTGGACATCAACGCCATAGACTCTTGATTTTATTTCTTTCTAAGAATCAATTTTACAGCTTACTCAAAACTTCCCATGCTTTTGCTCATCTGAATTTGAAACCATGTTGCATTCTGCCACATTCCTGATATATGGAATTATGCCTGAACACACTACCACATGCATTATATAGCATTTTCAAATACCATGTGACCTAGTATGTAGAATTAGTTGTGTAAAAGTGAATTATAAACCTGTTGTATTCTGAACTAACACGCGGCTTACCAAATTACGGATGTAGCGCACGACACGCAATGCCAATTGCGTTTAGATATACGTACAACCAAGTCATGCGCAAGCAATTTTACTGCTGTTTAGCTGTCACAACCACGATACCGATGTCCTGAGTTGTACCCGCAGCGTTAGTTTCAACTCCTTGTATCGAACACGCTCCTTGAACATTTTGCTATCCAATTTTAGGCATTCTTATCACACTTTTCTTATGGGGGAACAATAAAGATTTGGGTTTTTATGAATGTGAATGATAAACAGATACCGGCCTTTAATTTGAATTACAACCGGTTTGACGTCCATAATAGTCAGGGAAAAGCCCTTGCTGCACCTCAGCTTTCTAACCTCCTATTATGACGGCAATCCCTGTTTAATTCTGCAACAAGGCTCCCGTATCTGTTCCCTATTCCCTAAACATCAGGTGGACCAGCTAGTGACTAATCTGTTTGTGGCTCCCTGTCAAACCTTCTTACCCTAATTCTATCAGGAGGATAACTGTGGAGATCAGTAGTTCTGTCCCTCAGAGGGCAGTGAATACATCTAGCCTGTTATTTTTTGCCCTAATTCTACAGACAGCCGATGGCTCAGAGTAACAGTTCCCTCTCTCATAGGGCAGTGAATACCTGCTGGGAGGGAATAACTGTAAAGAGCAGATCAGTGTCGTAGGTGCACTGAAGCCATCGTCACTAGGGAAGTAACTGTGTTATTGAGGTTAGATGCAAAGATCTATGTATTGACATGTGAATTTGGATTAGGAACATGTATGTACTGTATTGTCCTATGCTGGCATAGGGAGAGTTTATTAGGGTAACGACAGTAAATCAAGAGCTATCCACTTTCACAAGCAACGGTCAATTGCCATACTTAGGTAGTGGGACATCAAGGTGTATATCAAACTATTAATGTATCTACTACCTTGCACACTGCATGAATGAGAAGTTTTACTTACACCATAATCTTCACTCCTCAGGTATTGCTCCTGGGCTGCCAGCCACGCCTCTGCTGATCGGGCCATCCGGCCCCATAACACCTCACAAGACTATTAGAAGGAGAAAATTGTTGAATAAATTTTTCAGCCCATACGAACAAAATCAGCATTTTCCTATCAGTTTAAACTTGCCGAGTGGGGAATCACACCTATACAAGGCTTGTCAAGGTTGCAGACCTGAATACTGCACTGACTATCAGTGGTTAACTCCTCACCAGGTACATGGAATTAAGGCCATGCCTATTCAACAGAACCATAATGCAAAGGGGAGTAATCATATCAGATATGCAAAGTGGCTACCACTTGGCTCATTCTTACCACTGGGTGGTGTGGGACTTTCAGTTGGCTGCCTTGCCCAACAGCACTGCAGGGCTTCCAATGGGCTCCAAACTTGCAATCAATGGTTTTGCAGTCCGGAGCTCTACCCGCGAGCTAACCGCCTCCATAAGACCAACCTACTTGAACCCAAACCTTTGCATTCATTAATTATTGTGCAATAGGGGGATTCCTTTGGCCTCTTGCAAAGGAATCCAAAACTGGTGGATTGGTATGAGGGTTAGGTGGAAAGAAAAAAGGGACTCATTAGTTAGGTACTTACTGGAGCGTAGGTAGCTCCCCTCTGTGTCCTCCCAGTCTCGATCATGCACCTCACGCTTGGTGCGACCTAATAGCTTAGCCCGGTCTCTGGGGGTCAGAGTGACAACCTCACTATTGATACAAGCAAGGACAAATCTCTACGAGCACAGCACAAAAAAAACCGCGCGTAAACCAAGTTTCAAATCAAGAGGTCACAAAAATGGTTCCTTTGTATGTTGGCACAATGTCCTGGCTGTCAAACTGAAATATATGAAATAGCAAATTTTGACAATTTCCCAACAAGGAGTTATTTGATTTGCATTGATTCTAACATAACTCTGGGACTGTTGGTACTTTTAGAGATGAAAGGTAGTTATGTTCCAACCTGTGTGTAATATAGTGCTTCCAAGCCTGTCATCAGGCAGGGTAACTGGGCATATTGTACCACCCCCATTCTGCCCCCAGATGGTAACACGTGCCACTTAATAGGTCAATTTACAGTTTAAACCTTTCAATGCATAGGAGACTCTAGTTGACAGCGAAAATACCTCTGTCCTGCCATAAGCCTATGAAGGTGGCACAGAATATTAGGTACACTATAAGGTAAGGGTTCAGGGGTGTAACATCATCAAAACCTCACTGACCTCACTGAACATCTCTGTGCCTCGTCAACTCTAAGTGACTGGAGTCAACATACAGTTTCTGCAGAATATCAATGAATGCAGGTTTTTATTTTAGCTTATCGCCACTCTACAGTTGGATATTCGCAACATGACAGGGGATACATGTGATAATCCGATGAAATTCCCCATTGAAGCAGCAACGCAACCCATCTGTGTTAAGGCTCGAGGGGGGGGGGGGATAGGGAACAGTTGTGCTCTGCAGGAGTAGGAAGATAAGAGGCTCTCAGTGACATCAGAAAGAGCATTTAGTTCGAGACCATCATGTTACTCCAATTTTTTTGGTGGACTTGCATCTTGTTCATGTTCCGGTTCGCCCTACCATCCACAACTAATAAAAAGTTTCCATCAAAATCGGTCATGTTTGGGAGAAGCCTGCTAATGAGAAATGCGACACAGCACACACGTCAAAAGTGATTGCTAGTCTCTTTCTGAACTTCATCCAGGCGAGCAAAAAAACTGAATCAATTTGCCCCATTTCAGATAGGTGAGGAGGTAATATTGGGATGATTTTGGTAATTCCCACTTACAATCTTCAGAGGCATAATGGTCCTTACTGAGCATCTCCTTGCCCAGATTAAATCACTGTGTGAAACTGTCCATCTCTTGAGTCAATCTCAGCCTTGATGCTTTGGTTGCTGGTTTCATCATTAGCTCTACGAAGATACATCACTGCAATGCAATTAAATGAGATTCATCACTTCCACAATCATCAATTGCTTTCTAAATTGTTTACCTCATGCCATCCGCATACCCCTAGGACCCTAGGATTCCACTAAACCCTCCCAGTCAGGTGCTAACTTTTATAGGCTCAAATAAGCTTACCTAGTCATGGAATGTCATGGAATGCCAAGAAATGAAATATCTGTCAATATATTCCCTACCTAGTTCTAGCCTCAGACAAAAATGAATTGAAATCACTGCTGACTGTTAATAAATTGACTGGACTGTGACTATGTGTCGGTTGGGCCCAGCACTATTTGTTTGTTAAGAACACGAGGGGTTGTCAATTTGTCCGCTGTTTTTTTTTTTTATTCGCTGTTATCGGCCTAACACTACTTCAAACAGATCTACTTGAAGTCCTGCCCTTATTCTTCATTAGGATCAACAAAATGAGCAAGGATAATCAGACACCTATTCAATCGTAACTATAAACTAAGACCATTTGCCTACCATGGACCACCCAGTCCACTATCTTTAACGTATCACACACGTATAACGTGTATATGTGACTGGATAACACTTCACCACTCCGTGGATTGATAACTTATCCAATACACTCATTTTCATCCATCAAATAATAATTCTAGTTTAAAACATGCTGTAGAAAATAACTACTCTGATAAGCTACACCATGCACAGGGCAAGGCTAACCCTATTTCAAAAAACAATATCATAAGTAACCTGCCAAACCATTGAACGTAGTTCTATATCCCCTCCACCTCCCCAACAGAAAACTCCTGCTAATGTAGGGTGAAGAAAGCAAGTCATGCACAGGGTACCATGACAACTTTTTCAATTTGTGGTCATATTGTTTCTGAGATTTATTAGTATTGCCTCAACATTTTGGTTGAGCTTGTGCAGCCTTCCTAGTTGTGATACACTTGATTGTTCTCCTTCCTGTTCCTTATGGAAACAAAGCACCATGAGCTAAGAGGCTCATAAATTGTTGTCTGTCAGAGAGGTGTTTATGCTTCCTCTTACAGACTTTATGTCAATTTTAGATGTTGGACACTTTCTTGTGTTGAGCGCTCAACGACAAAGCACCAGAGACTTTCAGTCTTTGCGGACCGACTGGGATTCAACTCACAATCCCCCCGGTTGGAAGGCTTATTTGCTCTACCAACATCAGCTAACCACCCAGTTAAACCCCTATACACTCAATGTGCCCCCCCCCCAGTTAGTCACACTCAATGTATAGGTGCCGTTTTCTTGGGTTCCTGCCCATTGTATAGGTGCCCTTTTTCAGGTACTTCAGGTCAGTTTTGTCCAGGTATTGGATCAGCTACTCAAGCTGATCAAGGAGCTTGCTACTCAGGGGTTCCATAGATCATACTAACGAGCTACTAACATGCATGCCCCAGACTAGTGAATACATGTTTGACTGCACACCAAGCCACTATTCATCTCTCTCACATCTTTGCCTATGCCAATAAAGATGTCTTCCATCCCACCGTAATCAACTCGCTGAAATCAAGAGAACAACTGCCATACATTACAAGAAAATATGATATGTGATCATGTCTCTATATTTATATATTTTATGAATCCATGTATTACTAACACAACCATCTAGGTAAAACATACCTTCAAGGCAATATCAAGCAAGTTGAATCTTTTAAGCACGCCCGAGGAGACGCTATAATCAACTTAATAATAATTTTCCAAGCTTCGCATCAATGGAACAGGGTGTAGTTAGATAATGCTTTTGGAGAAAAGCCTCTTGACATCGTGTAAATATTTTGGACTCACTCCTCCAATACAGCGACTATTTTGCCCCTACTAATATGCATATACTAGACACGGCAGGTGTGCACAGTCATAGTCAGACCTTCATCCAACTCTCTGTGGTCCGTCTTGATGTCTTCCATAACGTGTTTATTGAATTATTACTATTAATATTAGGATTATTCATATTACCCTCCATGAATTAGACCCATTAAAACTAAGAGAACCTGTATCAAGCTCTCACTGGTGTTGTGATACAAGGGATGACACCATTCTGTCTAGAGCCTTCCAAACCATCCTCATATCATTATCTCATTTTGAGAACCAAATATCCTCCCATTAAGAGGAAGAACCCAAATCCAACTCACTCTTGTTTTTCATAAGTGATGATACAGAAGATGTTGTTCTTTCATACCGAGTATAAAAACTCCCTCAAAGTCATGGTAGAATCCTTATAACTTACGTTGGACTTAATACTAAGGAAGACTCTATTTTTCCATACAATGGTAAATTAACACAACTTCTGGGGCAATATTCAATGTTAAATCAGCCTCAGACAATTCTTTTGTGTTTCTTATGATGTGTAGGATGCTTGGATCTTCTGATCATTCTTGCAATTTTAATTGATGATTATCGAAAATCTAATCGTTATGAAATTGTTGATATTACGTTAGGAAACTCTGCATGATACCCATAGCATACATCATCAACCTCATTGAGGCAAGCCTGGTTCAACTCACTCTTGTTTTTCGTCAGTCTTGATGCCGAGGATGACGTCATCCATCCGAGCAAGAGCCCTTACATTGCAAGGAATCGGTAGAGTTCATCAGTCTGGTCCAGTTTGCTGGCTCGGAGCGTGATGCTCTTGGTTTGAGGGCGTTCCATGCATCAACCACCTCCTGCCCTGGGCATCTATGTCACGGGCTTTGTCTCCAGCATAGGCTGACCTCAGACGGGCTGCTTCATCCTGAACATCCTTTACCTAGAAAAATATCAGCAACACCCATTAAAATGTCCCCATATCAGAACAGTGAAGAGAGATAAAAAGGTCTATTTAGCTTTTGAGATTTTTTAGCTTATTAGCTCGAATGACTGACATGTTTGTTTTAAAACAGGAAGACCCACAACACTGTTTTGCTGCCAAAGCTACTGGAATGAAACATACAAAAGGCTCACCTAAGTATCCAAAGCTCCTATCACGCTTGAATGAGACTGCTCCCTCTGCAAGATGACTTACCTGAGCTCTCAAAGCTGCCAGATCACTCTGGAATGATACATGCTTCCTCTACAAGATGACTTACCTGAGCTCCCAAAGCTGCCAGATCACGCTGAATTGAGACATGCTTCCTCTGCAAGATGACTTACCTGAGCTCCCAAAGCTGCCAGATCACTCTGGAATGAGACATGCTTCCTCTGCAAGATGACTTACCTGAGCTCCCAAAGCTGCCAGATCACGCTGAATGAGACATGCTCCCTCTGCAAGATGACTTACCTGAGCTCCCAAAGCTGTCAGATCACGCTGAATTGAGACATGCTTCCTCTGCAAGATGACTTCCTGAGCTCCCAAAGCTGCCAGATCACTCTGGAATGAGACATGCTTTCTCTGCAAGATGGCCACCTGCTGCTGATCCTTGCCGAGTTCTTCAGACATTTCATTCTGCTTTTCCTGTGAATAAACAAAAGTGTAAAGAGAACTGATGAGACCCTGCATCACAAGTGCGCATACAATATTATGTAATTCCATCTCAATTGAACATTCTCCCACAAATGTTCTGCATACAAACCAAAAAAAATCACTGCCAGGCAATATTAGGATTTGGTTTCAAGAGAAATGTATCTTTTAACATTTGGCATAATTACCTATTTTGAAACTTCAACCGTAGAGTGAAGTGTTCAAACATGTCCTAGCAGTCGAAACAATGTCAAAGTGTCATTATTATTGGCCTGATTTCAGTTCGACTTCTATGATCTCAGATGACATAACATCAACAATCTAAACAAGATAGGAAGAAGCACAGCCCAAAATAGGAATTTGTTACATGGAAATGTGGAACTCTTCATCAGGAGAAAAGGTGCATTCTCAGATGCAGATTCCATTGAGACCCTCAAATGGCCTATTACCTTGTGGGGGTTGGAAGGTGGGTCGAATGTCATTTGAACGATGTCTTCAAGTTGGTGAAAGCTATTGCAGAATGAACGCTTGGTATTTATTACAATAACATTTTTTTGTGGCCTCAATTTTAATCGTTAAACTCAGATGATCTTGGATAACTAGAGCACCAATGGTGCTGTAGCTCAAACCGCACAAACGTACCAAGATGAATGTACAATTATGTAGGCAGTTTGAAACAATGGCCCATTGTGCCCTTTACGACTTTTGAACATGATCTTCATATGACCCTAAGATGTCTTAGCTCTGTTAGCAGTCATAAATATTCCACACAATGAGCCACAGGGCCCACAGTGACACTGGGCCTTGGGTCCTAAATCCCTGGGCACCATGAAGGTACAGCTATAGGACCATCATTATGACTGAACACAGCACTATGCAACAGAATTGGTAGGAGACACAAAGAATTTTGCAGTATTCCATATATTGGGCCCTAGGGGTCCCCAAATTCTCAATGGTCCTTTACCCAAGGACCATTACATGTAGTTTGAAGAAAATCAATTGAAGCTTGTGGGAGGAGATGCATTTCAGGTACCATTGTTTGAAATTTCATGAAATGGCCCATGGCTCAAGTAGGAACTTGGACCAAAAATTCCTATTAAACACCCCAAAGGTAAAGCTGTTAGATCATCATTATGACCCAATGTCAGCACTGTTCAACAAAAGTTGTAGGAGAAGAGGAGCATTTTGCGTAATTCCACATCATGGGCCCTAGGGCCCACACTGGCCTTGGGACCTAAATTCCTGGGCACCATAGATATGGCAATTGGACCACCATTATGACTGAACATCAGCACTGTGCACCAAAATTTGTAGGAGATACCACGATTTTTGCAGATTTCATATGATGGGCCCTAGGGCCCAAACTGGGCCTTGAGCACAGAATTCCCGAACAACTCCAATTGCCCTCTATCCAAGGACCGTTACATGTAAATTTGGAGAACGTCAATTGAATCTTGTGGGAGGAGATGCATTTCAAGCACCATTGTGTGAAATTTCATAAAATGGGCCCACGGGCCAGTAGGACCTAGACCAAAAATTCATGAACACCCCAAATGTACGGCTGATAAACTATCATTATGACCGAATGTCCGCACTGTGCACTGAAATTTGGGAGAGGAGTTGTAGCATTTTGCATAATTCCATATGATAGGCCCCAGGGCCCACACTGGGCCTTGTGACCTAAATCCCTGGGGGACAGCTATTAGACCACCATTATGACTGAACATCAGCACTGTGCACCAAAATTTGTAGGAGATACAAGATTTGTGGTATTCCATATAATGGGCCCAAAGGTCCAAACTGGGCCTCGAGTCCAAAATTCCCGAACCACCCCCTATGGCCCTCCACCCAAGAACCATTACATGTACTTTGAAGAGCATCAATTGAATCTTGTGGGAGGAGATGCATTTCAAGTAATATTGTGTAAATTTCACAAATGGACCCTCGGGCCCAAATGGGACCTTGGACCAACATTCCTGAACCAACCGAAGGTACGGCTGTTAGACCATCATTATGACTGAACATCAGCACTGTGCACCAAAATTTGTAGGAGATACTTTTGAAATTTCACACATAATGGCCTATACTGCCCCTTTATGACCTTTGACCTTGACCTTCACAAAGTCAAACATGTCCCATGGGTCAATAAACATCGTGTCCAAGTTTGGTCGACATCCATCACAGAATGACTGGTCGGGGGCCCAAAAAGCATTGTTAACCCGATGGTGATGATAGATGGATATAGTGTATAGAACGAACGAGCGGACGGACAGACAGACAGATAGACTGACATGCAGATTCAATAGTTCAACAGCATAGCTGGTTTGAGCTAAAAAACAAACTAAAAGATTTCGCTAGGAACATTATGGCAGTGCTGTGGAAAGAGATACTACAGTTTTGAAAGAGTGGCCTGTCATGGTACTTAATAATGACCAAGGATGAATAAAAAATTACCAGTGTGTTGAATAGTTCGGTCAGGATCCATTGGAAACTGAATAATTTTTGGAGCATTCTAGAGGCACTCTTCAAGGAAACCCTAACATGGTTTCAGAGAATTCCAGTGCTTTTTGTAGGGAGTGATCAATTTTACAGTTTTTGAATGATGCCATCTTCTTACCATTCATTTAATGTCTTTTGACGAGTGAAGATGAACCGTACAGGAGCAATTATTGATGCACAGAAAACCGGACAGAATGACTGGAGATCACTATAGCATGACTGGTTTAAGCAATGAAAATGTTTTTCTGTGTCTTTCTCTGACAAAAAACTTTTCCATTGGAATCATAATCATCACTAAGAGATCTGATTCATCAAACAATGTAACCAACTTACCTTGATATCACTGAGGACCTCCTTAGCATCATGGTAGAACTTGTGAAGCTCATACGAAGCAGCCAACATCTGTAAGGAAGAGAGGGGATATAATAATGCTAACAAAAACAGACACATGGTGGCATTGGTGGGAAAAAGCAAAAAATAAAACTCACTCTGGTATAATTATGCTGATCCTTACTTATGACTTACTGTCTTTTTTAATAAGCACAAGGGAGTAATTTATTAGCTATTTATAACACAACTTGTTTTCGAGATTCACTAAGAAAGTACAAAAAGGTCCATCCAGAACTTTACTAAAGAGGAGTCAGTTATCATACCTTCACCAATGCCATTAATACCAACGAATGATGTTAGCCTTTGTGGATAAGAAATTCTTTGTTATCCACAACAGAGCTGTTCCAAGTGCATAAATGGCGATTCATTCAATACTTAGGTACTTTCCTGACGAAACCCCGGAAATGTTAATAACTTCCTGCCCTCCATTATAGAACTTGACCTATATCTCACTTCCTGGATATGAACAATTTTGTACCCACCAACCACACATACCCAAACAAATTTTGAACTTTCTTGAAGAGCAACAGCCTAACTCTCCCCCACATTCAAACGAAGGGTCATCCAGTGACCCTATTCGCAGCCCATCAGTGGCAATTGAAAATGGAATGTTGACCAGATAACAAGTAAGAAACAAATTAACACAGACTGTAGGTGGATAAAATAATTTACACACCAGCACATCTGCTTTAAAACCTGCCTCAATGAACCTAGATATAAAATTTGGGTTGCCAATTGGTCAGCTATTACAAACATGTGGGATTATTGCCATTTTATCCAATAGAAATACCGAGGTGAAAGACATGAGGCAGTCCTGAGAATTTCAATGACAAACCAGTAAATACTCCCCCCCCCCCCCCTACAGAAACAGGTAATCATTTTCCTATCTGGATACCAACAAAGTAACACAATGATAGAAGCAGTAATAAAATCTAACCGTTGTCCTTGTTTCAATAAGCTCACACAGATCAGCCCATGATTCGTTAATCTGGTCCCGCCAATCAGCGATAACGTTCGAGTCGGAATGTCCTTCTTCTATGTGGTCGTCGCACATCTTATTCACATTGTTCACCTTAGCTGTGCCGACGTTGTACGTATCTCTGGCAAACTCCCGGAATCTATCTTGCAGCATCTGTTAATCAGGTAGTAAAGAAATAAGGGATGAGGCAGAGGTGAGCAACATCAAGTAATTCAATTGACACTGATGTTGGGTGACCAACTATTTTAATTGATATTTTAGCAAGGTACCTCTGGATAAATTTTACATGTTGGTTGCAGTTCAGAGGCTATTTTTCTCAAATTGTCAATCAATATCAATTCAGCTCTTTTAAAACCAGCAGAACAAATATGAAATTACAAACAAAAAAATTTATAAACTTTCTGTGAAAGGTGCAAATATGGCATGAACAAGTCTGCTCCATCTGTCACTGCTATCAAAAGCCAGTTATTTTGTAAATGTTTTGATTGTACAGCGCCATGACCAGTCTTCTCAAGATCTGTGCACTTTTTAAATGTATTAATTATTATCAGTATAATTTATAATACAGTCTGCAGTTGAAGCAAAGATAATAGTATTTCGTCTTCATATCCGAACAAGCACTCACAGTGACATGTTTGAAGTTTAGAATAAGCTCAGGCGAACGAAAAAATACTTACAGTGACATGTTCGTTTCGAAGTCTTGACCAAGCTCATGCGAGCCAGCCACGACTTCCTTCTCTGCAATCCACTGCTCGATGTCGTCAATCTCACGGTTGATTAAAAAGAGTTTGTTGTTCTCCTCCAATCGGCTGCGTCGTTCCTCAGCCAGGTCCTTTAGACCAGCGTAGAGCTTGTCAATCTGTGACTGCCTGATCGCAACTTGGTCTCTGTTGGTACAGGCAGAAGTTATAACGTTCTGTATATGCTGATCAATGAATGAACTGGATTTATTATTAGTGCTGGAACAGCCATTGACTACACATATCTGCTGAAGTTGGAACAGTGAAAGTAGATTAAATGAATATAAGACTTTTCACGGTTTGAAGTGTGCGCACTCACTAATAAATGACTTGGGGATAAACAAGATTTTGTGAATCTCTATCATTACAGCCTATTTGTAACTGTTACCACTCTCTGAGAACAAAACAATTCATCCCATTTTTTCGAATGTTATTTTGTTGATAAGTATGTTCTGTAGAGCGTTGTGCTGGTAGGGTGTGTCGTTTTCAGCAGAGGAGTTTGGACAGAATGTTCTGCACACTGTACGTGCAACGTTGAGCAACCCGTGTACCCCCATGACCATTGACACAATAGCATTATCTCTTCATTCCCTGGAACTGTGAACAGGCTTAATGATTCACTGACTGCATCCATTCTAAAACAGGAAACAGGAGTTTTGAAATGTTGAATCAAACACTTGATTCAATCTCCCAAGTTGAGAACAAATTGCATATAAATGGATAATGAGGCCCATGTTTTCCACAATGCTTACATCAGATCAGGGTTCTGATAGAGCCACAGATAAAATTCCACAACTCTTGGGTTACATTGACAACTTCATTCAAGACAGAACAAGCACTAGTAATAGAGGTGTTCTCACTTTTCTGGATGGTCCTCATCTATGAGTTTCTTGGCATCCATGGAGAGGTTGTTGATGTTGTCAGCATAGTCTTCCACTGCCTTCTCCAGTATTTGGTGCTTCTTCAGGAGGCTCTTAGCACTCGCCTCATCCTTGCCCTTATCATCTCCCATCATGTAGAGCTCCTGCTCGCTGAGCCAGGCCTCTGCCTCCGCAGCATCAAAGTAGTACTACATCAAAAGGAACAGATGAAGATTATCATCCCAGCTTGTCAGCCAAATGAATATTTCAGTGAATGCTACATGAAAAGCAATTAGGGGAATTTAGTCAAAACTGGTGGGTGGGATCTAATTGCACCACTGCATTTTGGAAATCAATTGGACTGTTCCACAGAGAGTGAATAATGAATCTCAGAATTCTAGGTGACTGAAAAATATCACAACTTCCAGAACCTTCAACTAGCTTCCAGAGTATGAGTATCTAGAACCCTTTAAAACCAGGCTAGTTTCATGAATGAGAAGGAAGGGGAATTGTGAAATGACTCAAAATTCAGTTCTTCGGGTTATTCAACACACATTCATTGAATGAACCACTGAAGCATTCATTTATACGTGGAATACATGGAGGGGCCTAAAACATTCTACCTATTCAAACCAGCCTATTAGAGCTATTCAAATGACGGGTAATTACAGCAGTAGGAGGAAATTGCAAGGAAGAATTGAAACTAAACTACACAACGAAATGTAACACAGACCATTTATTGGAGGAAGAATTGATAAAAATTTTCACTGACCCTCCGTGCCTGACGGAGTCCTTGAGCCTGTCATCTCGATCTTTGACTGCATTCTTGAGCTTTTCAAGCTGGTCATTCATCTCATTGACATTCTCTTCAATCTCTGGTGCTTTAGATGGTTCTCATCGATCATCGCCTGTGCACGGTCGCAGACCTCGTCTATTCGTGGCTGGTGAGCCTCTATCTCAGACTGGAGAGCATTGTTCTTCTTCTGCAGTGTCCGTACTGACTGCAGACTGTTACCATAGTCTGTTGAGGTCGCTGCAGGCATCCTCTCTTGAATCCACCTCTGTTCAAGAGAATGGGAGATTCCTTCAAATTCATATCCCCAACTGAAAACTCCTCAGCAGCTTACCTGGGGTACGTTGGTGATGTATTTTTTTTTTTATTTTTTATGTATACTTGCCGAGCAGAGGGTCAATCTTATTCAAGGCCCAGCAAGGGTGCCGACCTGGATACTGCACCTTATTGTCAACTGAGAATCCTTCACCAGGTACAAGGAATAAGGCAATGCCTCTTTGGTGGTACCAAAGCATGGATGGACACTCACATTGCCACCTTGCTCCGAAGACATTAGAATTTCCTTTTACAATCACGTTCCCAAAAAACTGGGAAAAATAGTTTTTAGCTTCCAGTGTCTATACAGAGCTTAGTACAGTACTGGATGTTACCGGTCATGAAGTAGGAGATCAATTAAGGCATGCATATCACATTCAATACATTCCCCATACATCATGGTTACTGGTCAGCCAAGGGTAGTGTAATCTCTCATCATATGTTATATTATAGCAGTAAGTTTGTCTATTGCTGAATAAATGGCACAGGAAAGATGCGAAACCAAAGTGTGCAGCGGTGAGTAAACATAAATAACTTGCAATCCCAACAATATTCAGTACTGTAGAAATAATTGTTATTATTCAGTACCATGTTTTGGCATTCAAATATTTTGTTCAATATTCATCATGTGACCACTGTGATCATCAAGGCACCATTTTTTCTTGGCGTTCCTGATTATTATTTTATCAATGTGATTTTACTTTCCAGCATCAATGTCTAAAGCGCAGCTCTCATTTGTCTCCAGTCTATTCTTCCTGACAGTCTTGTCCATACACTGGAATCATACCTCTAGGAGAGCGCCCTTTGCCCCAATAACTCATACACATTCTTGACTTGTAGCGTCTGATACTTTACCTTTTCAGCATCAATATCCTTGAGCAGCTGGAAGCTCTTCTTCTGTGTTTCCAATTCATTCCCCTGTGTGTGAGAGGTTCAGCCATACACTGGAACCGTTCCTCTATGAGAGCCTTCTTGGCAGTTACTCTCTCAATGTCCTCTGGTTTCTCCAGCTGACAGAGCTGGGCTTCCAACTGTGGCACCTCTTCCTTCTTGATCACAACCAACTCCTCCAGCATCTGAAAAAGAAAATTATTTATAGTTGGTGGACTCTGGTTGAACAAGATGGGGGACGGCTGTGTGACTGAATTGCTAGGTTAATCATGGCATATGTATGAACTGGTAGAATACTCCAGGGGTGTCAAAAGAGAGGGGACCCTTCACAAACCCACATAGATAGTCAATGTTGACAATGTAATAAAAACTTCACATAGAATGATGTGGGATCATGTGTCACTAATGAATAAAACTCTAATCATATTACCCAGACACCCATGGTTTCTCAGGCTTGTGTCTGTTTTTACAGTCCCAAATGGTCTACTTCCTTTTTTTAGTTGGGCCTCAGGTTCAAGGTTCTGGCTCTGTATATATGCTATTCAGTAGAATTTCAAATAGAAGAGACACAGACCTGTTGTTTCTTGAGCTCGTGGTTGAGGGTGACAAAGTCCTGCTTGGCCTCCTCTCGTTTGAGCTGGGCCTCCAGGTCAGTGATCCAGTTGTCGAGGTCATCACAGCCCTGGTTGAAGAGGTTCTGGCTGTTCTCCTGTGAGAGTTTCTTACTCTTTTCCTTGGTGGTATCATCCAGCTCCTTCCACTGGTGTTCCAAGTCATTGATATGCGGCCTGACAAACCTCCTCTGTCTCAGGCTTCTCCTTGATCAAGTCTTCAGCATGCTGTCGGGTGCATTGTGAAATAGAAGGAGTTTTATTCAACCATGCAGGTTGGTTGGTTTGAAAATGTTTTGCATCCAATTCATTTAACTTTGCACTGGAAATGGAGTGAGGTCATTGACAAGCATCCTAATTCAGCTCTGATTTCCTGAAGCTGCACTGAATATGCAGTTACCCTCATCAACTTCACAGGTGGAGAGATCAAGTTCTTGGGCTAGTAGATCATTTGAAGTGGCACTTTCAACCGAGTCAAGTAGTAGTAGCAGTAATAATACAATTCTTTAATATTCATCCTATTACTCTCCTGATGAATTATTTTTCTTCTTCTGTTCCTTGTCATTCCTCTTCAAAATTTCTTCTGGTTAGATTTGTTTGTACCTTAGGCCCAGTAATTCAAAGTCTAATCACAACCTGATATATATTCAACTTCAAACCCATTCGCTCAAATGCTCATCCCATGTAGTTATTGATGCTTGCTCAGCAATCACAACTCAAGGATAGTACCCTGTAATCATGCAATTCCATGGGGTGGTATCAAACATGAGTTGCACGAGTATAATTTCCTTCATATGACTGAGGCATTGAAGTCATACACCAGGCTAGACCAGGGGAGAGTGGATAAACGATAATAAAACTTACATCCTTGAGTTTGTCGAGTCTGTCCTTGTTGGACTCGAGCTCTGCCTCAAAGGTGAGGTGCTTCTGGTATCGGCTATGGGCATTACGGGCGTTATCATAGGTCTCCTCCTGAGCGACCACCATCTTCTCTACCAGCCACATGCCAACATCATCCGCCTCCTCGAGAAGGTCTGTAGCAGTCGATTGTCCTTCAGCTTGGCCAGCGTATCCTCAGCAGCCTTACGGTTAGCTTTACGTCTGCAGAGACAGAGAACGAGCAGGTTTAGAATAGCTTTACATCCTTCAGTAGGCTACCAAACAAGCAGCCAGGACCATGTATGGCTCATATCCCAGCAGTACCAGTTATTACTCACACATGACGGAATGGCGGTTTGTTGTATCTTTCTTCCACACACCAAGCAGCCAGGACCCTGTATGGTTCATACCCCAGCTATCCCTGTAGTCCCAGTTTTTATTCACACAATCATAGGGGCACATAACAGAACGGCAGTTTGTTGCTTCTTCTTTCGACACATCAAGCTGCCTCCAGGGAAGGAGCCTGTTGAAACAGGCATTTAATGTTTCTCGCCTTTCACTTTTCTCTTTCACTCTATACACAGGAATGGTGTAATACACCATCAGTGGTTTGCAAAATTGAATGCCTGCAGGGGTTCATTTTGCTCGCTGTAAATCTGAATCTTCACACACTATGGGGCTTGTTTACTTAACTGACAAGAGTTAGCATTAATGCATGATAACGCACTACTAGAGTGGCAATCTTGCACAAAGGATGCACAAAGGATTACTATGTTCTCAACGACCATGCACTTTTGGTGATTGACAGCTCGTGACATGAATTATAAGAGAATCCGAGATTTGAGGGATTTACAGCAAACAAAGCTCTGCAAATGACATGTTGAGTATTATTCAACCTATAGTCTAGGGCAAGAAAATAGCAGGGACAAATCCCACCTCTTCTTCCAATGATTTCAGCAATACGATGGAATACAACATTGAATGGGGGAGAGGTTTGCAAGCCACTTTGCCTGTGCTTTTCAGGGTTTTCCCAGCTATTCCAAAGTAGGAATCCCCCTTCTGTTTTTTCGAGAATGGCTCTCGCCTATCGTCTCTTTTAGCAGGTTACCAATCAAGCAACTGGGACTATGTATGGCCCATACCTCAGCTCTTCCTGTGGTTCCAGGTATTACTCACACAATCAAGAGGGCACATACCAAGGTACCTCCAAACGAGCTGCTAGGACCATGTAAGGTCCATACCCCAGCTTCCTGTGGTACTAGTTATTACACAAGCAAGCTGTTAGTACCGTGTAGGGTTCCATACCCGAACTTCCTGTGGTACTAGAACTCTATGGCCCATATCCCCCTGTAGTACTTAGTACCAGTTATTCCTTCTTGCACGATTACAATAACCAGTATATACTCAAGCTGTATCTTGTGACAGGCGGGATTACTGGTGGAACATTCTCCACCCTCCAATACACACATAGACTGAACATGTTGTACCTTTCTTCGATGCTCTCACACTTCTTGTTGATCTTGTCTGCAGCGTAGTGGTCCTCATCGCAGAGCTTCTGCCACGATCCAGGCACGTTTGTTGATCTTCTCATCATTGTTGTCCATCTGGGTGATGAAGTTCTCATATTTCTTGATAGCTTCATCACAGGCCTCCAAAGATCCCTTTATGGAGGGATGAAAAACAATGTCAGTTCAAACCTGGCATGCTTTGATCCTCTGATAGGGGTGATATCTAACAGAGGTACTGGCGCCATTCATGATATAACATTAATAATTATCAGCAGGGATGTAGCTAGCCAAAGTCTAGTGCAGACTGAAATTGATTCAAAACTGCAGTCAATGTCCTAATCACGTGACAGTTATGGCATTTGATTGTTGTTGGAGAAAAATGATGAATTTAATATTTCAGTGCTGGTTGGAAAGACCTGAATTTGCTGTGAGTGCTGGTTGGTCAGGCTGAGTGCTGGTTGGTCAGGCTGAGTGCTGGCTACCACCAACCAGCGTAGCTACATCCCTGATCACCAGGCATTATTTTACAGCTATTTCGTACCTTATAACCATTTTCTGGCATAACAATTTACTGTGGCAGTTTAAAGATTGATAGCGGGGGTTCCTTTTCTGGAAGAACCTAAGATCCACATTTAGAATGGGAATGAGATTAGTTCTTACACTCTCCATTATCAAGTATAAAAGTATTGTCAAGAAGAAAGCTGCAAACAACATGCTGGTATAAAATTGCAGCAGCTTAGTGATTGCTCGTGTTTGTTTTCTATGATTAGCGCAAAACTTCCTCAAGAGTCCCCAGCTTTTATGAGGCTCTTTTCCCAAGTCTTTGGCACCCCAAAGCATAGCTCTTCACTGCTTCAGATTTTCCCAACTGCAAACAAGTGGTTGTACTCTTTCTTGCTCATTTAAAATGTCTCCTGGGACTCGCTTGTGTGAGCAATTCTTCACTAAGCTAACCAGTCACAGTACTTCAATGGTATGACAGTGATCCATCAGAAACTGTGTTGATACTTTTGGGTTTGTCAACTAACCATCACACTAAGAATAATGATGCATAATAGTCTACAGATTTACTCTGAAGATAGTGTTCTATTCAGAGGACGGAAGAAAGTGTCGTTTTCACACACATTTTCATCTTCCATAATCAATGGTCTTCCTCAGTGTATAATGCAGTGTTATTACTCTCCCAGTACAGTCATTGGTGTTGGACCTTCTTGAAGAGGACTGCTTTGGTCATGTTGATTATTCGCTGATTATTCAATGAAAATAATAATCCATTTGTGCTATCAACCAGTTCCACAAAAGTTATTGCAACCTTCCTTAGCATTCATTTAATTGCGTGTCCAAGAGTGTGGCCCTATGTGCAATGTCACCACTAGGAGAAATTTGTAACAATTTGACAGATTGCACCATGCCAACTTTATTACAGGCCCTTCCTCACCACCACCCTACTGGTAGTGGACCTTACTGTTGGACAAATATAATGCTTCCATGTGAAATAGGAAGCCACTGAACTACTCACAGGCTGTTCAACCTTGGCAAGGAAGTTCTCCTGTTGATTGAGGATAGAGTCAACCTGTCGGGCATCTCTGAGGAACATCTGGTGGTTGAGAGCTTGGGAGAGCAGCTGTTGACGGGAGTCCCACATCTGGTGCAGCTCAACCCAGCCATCATCTAGAGCTTGCAGGCGCTACAATAGAGGGTTGAATAGAGAGCAATTAAACATATTACTGCTGATATAGGGCCACCACCCCACTATGATCATCACGACTATAAAAATCTGTAGGACTGTGGCATAGTCACAGTAGAACTGGGCAACTGCCAACAAGAAAAGCTCCTCATTGATGTGTATGGATACCAGTGTTGGAGTCAAAAACCAGTCAATCTGAGTCTTGAGACCAAGACAGAGTCCTCACCATCAGAGTCTGTGTCGAGCCCTGAGTCAAGTGCTAACTGCAGAAATATATGGCATTAGCTTCAAAACAGCGAGTTATTGCAGTTGGTTGTTGCATCATCCCCACAAACAGAGTATATTGTAATATTGCATAATCATCCTAGTGCAAAATTCTAATACTCGTACCTGTTTTGGAGTCACCATCGAGGAAGTTCATGAAAATAGCCATGTAATTGCACATTGCACTACATCAGTGTCAAACTGAATGAATGCCCTAAGCCATACAACCCCAACCTGATCTCCCCACCTTCCATTCCCGACTCCCACCGTTTACAGACTCTAGAACCACACATTTGCCTGATTATAACACCCCCGACCTTTGGAGGAGGTCACCCATCCAGTGTCTGAGTGGGAGACGTCTTACTTGTATGTTGAGTTGCCTGGCAACATCCCGTGCACTTCTCTCTCACGATGGTTCTTCCAAGATTTTTTCAATTTATTGGGGTAATGCCCCGACCCCTAGGTTGTCTCCCGCCTATCCTTTGAGTGGGAGCTGCCTAGGATGAGATTGCCTCATGGGGAGTTGTCCAGTATCCTGAACATTTCTGCCTCAAGTTTTTCCAGTGGGGAAGGTAATCATATTTCAGGGAATGCCCTTGGGTGGCTAGTAAGCCCCTGACATTGCTTGCTACTAATGAGCATTACCTGCTTGAGGAACACATATTGTGTGTCCGTCTGGTCAGCACAGATGGTTTCGCCAGTCTCCTTCATCTTGGCATAGTTCTCCTCATAGCCATCAATCTCTTCCTTGACAGCGGCCTGTTTATTCAGTCACTTCTCTGCCTCTGCCAAGCTCTCAGGAAGGTCCTCTGAAGCGATCTCTGTCACAGTCCTTGCCAGCCATGCCTGGAAGTCATCTATGTCACGCAGGAACTGGTGAAGGTCACCAGCCTCAGCCAGAGCTGCCTCTCTTGTCTTCAGCTGTTAATAAATAGATAGCAGTCTCATATGGCATATCCACTCTAAAATCCCTATAATGGTCTCTGTGCCAAATCTAGTCCATCTACACATTTTGCACACACGATAACGAAAGACTAAGTTTCACACAGGAGCCATAGTGATCATAGCTTCCGAATTTCAAGAAACTGCTATCAATAATATAGATATTGATTTTTTATTATTATATTTTATTGTTGTATCATGGGCAGGTCGGCTCAAGTTATGCCATGGTTTTTACACTTAATTCAACAAATAAACTGAAATCCCCACAGACAATCGGAAGTGTATTCAGTCATGTTAGCTGATCAACATTCTTTTTTCCAGCTACAATACATGATTGGAATTGTTTACCATCCCAGGTTGTTAACAGCAAAACTCCAAACAAGTTTAAACATGAACTGAGGAGCTTCTATCAACATTAACCCAGCTTTCTGTCTCTAAATGTTGGCGTGATGCATCCAGTGGATGTTTTGGCCGACTACCAGATCCCGAGAAAAATACCCTGAAGTTGTTCTAAAAATGATTCACCACTTGGATATTCACAGAATTGTTCACATGTGTTGAACAGGAACCATATTGTTGTGTTGCCTGTGCAGCCAATGCAGCCCCTATATAGGCTTACAGGTCTTTACTATGGACACTTCATTATTTGCCTAATTATTGTTCAAGGTTCACAGCAACAATATAATCCTAGGATACAGTTCTACTATTCTTGGGAAAATCTTGATCATTGAAGAAACCGAGTTGAAGAAATAATAAACATGATGGTATCACTGGAAGTATTGCTGCAGCGGTTCCCTGAATTAACTCGGAATCATTGGAGGAGGCATTCTCTGCAGATACAATTGCCAACAAAGAATGTTTGCTTACCAGTTCCTTGAGTTCCTCCCAGACATCCATGATTTCCTTGTATCTCTTGTGGATTCTGGATCATCCTCTGGGTGTTCCTGAGAGAGTTTCTCACACTGCTGGCCAAGATCTTCCAACTGCAGAAAAACAAGGCATAGTAGTCCTTACATGCTCAACTGCAGAATGCTTCACATCAAACCAATACAAGGCCTAGCAAGGGTACATACTAGAATCTGCATCATCATCAGCTGTAAACCTTTAGCAAGATACAGAAGAATGCAATACCTCTCTGGCAAGCTGCGATAAAGAAAAGGGTTTCCTGCTCAAAGGTACAACATAGACTGCAGCCTCTTAATTACAAGCTTGACAATCAAGGTCACCATACTCAACAACTGGTTTTTAACAACTGCACATATTACCAAACAATCTTTCAATTACGTAATGCAACCTCAACAAGTGGGTGCATGAGTTGCAGAAACATTAATTAGTCCCATATCTACTGTTTCAACATTCTTTTACACAACAACAACACGAGTCCATTCTAAAATGCCTCACTGACAAGAGACTGTAGAACTGATGCACAGCCTGTAGCTCCTAAGAGTCCTACACTGATACTATCAATCAATTACCAAACCAAATGTTACGTTTGACCTCACATATCAAAATGCCCACCTGTACCAGGAGACAATAATGCCACAGATAATCCCGGTGATAGAATAAAAAAATAAAATGATGCGAGATATTGATGCTCTTCCCTAATCCCCCATAAACCTATTTGGCATATCATAATTTTCTCACTTGGCGAGTGTGACAGCATATCTTGGTGAAATGGCAGAAACTCTCTGTATCATTGGGGGCCACATAAATGTGTAATAACATTCATCTTTCCTTGTCAAATCCACCTAGGCAGTAAATTGCTTTTATTCTAAACAGCCAGTATGACAGCACAACTTGGCGTAGTGGCAGTGAGGTAAATCTCTTTGAGGAGGTTTAACATCTGCCTCCTGATGTTCACAACCAGCTAGGGAGTAAATTGCCAATTTGTTGATCAGACAAGGTTACGAATTATTCCTTGGTGTAACTAGCCATGAGTCGTTCCCTGTGCCCTCTAAGTGTCATGTGAATGTGTCACACAATTTTTCTTGTTCATTACCACCTTGGTAGTGAACTACTATGAGCTACTACAGCATACCTTGGTGTCGATGGCAGCAAGGTCACTCTCCATACCCTTGAGTCTCCTCTGGAGAGAGGTGATGCCAGCCAGGTCATTGCCCAGGTCTTCTGTGGCTGCGATCAGCCTGGCCTTGTCTCTGATCCACTGAGTGGTCTCAGTGCACTCAAAGTGGTAGGTCTGCACCTCCCGCACTGATAGGACTGCATCTCGCTTCTCCTTCAGGAGGATGCTCAGCTCTTCCCATCTATGATCAATTGATTTAAAGAATGCATAATGGTGTATCTACACTATAATTTGATGACTGAAAAATCTGGTAGCGAGTTGTTGACTTACTGAATATGACATTTTTCATGACAGGCAGGGAAGATGGGGGTTTTGGAGAAATGCTCACCCTTTTGGGGAGAGGTTTTTCAGGAAGGAAGCTATCTATGAGCCATTTTTCACAACTTTTAATTACTGTACAGGGGATTCAGTTCAGCCTGAAAATAAAATCCACTGCCTAAGACACTGTGTGAATAATGGGCCGCAATATTGAAAAGCATTGAGCTTAACCCATCTACAAGTCTAATTTATCATTTAATGTTCTTGTAAGAGTTTTCCACTCCAATCCACAGTGGTTTGCCTCCATAGCACATGGTTTCAATAGGGTTTCGTTGCTCTCTTAGAAGCAACTTTGGCAACAGATTCAATATGACTGTGGCTATGCAAGCTATGGTATTAACATGAGTTGGCCCAAAGAGAGATGCCAAATGTATGAAAGCTCTTCCGAGAGGCTTACACTATGCTGAATAGTGAAAAAAATGTTTCCATCGAATTCTATATTGCATTGATGCGGTAAAAGAATGAGCAATGGAAGGGGTCATTCTAGATGTCTTGCAAGTAGTACAATACTCGAAAAGGCCGGTTTTAGTGAGGCATGTTGGAAGTGAGGCTTTGCATGAACACAAATGTTATTTCTCAGATGATGTTTTAGCGGACTTACCGTTTGTTGAGATGGTTTTGTTTGTCAGTGATCTCGGCAGAGTTAGGATGGTCTACCTGTAGCAGATTGGTGGCTAGTTGATTGACTGTGGCCACCTTAGAGGCATTCACCTCCACCTCCTTCTCTATGTGGTCGAACCTAGCAAGGATCACATCATTGGACTCGAGATCTTCTGCCGGGATCAATGCCTGCAACGTGTGCTCCTGTTAATGTTAGACAAACCGTGCAATGGTTGTTTATACATACCATCCATAGATACACATCTATACAAGCATGTGAAATAGCCTGTTACAGGCAAGAGATATTGACAGATTGCCATAACAAGGAGCCATTTGTTGACTCAGTCCACAGGTGGCATCTTATCCTCACAAAAGTTTATAACCATGATGTTTCACCTACCTGTGTATGATTAAGTTAAGATGAGAGAACTAGTGGCAGATATAACAGCACAAGTTAACTCTTACTACAAACCTTTCCATGCAGTGTGTGTAATTAGCCTACTCGCACAGATATATGCAGGTTACAAAATACGGACATGACAGTACCTGAATTCATCATAAAAAGTGTAGCATGTAGTCAAGCCAGACTGATCTGCTTTGCCTTGTTCTGAGAATATTTAAACATGCACAACTGTGATAGCACATATGGTTATACTAACAGTCGGGCAGATTTCATTATTACACTGTTTCCGGGTTTAAATTCATAATCTTCTTAGAACGCAATGTAAATGGGATACTAGCTAGAGTACAAATGCATTTTCAGTTATTGATGAGCAGTCAAGCATTAATAACATCTGAACTGTGCATGCAATAAGTGTGGAACCTTTGAGGAGGCAAGTCTTCCAGCATAATATATGCTAATTAAATAGGCTAATTTTTAAACACTGATGGATTCAATGGACTTAATTTATTCAGCAGCCAGTGTCCACATTGTGGGAAACCAAACTGTCACCCTCACGCCATCTCTCAAATTGTTTTGTTCAGCTACTGACGATACAGTAATACTCCTATCAGCCCTATGTATGTTAGTTAGGTGACTGTGCAACACAAGATATAACTAGTGTGATTTCTTTGTTAGTAGCAACTACACAGGATGAAACACAATGGAAACAAAATCCAGAATTGCCCTATCACCTCCGTTAATATCACAAAGGAACAACATAAATATAATGATACCGGACACCTCTCAATATGGGCAACATCAACTACAGCTGCTAGACTGTAAACCACCTGGTTAAATGAGCTCAGATGTTTACGATACCAAGCCCTGGATACATTGGCAGCACCATAATTCACTAATTTATCGAACCTATTATAATATCTGGGAGAGTTATCACTTTAATCCATACCTGGTATACTGCAAACTTTGATGACTTATGTACCCTTTAAAACTAGCTTGTGGTAAAGTTATCGCATCAGATTGGATCAACGGACACACATGTCACCTCAGTATAACTAATGTAAATCTACAGTAAGTCCTCTGCGCAAGTAGTATTACTGGAAACTGAATATCAATTACATCCCTTCAAGACCTGAAAGCACAAAATTATCTCTCGCAAAATAATGTCTACATGTCAATGGCAATTATTGGCACTTCTGTAATGAAGTCAACAGTTGATGTGTTTGTTATAACATGCAATGATCAGCCAGAACTTTAGGCTGATCTGGTATTGAGCAGGACAACTATAACAGAGATGGTTGATGTGATAAGCATTCACAGGAACTGTTTTCATCACAGCCAGAATACAGCTTAAGAGTACTCAATTTGCATGCATGTTAGGCTCAAACATTTTATACAGTCACATATAATTGGAAAGATCTAACATTAGCCAGTTCCCATTGACATGAGCAAGTTTCCATTGTCCTCTCAATATAATGTGATGTTCACTCGAGAGACACTTCGGAAGTGTATTACTCATATCCATGATATCGGACTATGTACTCTCTATATTATGCCAGGTACTACCTCTTGGCACAAAAAACGTCAAATACACAGTGAACAAAAAATGTTGGATATAAATGGAGATAGGGATATGTTAATATCAATAAATGAATGTTGTGGATGGAGTAATGGCAATGAACCTATACCTATATTAGTAGTGTACTGCTATAGATGGATGACTGTTAGCTATCAACACTGCTTCTCCTACCTTGAATTGTATCATCTGTCAGAATCGTAAATAGTGAAAATATTTTCATGTTAATATAAACACTGTCAAGGCATATGGAAAAGGCAAGAAATGTTATAGCATAAGTTAAGAACCTAATGCCTCTATTCATTTCTATCTGTAACATTGCTATCAATGTTATCTGGATAAGGAAGATGATAGAAGATTAGAGTACATAAATAACTTATCATACGCGATGCTAACAGAAGCATAGGAACTATTCCATATATTGATGCCTCTCTCTGCAGTTAAAAGGTCAAGATGTGTTATCACTGGAGAGAAATATTTGGATTAACCAGAACTCAATCGGAAATGCTACTAAAATCAATGGCTAACATACAGACAACCTTTCCAGGGAATTAGAATATTAGAGGCTACTTGCCACTTCCGAAGTTCCACATCCACATCTGAAGTATAATTTGTTCAGAGACTATAATTTGAAAAGGGAATTCAGTCCAATGAAAACACAACCCATACATCATTAATATTTTTTGGAGTTCGGTCAAATGTCACTTGCCTGACACGGTCTCTTGTATTTTGCTAGATTTATGCTTTCCATTCTACTGTTTGCATATCCAGGCAAGTGGGAAGAAATTAAGGTTGAGTCTCGATTAATTGCATGTCTGCAAAACATCTAAACTGCACCTTGATTACTTTATAACATCCAGTCATGAACACTGGATTGTTTTCCCTATACCATTATTTATGTTGAGCACCAATGCCACAAACCTACACAACAGGCAAATGGTGTTGTTAATCCACTCCTTTGGAAATTTGCCTGGGTCTCTAAAATCTCAAGAAGACACAGGAATGGTAATGAATTGAATCACAACCTAAAGATGCTGTCCAACTGTCAATCAATCAATCTTTAAACATATCATTTTTCATTTCAAGTAATGAATGCATCAGTCATTGATATTTGACAGCATGACTACAAAAGGATAATGAGCTAACCTTTCGTCAATCCATGTCTCCACAGTATCAGCCTCATTGAAGAGCTTGTAGAGGGAAAGGGCATCCTGGAGCCGTCGTTCACGCAGTTTGGCCAACTCTAGGAGCTTCTGGTAGTAGTCATCGATCTTGTCCAGGCGCTGACGAACCTCTGGTGAGTCACGGTCCTATTGTCAAAACATCAAAGATAGTGTATTTAAAAAGATAGGGGAGAACAAATAGAAACAAGAACCCATAAGGCAATATGGTTGGTTTCTTTCAGACAGCTGGGTGGAGTAAAAGTGAAGAGACTGATACAAGTGTCTCTCACCTGGATGTGCAATAAAGAACTTAAGGTCTACCGAGTTTCGTGAACTTTAGAATGCATCAATTAGGTAAATTAGAAACAACATATACTACACCAAACGTCTGGTGGTGTACATTCAATAGTTGTCATATACTCGATTTGATAACTGCATCACCAATGCATCTACTTACTGATCATAAGATCTTAGAACAAGCTTTCGTGCTAAATTTCAATTGATATGCAAATTAGTATGGTAGTTCAAGCTAGAAATTGGACAGACAGACACAAGGAACTTTCCAGACTTTGACCTCTGGTGACATCAGATGACCTCTGACCTGACACCAAAACAATAGGGTTCATATACTCATGGGAACACACATACCGAGAATGAGCTTCGTCCATCTAGATGCAGTCAAGTTACTGTGTTTACAAGCTAAATTTGGGCAGAATGTGACCCCTGATCTACACCAAAACAACAGGGTTTCCTGTAGTCCCAAAGGAAGCTTATACTGAATTTGAACTGGATCTGACCAACATTCTGGACGTATCATGTATACAAGGTTTTCAGACTTTGACCTCTGGTGACATCAGATGACCTCTGACCTGACACCAAAACAATAGGGTTCATGTACTCATGGGGAACATACATACCAAGTATGAGCTTCATTCAACCAGGTGAGGTTGAGTTATCCTGTTTACAAGCGGGACGTCACATATGCACACTGATACACACACATCTTCAGATTCCTCTGACTTGAGCTACAATAGTATACAAAGGTCATAGGTATTGATACCTGGGGTTTCCGTAGTTCGCTTCAAGATATACCAAGTATTGACCCATGTCATAGAGGGTGATAAGATGCATTTGCAGAGAACATTCCATTCCCTAATCGGTGAAAATAGTTTACTCACCTGTTCTCCAAGTTCACCTGCTTGGTTGTGCAGTCCCTGGATGGTCGTCGCATAGTTCTCTAGCTCATCAGTGATTTCCTGAGGATAGACATCAAGAAAACAATTTTAGCTGTCTCACCAAAATGCTAATGTGGCTATAATTTCCATCACGGGGATGAGACGGCAGCCTGTGATAGCAATTCTCACTGATCCCTGATTACCTTGTCTAAGTTAAACGAAAACCTGGGTTGCACATGATGATAATTATAACTATTCTGACAATGAAGCAGTTTGGTATAGTTAAGCAATGCAATTCCCAACAATTTGTCACAAAACAGGTAGATGAAAGGGGACTATGGAGTCTGAACCAAGTGGGTTCTTGAACCACTAGTCTTGCCTTTTTTGCAATCAGTGGTTGTTTTATTTTGTATTAAGAATTTTCAGCTAAGGTTGAAAGAGAGCCAATTGCCAAATAGCAATTATTAACAGCAAAATACAAAGCATATATCATATAATATATATATATATATATTATGCCATCTCCTAAGGTGCACAATAATAAACGTATAAAACTTCACCTCACGAGGAGACTGGGATCATGTGCCCAAGCAAAATAAACCCCCAAAATCCATATTTGCTATTTTCTACCTAGGTAACCATGGTCAACATTAAAAACTGAAGGGGCATGCCATAATGAAGATTAACCCATCATTTTCTTACTGGATCAGAACCAGAATCAGAACTGTGGTGTTCAAACATTGACCAATACTGACCTCAGATTACCTTGATAACTAACCCCAAATCAATACTGTAAATATATTTATTATGAGAAAACCTACAACCTGAGTTAATGAGCAACAGAGATTTCTTGAGTTAAAATACAGATATAAATATTAAGGAGACCGGAACTGAATGAGCAGGGAGTCATTTCATAACAGTGAAATGAGTTATTCTCCAAAAGCCAAAATGTAGAACATAAACTACTACAATGAAAAAATGCTGTGTTGAACAACTAAATTGTATGACCCTAAGAATGCAGCACAAGTGGGAGCATGCCTGCCAGTGGGCTCAGAAACAGGCAGAAAAGCAAATTAAACCAATGCATTTAATTACAGGCAGTAGTAACATGAAAATACAGCGTGAGAATCATGTGTCAACGAACATGAAGCTATCTAACAGTCCCCCCCCCATTCACTTAGGACTTGAACCACCCCTAGACCTTCAAAATAATAAACTTCACCACATGAGAACAGTCTTATTTGCATATTGCAAACCAGTTGCTGGGCGGGTTAACTGCCAACATGTATATTTCCACTTTTGAACAATGGACCACACCCACTGGGTTGCGTTCAAGTCTGACAGAGATCTACAAATGTTTGAGTACAACAACGTTTGTGGCCTTGAAATGATCTATGTATTTTGGAAGTATCTATAGTCTACATTCACCAAGTATCTTTGACATGCGGCAAGGTTTGAATAAAAAAAAATACAAACTTGATCTCTTGTGCCTTGCCTTTCATTTTCCCCTCTATCCTTCCCAAAAAGGACACATATAGGGAACACAAACTAATAATTGTGTTTACATGCAATGCTTGTTACACAAACACACTCAACATGACTATTTATTATTATTATATTATTATTATTATATTATTATTATTATTATTATTATTATATATCATTACTATAGTTTTTCTATTCAGATATTCAACTACTAGATTTTTTTTTGGGATGCAAAAATTAAAAGATCAAGACTAACACCATTCCAACAAATCTACATTTGTCAGCTAAATAATAGAGGGAAATAACATCATCCAAGCATGAGTAGTTTGATCATGTACAGTTTGTTTAGGGTACTTTTTTCTGCTGCCATCATCCAAAAAATTTAGTCAGACATACTTAGATAACATGACACAAGTTGACACAAAATTTGAATTTCCGATGCACTGCTGCAGAGAACGAAGAGAAAACAATTGTTAAACAATGAACTAGGCACAAACTTACGATAACCTTGCCAAGGGTACTCTGGGGACATGCACAACAAAACCAAGTGATAAAGAAAAAATATGAAATAGTAGTTATCACATACACAGATAGGAGGTGGATGGAGAGGGGGCGGGGGTGGTTGAACAGAGGGATTGCAGGTAATGATAAATTGAGAGTGTTGCTGAATGGGAATGGGCATGATAACATTGTAAACAAGGGAGCAAGATAGCAAAATGGAACGTCGGGTCATGGGCGGATGGAAGGAAAAAAACTGGGTAAGGAGGAGGAATGGACGACATATTGGTGTAAACTGAGAGAGTGATATCACAAACATTTCATATGAATCAAGCATATCCACATCATATAACAGCATGCATTTATAACATTCCCAGACATATATTAATAATTAGGATTCATTTCATGCATGAGACAAGAGGACCAACCATAAATGTATTACAATGAACATCAGGCAGTGGACGATATTCTTACCTTGTGTTTCTTGAGGAGAGACTCGGCCCCAACCTCATCACGACCGACATCCTCACTGGACACAATACGCAGAGTGTCCACATTCCAGTTCTCAACATCGTCAGCATCAGCAAAGAACTACAAGAAACAAAAGGACTGACAACAGTGTACACTTGTGCAACATCAAATTAGCACAGCACAGTGTAACGAGATGAAGATGAACTGAGCACATTTTGATTCATAAGCAACACCATTTCCAGTCATGGCAAATTTGTCTGTATCCATATGTCGATCGCAACCATGAACATCATGGTAGCAGAGAATACACTGAAGGACAGATTTTTTTTTGGGTGAAAAGACTCATGCACCCACTGCAAACCTTTCAGGTTTTGACCTGATAGCATGAAGAGTTAAGAATGAAGGTAAGTACTCAAAGAGATCATCAGTTCACACGATCATCAAACTTTTCTTCAGTTTGAGGGGGCGTATCGATGCCCTTGGTCAATGTTTGTATTGTACAGAGATGCAAGCCTCCATACCTGATAGAGATCCACAGCTTCCTGCAGTCTCTTCTGCCTCTGAGCTGCCAGGTCCTGGAGACGGTCAAACTTCTCCTTGACATTGGTGATGCGTTCTTTGATTTCGGGACCGTGGTGGGTGGTCCTCTTTGATTAAGTCCTCTCCCATCTGGATGTTGGACTCCAGTTGGGCTTGGTGGCCAACAATCTATCTTCTGGCCCTATTGGAGAAGAAAAGTTGAGCTGGATAATGTTAGCAGTTCCCATGATCATTTAAACCACAGACATGTTCATTCGCAGGCAGGATCATGTGGACCATATCATTAGCAACATGCGGGATTGTCATGCTTCTTCCCCCAGTCTATGTGGCGGCTCAACCCTCCCGTTACCAAGAACCAAGAACACTCACATGTTTGTTGAGGAGCAGGGTAACACTTGGTCAGATTGTGACCAGTGTCAGTGATGGGACCTAGTAAACCCTTCATTAGCCTACCCCCAGCCAATAGAGGGATGTGGCTTACTGATGACTCACATGTTTGTTGAGGAGCAGGGTAACACTTGGTCGATTGTGACCAGTGTCAGTGATGGGACCTAGTAAACCCTTCATTAGCCTACCCCCAGCCAATACAGGGATGTGGCTAACTGATGACTCGCATGTTTGTTGAGGATCGGGGTAACACTTGGTCAGATTGTGACAGTGTCAGTGATGGGACCAAGTAAACACTTTCATCAGCCTACCCCGAGCCAATAGAGGGATGTGGCTTACTGATGACTCACATGTTTGTTGAGGAGCAGGTTGACACTCAATCAGATTGAACTAATGTTACTGATGGGATCAGACTCCTTTTTCCTATCACCCACCCCCCAGCCAGTAGGGAGTACAGCTGACCTTATGCTTGTTGAGGAGCAGGTTGACACTCAATCAGATTGAACTAATGTTACTGATGGATCAGACACCTTTTTCCTATTACCCACCCCCCAGCCAGTAGGGAGTACAGCTGACCTTATGCTTGTTGAGGAGCAGGTTGACACTCAATCAGATTGGACTAATGTTACTGATGGGATCAGACACCTTTTTCCTATTACCCACCCCCCAGCCAGTAGGAGTACAGCTGACCTTATGCTTGTTGAGGAGCAGTTTGCACACTCAACCCCCCCCCCCCACCCCCCCCCCCCCCCCCCCCCCCCCCCCCCCTCAGATTGGACTAATGTTACTGATGGGATCAGACACCTTTTTCCTATTACCCACCCCCCAGCAGTAGGGAGAGTACAGCTAACTTTATGCTTGTTGAGGAGCAGGTTGACACTCAATCAGATTGGACTAATGTTACTGATGGGATCAGACACCTTTTTCCTATCACCCACCCCCCAGCCAGTAGGGAGTACAGCTGACCTTATGCTTGTTGAGGAGCAGGTTGACACTCAATCAGATTGAACTAATGTTACTGATGGGATCAGACACCTTTTTCCTATCACCCACCCCCCAGCCAGTAGGGAGTACAGCTAACTTTATGCTTGTTGAGGAGCAGGTGACACTCAATCAGATTGAACTAATGTTACTGATGGGATCAGACACCTTTTCCCTATTACCCACCCCCCAGCCAGTAGGGAGTACAGCTAACTTTATGCTTGTTGAGGAGCAGGTTGACACTCAATCAGATTGGACTAATGTTACTGATGGGATCAGACACCTTTTTCCTATTACCCACCCCCCAGCCAGTAGGGAGTACAGCTGACCTTATGCTTGTTGAGGAGCAGGTTGACACTCAATCAGATTGAACTAATGTTACTGATGGGATCAGACACCTTTTTCCTATTACCCCCCCCCAGCCAGTAGGGAGTACAGCTGACCTTATGCTTGTTGAGGAGCAGGTTGACACTCAATCAGATTGGACTAATGTTACTGATGGGATCAGACACCTTTTCCCTATTACCCACCCCCCGGAAGTAGGGAGTACAGCTGACCTTATGCTTGTTGAGGAGCAGGTTGACACTGGTCAGATCGTGACCAATGTTCCTTGGAGGACACATTTGAGCCTGTTCCTTGATCCGTCTCATCATCAGCCAGCTCCCAGAAGAAGCGCCACAGACGGAGGACTCCTCCAGCTTGTCACGGCGATTCCGGGCCAGGTCCTTCAGTTCCTCGTACTTCTGTTTCAAGTTCTCGATGCGCTCCTCGCAGATCTGTGGGTCAACTGGGATGTACCCTGACAAAGAAAAATATTTACAGATTAGTTGAATTCTTCAAACAGGATATGCTCCGGTCAGTAGATTATTGGTAGGCTAATCCCCGATCTATGGGTCATGAGGAATATGCACTGTGCATAAAGACAACACACTTCATTGTAGGGCTAAAAGATATGCTCACGTCAACATGATTTCTGTTTGATCTTTGGATCATCTGCAATACCTTTGACTGCGAATACACTTCATGTTAGTACCAATAGGGCTTTGCTGATGTCGACATGACTTCTGTTTAGTTAATTGCAGATATATTTCGACTGCAAATAGATTTCATTATTGTAGCAAAAAGGCTTTGCTCATGTCAATATGGTTCTGTTAGTTCATTTTAGATCTGTTTATTTCTGGAATATATTTTGACCACAAGCACACATAATAGTAACAAATAGGATTTGGGTCCAGGTGACGTACCTGTACCATCTGGTCCTTCTGGTTCCATGTACTTAGCCACGTGACTGTTGACCTCATCGACCTGGTCACCATAGGCAGCCACATCTGCCTCAAGTAGAGCATGTTTCTGTAGGAGATCCTCCACACCCATCAAATGCTTGCCATAATCCTCAGAGAGCAGCAGTACCTACAGCAGAGACCAGAGCAAACCTCACACCATCAATTATATCACAAAGTGCCTGTTGTTAAAGCTCAATAGTCATACACATTTCCCACCAGCAGAAACGTGGGCAGGCAATGGCACCAAAAGCATAATATCCTCAAAGTGGGAATATAAATAGTATATCTAACCCGGAATTGCGGTTTAATCATGCTGCCTTGTTGTTTTGAAATGCTGCAATTATGCATCTTGATAACAGAAAGACAGAAATAGCTATTCACAATTAATGAAATTATACTCCAAGATTTAGTGAACCATTTTTCAAGTTTCCACTCTAATCGCAATGTTATAGTCCTTACAGGTACTCAAATGTATGTTCAACATTGACTTCGTAGGGGATCATCGAAGTCCCACCCCTACCTCAACAGCAGGATGAGACTAGCAATGGTCAAAGATTGGTAGTATTTCATTTGGAATCCTTGAAGAACCAATTAGAGTATTGACAGTAACACTGGTTGAGCTTAGAAGGGATTCCTCATTAATGATTCATCTGATTCCTGGTTCGAGGGATACATACCCTTGTCTCACCATGGACGAGCAGCCAGTTCCATCTCCTGGAAGCGTTTGTGTATCTCCAGAGAGAGCATGGTCTCTGTCTCCTCTCCTCCCTTGAGCAGCTCTAGCAGATAGTCCCACAGACGCAGGACATTGTTCTTCCTGCGGGAGATCAACCAACAATGCTGGTTTAGTTACAGTTGCAAAAATCTCAAGATATTGTTGGAATGCACAGGCGTGAGATAAACTGATTTATTATGACAGAACACAACACACACTGAGCATGAAGCCACTATGGCAGTTTCTCTTGACCAGGAACAGCTCAGCCAATCTTGTTGAATTCATATTACCACATTACACAGTATCAGCAATGTTTGTCTAGGTGGGGGAATGCTTTCACAACAACATGGTACTAAAGTATTTACACTCATTTAGTGAAATTTCTGCAATGCTCTCATGCTCTTGTGAACCTCGTATGGAAATGCTTGACATGACTGTAAAGTGACTCAATAGGAACATATTTTATTGCATATTTACAACATCACCTCATACTTGCCATTGAAACACAAGTGTTAGCCAATTTTTCCCTGCCTCACATTCTTCTGATAGCTAGTCATAGCTAGTTTTTATTACTGTACTACTCAAAAGTCCACATAGCTAACGGCTGCTAGGGACCTCCCCAACATACAGCCAGGCAGCTGAGTAGCCTGTATTATTCCTTCTCCTATTAGAGCTGCACTGACAGCGGGCCACTTCGGTGGGCCAATGATATGGCCTGATCAAGACCACTCTAAAACCGTCTTACCTTGCGTTGATTCGATCAATGTCATGGTACTTCTCCTCTTTTCCAGTTCCTCTGCGACAGCGACGACAGCTAGCACTCTCTCCTGGTAGGCGTTGATGTCAGTCTCTATGGCCTCGTGTTTCTTAGATGCAGCTTCCCAGCAGGCAGGTCATAGCCAAAGTTATCCTGTCAAAGCATTAAAAAGATATTGAATGAATGAATGAATGAATGGAGTGAACAGATCATGATTTCCAAGGCAGTAGGTCCAAGCCCAACCTAATTATGAGGAGTCCTGCAGACCTATTAGAAAACAGTTCTCCTGCCCATTTAACTAAGGTTATCTGCCTACAATTATTTTATATGAGAATAACCTAACAGCTTCATAGGATATCCTGCAACAGCAATTAGATAGTACTGACAATGAATGAATGCTATATGTGCTTCCAAATCAGTATCGGAACTGTCATACTGCATTTAAAGTAATATGTTACAAAATATGAGACAGCCAATGACTTGAGACTTGAATGGTTGATTGGATATTGTTAAAAACTTTTTTCGAGTGTTTTTTCTGTAATATGATTAAAGAGTTCAATTGATGCCAGTGCTCACTAGAGGGTGATTAGGATATTTTATCATTGGGAGAATTGATACAAGTCCGTTTTGGTGGAGAGCAGTCATGGTAATTGACCTGCTTCTGATCACAGAATGAGCTTGAAAACTGGATTGTTCCTGTGTTGGATAGCTGGTGACCTGTGGCCTATACACACCCATACCACCACTGAAACACAATGGGGAATGACTGTCTTGGCGGGACATTCAGCTAAATAACCATATACAATAGGCATAGACAATTCTCTCCATAGCTTACCTTTACGCCTGGTCTTTCAATCTGTCACCACTCTGAAAATGAAACCCACTCATCCCAATTTTTACAATGTTATTGTTGATAGGTTTCGGGGAACATTTGTTAAGATGGTTCAAAAGTTTGTTTTGCACACTGTTCATGCAACTTTGAACAGTCAGTGTACCCTATGATCTTTGACACAACAGTATTTATCACTAGCAGTCGTAGGTTCAAGACTTCTATCCTGAACTTTTCAGGAAACTCAGTAGGTATATAGCATGTGGTGAGCATGTGACAACAGCAGAACCACATGATATACAGGCTGCTTACAGCCTAGGTATGCAATGGTGAAATGGACTGTATACATCGCAGGTAGGTGTCCAAATCTGAGCAGGTATTCAAGGTAAAAATTGAGAGTGGTAGCCAAGTTGGACTAAGACATTCCTCATGTTCATACCTGCACAACATTTTGGAGGTGTTGTATCTATATGTATTCGAGAACATTTGGGTGTAGTTGGCTAGAAATGTTTAAAGAATGGAACTTGATGAGCAATTAACCAGTTTCGAAATTGATTTTGAATATGTGATGTGATCAATCCTGAAGATCAGTTGAACACTGAATGATGGTGAAGATACATCAGTCATGTGATAGATCTTACCTGGGCCACAAGGCGCTGGTTTAGCTGAGCCAAGCCTCTCTCATGGCAGCCTTCCTGTCAAAGCGGGCCAGCTAGTTGCTCTAGTTTCTCTTGTCGGATCAGCTCCTGTCTCAAGGCCATCTCACGCTCATGCTCTGCTTTCTCAAGCCTCTCCCAGGCCTATGAGAGAAACATAAATCCAGTTGACCATCATTATATACTGTTAGAGTTATCCTTCAAGTTTTGGATTCGGAAAAAGAGATTCCCTGTTGATATTCTCTAGGATGACAGCAAAATGTCCCACCTGCTAACGAGTAAATTTGCAAGGTGAAAGTTTTGCAAAAAATAAAGAAAATGTACCAAGTGTTAGAATACAGATTGCACTAATGGACTGAAATCCAATTTGAAAATACATTAGTGAAAATCACAAGGATCTGAGGTAAGCTAACCCTTAGCTGGTATTTTGAGAACCCTGGTTGGAAAATCAGGCCTCTCAAATCACAAAAGGTCTTCCCTGGCTACAAAAAGACATTTAATGATTGTCTTATATACATATGCCCAAGAGCCCCTGATCCCTCAGTTGATGTATAGGAGTGTTGGTTTCAAGGCCCTAACCTTGCTCTGGATGGTAAAGGATATTACCTCAACTTAACAGACTATACGCCCTGTTCATTATTGTTTCCTCTATATACCTAGTCTGAGATGAGTTTGCTCTCAGCTGATGTATAAGAGTGTTGGTTGAAGGCCTTCATCTTGCTTTTGATGTAAAAGGGCATCACCTCAAAGTAACAGACTATAAGTCCTGTTTCTCTTTGAAAAAGTATACCTTGTTTATATCTGAGATGAGCTTGCCCTCTGCTGGAGTGTAGGGGCGTTGGTTGTTCGCTCTCATCTTGCTCTGGATGGTGAAGAGCAGCACCTCAAGGTTTCCTTTCTCCTGGAACCTATAGAGAATGAACACATTAGCAAGTATACATCAGAGAGTATGCAGATTATCACATTCAATAAATTTATATTCTGGGATGGTCTCGAGAGAGTATACCCTCGGATAGTGAACTTACAGTATGGCCAGTATGGGATTTAGTACTACCCACTTCTTCAGAGACATCCAAATTTACCTACAATAGTACAGCTCAGAACAAGGTATGGCCATTTCATGTCCTCGAGCTGATGCGGAACAAACTGACTGCAACTGGTCTCTTGTCTGGTTATTCCTTTCAGCAAAAAAAGCCATGAATAGATCTATTGAGCCGATTCATTACTGTTAAGATTGCACAACAAAAAATCAATCCGAATCCAACAAAGGTTGATGATCATTACAAAAACATATTCCCCTGCTGCATAATGTGACCACATTGCCTCTATTGTCATTCAATTTTTTGAGGATGAACTAAATTTTTATTTAGTGATTAACCATCTATTTCATTTAGTGATCATCCACTCACTACAAGCCACTTACAAGACTGACCAAATTGATTGGAGGGTGTGCTTGAATTGCAACATTATTTTATTTTCTCAATCATATGGTAACATTGAAGGTCATCAGATCAGTAAACCTGGGTTACACAAATTCAACCTATTAAATGGGTTATACTAGCAGCAGTGGCAAATGGTCTCAGAAAGGTATAAAAAAATCCTGGAATTAAGTCCAAAATTCAAACTCGCCAGTTTTGATTTGGAATGTGCAGTGAAACACAGGAAAACACGATTCTCCTATTCGCGCATTCGCGTGGCTAGTAAAAGCAACTTCAGGCTATAATCTTACTTGGGTGGTTTCTCCACTGTACGGTAGCTGTTGAGGTGAAGGCCATCAGCTGTTGTTGTACACCCTGCAGGTGGTTGGCAAAGGTGCGATCATTGAGGATTGTGATAGTCTGCTCGATCCAGCGGAGAAGGTCAGATGAGATCTTGTCGTAGTCAGTGACCAGCTTCTCATTCTCAATGGCCTCTCCGATGACCTTGCCAATACGCTTGCCAGAGACGGTCTCCACCTTCATCTTGCTGAAGTAGTGGTAATAGGTCACCACGTAGGTGATGATGGATTTCTCGTCGGGGTGGTCCACCACCACATCTAATAGGTAGAAAAAATAACAAGTATAATGAATGTGGTATAATACAAGATATTGACCCAAATCTCTACTAAAAACAATAGGTTTTCTAAACTTCCCATGAAGATGCTATTCACTTGACTTCATTCCAAGCAAATTACCCATTTTGGACATTTTTTGTTTACACGGTTTCCAGACCTGAACCTCTCCTGACCTCTGACCTGATCATGCAATCATTTATAGAACATACATGAACTTTACCAACACTGGCCCAATCTTGTTATTGTGTTTACAGCCAGGCATCACACACACACACACTCACTCGCACACACCACTGAAATGACTATAAATGCCTGACTTTTTTCAAGGAATGAGAAGAATGTTCTCTTAGCCTACTGCATCCCACACAACTAGTCCCATGTTACCTAACGCTCCTGTGTACTGTTTGTTTCCTTTAATTAAAGACACTTGTTTGTCTAGGTGCATGTTCCTTTTCACCCTACCGCCCATTCCAGGTATTTTTGTTTCCCAATCCCCTACATCAATAGTAAATTCCCCCTGCTTGGATTCTTCTTCAATGACAGTGTTCATGCCCTGTTTACTCTTCTCCTATAGGTGGCATAAATCAAATCCTCATCCTATGCCAAAAATGATAAATGTATGCACTAACCAATAGTGGTAATACTAATGTGGAAATTCAGCAGTTACCATGAACCTGAGCACTGTACAATGTGGGGTACAGTGTGTGGGGAATTTGGGAGCTAATCAACAATGGGCATGTTGATATCAGTGGTCAGTTTATCCCATGTTTATATTACTACATTTGTTGAACTACAGCAGAGTGGCACACACTGCTGCCTGTTAATTTAGTTCGCACCACCAGTCTGCTTTGTTCATGGTCTGTGAAATACATAGACATAGGTTGGGTATCTTCCAGTCCAGTTGAGGATGAGCTTCTTGAATCAGGGTTGGCAATTTTCCGGCAAATATTCAATATTTTAGGTCCGGGCGGGGAATAGTGGTGAATACTGAAAAATAGTGGGAAATACCAGGAAATGTCAGGAGATTTTGGCCAGTCAGAAAAAGTTCACTGGTCATCTCAGATAAATGGCTCAGGAAATGGCTTGGGAGGGGGGACCAACATGTTTGAATGATTTTGTCAAGCAATGAGCAAATCTTAACACTATAAGTACAATAGTGGTAAACAGGAAGTATCATACAATGTTAACAATAGACACCCTTATTGCATTATCCTCTTATGGAGACTGCCAAACACATATCAATTATTCACACTTGAAATAGTTTTTTTGGTTATGGACAAATTGGACAATAATAGTCTTTTGGCAGTTCATTTGGTCAGTTACAGTACACTGTAGTGCTTATACTGTAGTGTTCAATTAAAAACTAGATTATTAGATCATTTCTAGATTAGGATATTTATTCATTGTCAATCATTGTGACTGGAACAACCATAGCTATTGTGGCATGAGTTATGGATTGAACAGATTAAAGAAGAATCTTCTTCACTGAAAGGAGTGTTGTAAAGGTTTATTGAGACATTGCTGAAATCTGTCAGCAAGCCTATTATGTATGTACCCAATATTAAACGCTGATATGTCTACAAGTCAACTGCTTGCTGACCTCGGGCGGGTCCAATTCTGTCAAGACCATCAGTCATCTTAGCACATGATTCAAGGGTATGTTAACCAAACATTTCCCAAAGCTATGTGCCCATTATGAACATAGGTATTTATAGTAGGGTTGTATTATGGCCTATAATAGATTTAAGAAAATTGTATTTCATCAACAGGTGCAGGGACTGTATGAACTAAGAACTCATTTGGACTAGCAGTAAACAAGGACCTGGTATATACACTGAACATTACACATGCACACATACATCAACAAAAGCTACGAGTTACAAGCCAGTATTTCCACCTCAAAGTATACAAGGGATGAGAATGTGAGGCCGGTGTTGCCAAGGAAACTGTAGGAAGGACATGCACAAAATTTATACATTATCATATACCCACAGGTCTGTGATCACCATGACAACATTGTGAACAATATTTACACTGGTATCAACTCATTGTAGGCCTATAGCAATAATGGGAGCTGAAGGCACTATTATCAGGCAAAATAACCTTACTGTGGATTATCACATAACCATACATACTGCTTGCTACTGTGGATTATCACATACACCATACATACTACTTGCTACTATGGATTATCACATACACCAAACACATTGCTTGCTCCTGTGGATTACCACATAACCATACTACTGCTTGCTATTGTAGATTATCATATATACCATACATACTGCTTGCTACTGTAGATCATCATAAACACCATACATACTGCTTGCTAATGTAGATTATCACATACACCAACATACTGCTCGCTACTGTACATTATCACCATACATACTGCTTGCTACTGTGGATTATCACATACACCATACATACTGCTTGCTACTGTGGATTATCACATACACCATACATACTGCTTGCTACTTTACATTATCACCATACATACTGCTTGCTACTGTGGATTATTACATACACCATACATACTGCTTGCTACTATGGATCATCACATACACCATACATAATGCTTGCTACTGTGGATTAACCCACATCCCATACATACTGCTTGCTACTTTACATTATCACCATACATACTGCTTGCTACTGTGGATTATTACATACACCATACATACTGCTTGCTACTATGGATCATCACATACACCATACATAATGCTTGCTACTGTGGATTATCACATAAACCATACATACTGCTTGCTAATGTAGATTATCACATACACCATACATACTGCCAATAAAGAGGCAAAGGCTCTTTCATTGGACTCTCATGCATACTGTCCAATTCGAGGACAAAGATGTAGTAGTTAGTGACTACAGTGTCTTCCAATCACCCAATGAATCATAAAAATTACAGACTAAATACCACTAGTTTAATATCTTCCTTAATCAATTTCAGTCTGGTTAATACCTAGTGGAACAACAAGTCATTAAAATACATCCTAATATAACTGCCAAGGCTATGACAAGCACATTAGGATGGTCACTCATACGCAGTATGTGCTGTAGGTATATCCCACAGAAACTGTATGCATAGCCGGTGGGCCTCTCCAATTATGTATTCACTGCAGTAAGGCATGCTGTCCTGGCAACATCTCGATCAACAAACCTAAACCAGCACCAGGAATTCTCTGCATCCCTTCAGGCAGGAATGCTAATGATGCACTACAAGACCCCAGCCATGTCATTAACGAATCACTCGCGCAATCATGCACCAACATGTACCATACCTTGACTGCAGCCACGCTTCATCTTGGACAGTCTGCATTGTCACCATAGAGAAAACTCCTGAGAAACCACTTGAGACAGACAACTGGTGTTGGTATCTAAATCATTCCTGAGCCTTCATAACATCCTACACTGTACTGTTGAACTGGACAGGTTTGGGGTCCCTTGTGGGGAAACCTTAGCTAGGGCTGGCCTGACATCTGTGATGCTCATCTATCTCCCACACAAGTGACAGCTACTGATGTAATCTCAAGGCTGGGGTGCACCACTCTATTGATGGCAGGTCACCAGGCTTATACAAACAAGAATAATACATCACCATGCTGTGTCTGGCCTTTCACATCTAAAACTGAATAGCACCCCCGAAACACAGTTATATGGAATTTTTGTCACCAAATGAAATATTTGCAGATTATAGCCACATTGTTACAAACCTCTGGGAATTAGATGCTCACAATATCTGGAGAATTTAGTGACACTTGATACATTGACATGCTGTGCATAGGTCATGCATAGACATAGAATAGCACTCTCTTTGAGATGAATCAAGTGGATAATAAAGCATAGCACCCTCTATTAAATGCCAGTACTAAATATTCAGTTTCTCGCTAAAACAATACGGTCATTACTGATGTCGGGAAGATTGGAATTGTGGGCATGGATTGCCTAGCATTGCTCTGACAGAGACACTTGTTGTACTGAAGAGGTGTATATGATGACCATTTCGGACCAGAGCACCGATAAAACAGTTCAAACCTGTTCAGTGGTTGGTCAGTTTATGGAGACGGGCTGCCATCAGTGAAGCTTTGACACTGAGCAAAAGAAAAGCTGATTCAATTCCAAACCACACCACCATGTAGCTCCCATGGTTTGCCTGTAATCCTGTTAACGATCTAAAACAAACACTGATGGAATCAACCCACCTAATAGTGACTTCTGTGCCGGAAATCCAGTCCCGTGGAATTCACCAACCCTAATACCACATACAGAATATTATCAAAATCAGTTTATTTTTTTATGGAGCTAATTGATTGGCAAGTGAGACACACAGAGCAAGTTTCACACCTTTCTGAATTTGGCATTCCGGCAGAATAGAATGGCAGTCTAAATTAAGTGGGGAATAGAGGGATGCCATGGTATTTGGCATGCAATAATTCCTACAATTTGTCTGATAACAGCACCCTATGTGACTGTGGGCAATATCCACTATCCTAGCTGTTTTCTGAAGATGACCTTGGCCATAAATTGACAGTTTCTCAACTAACCTTCTGTGTCAAGCAGCTTGGAGATGCCTAGGTTTTGCTCGGCAGCATTGAAGGCATTGTTGAGGTTTTCAACTGGATTGGACTTGGTGAGCTGCTCAAACTCGATCAGGTCTGGCCTGTGCTTGTGGATGAGCGCATTGAAGGCGAGGCCATCCCTCCACGAGCTAGTGAAGTTGCGAATGTTCACGTTCTCATAGTCTGCTGTCTTCATCTGGCACCACAGAAGGAGAGCATCCTTCGCTGATCTTGTCTCCTGGTTGTCCTCATCTTCAAAGCTGATATCTTGAATCTGGAGAAGAGGAGAGCAGAAGAAATGATAGATGTTACATGAATGTCATCATTTCCTTCGATACACTGTGCTAACTGGAAGAGTGAGATCATTTTCAGTTCAAATAACAGAACAATATATATGGATTAACTCATTCTTATGACCGACCATTGGAACCCAGTATGGATAGGGCCTAACAGGTTTCATGTTTACAAAGGCATTATCCTTGCATGAACCGTTTTAACATATTATAAGATTTTTGGGCACGCTGGGTATGAACCTTCTAAATCCCTTCATCACACAGTTATTGTGTTAACAAAGTCTCCAAACTTCATCCTTCTTTTTATCTTGCATGTGACCCAAAATAATAGGAATTATCTCATCCATATGGCCAAGTATGAGCCTCTCCCCTACTTGTCATTTATAATTTCAGGATTACAGATTTTCACACCCCAGCTAACTTCAGGAGCCATTAGACCATGCCCAAAACAATAGGAACATCTATTCCATATAGCTAATCTACATGCCCAGTACGAGTCCTCTTTGACTCTTCTGTATCTTCACGCTGACCAGTCATTGTGTTCACAGGAGGTGCAACAAATACACACACAGGTCAGCATGACCACATAGGTTCCTCTGGCCTCCGGCAAGGAATCACGAATTGTTTCAGTACTTCAAGTGGAAAAAAAAAAAAACTCTTTACAGCTGATATCAATTTAAACCAGTGGCTTCCTCCATGTTCTATTCACATCATATTTACCATGGGCAGAAAAGAGCAGCAATACTGCTAGTTACAAACTGTCAAGAGCACATGGCTTGGTAATATTCTCACATATACTGGCATAGTGTGTGCAATGAAAGACATGCCCAGTACGAGTCCTCTTTGACTCTTCTGTATCTTCACGCTGACCAGTCATTGTGTTCACAGGAGGTGCAACAAATACACACACAGGTCAGCATGACCACATAGGTTCCTCTGGCCTCCGTCAAGGATCAAGAATTGTTTCAGTACTTCAAGTGGAAAAAAAAAAAAAAACTCTTTACAGCTGATATCAATTTAAACCATTGGCTTCCTCCATGTTCTATTCACATCATATTTACCATGGGCAGAAAAGAGCAGCAATACTGCTAGTTACAAACTGTCAAGAGCACATGGCTTGGTAATATTCTCACATATACTGGCATAGTGTGTGCAATTGAACGGACATGTATAACCAACATTCAAGTCATTTATCTAGGAAAAAATGCCCAGATGTTTGTTTTATTGGTAGATACCAATGATGGTACCTTGGTAGAAGACACCCATACACACACACGACAGGATGACGATGCTAGGAAGATACTAACTTGGAACCGGAGAATGATAGTCCATATGAGACCCAGAGTCAGCCTGTGGTTGCCATCCAACGATGTATGACAACCATGTTCTCCATATGGACACGTTTATCCTTCAGGAAAACGGAGGGCTTTGTCAACATTCTCTAAGCAGTGAATCCTCATCTTTCCTTTTGTGGGTTTGGGCTGAAGAAAACAAGTACAGATGGGTTAGAATGGTGCAACAAGAGAGATTAGATTGATCAATGTCAAAAATGCCACTTTGCTTATACACATTCCACTATGCAGAGGTGAATATACTTTGCATTCACATATCTAATGATACTTGGTGCTGGCCTACTCTGAAACTTATTCATGATAAAAATAAAAAAAAGGAAATATGTTCAAATTTTCTTTCAGCATCAACGAAGCTGTTGCACGAAAAAACGTTCACAAGAATATTGAACCTTCTCTGAAATTTTGCAAGGAACATTTTGGAATGAACACTGAGGAAACACGGGGCCGTACGTTGCCAGCAGAAGTTTTAGTAGCTAAACAGCAAAAACATGATGAATGTGAATGAGTCCACATTTTTTGCCTATCCTACTGTAGAACACAGCATCTTGGTGATCATGGCAATAATATTGCAGCACAATTTTTTCATAATAGCCATCGGGTCATCCATACATCTATTGCATTTCTGCCCCCCACCCGGGTAAACCATTTTGACCAATATCAGCTGTGATGACCTTGAACATTAAATCTCGAAACACCCTGCATTGTTCATTTAAAACTTTTTTAGTTTGAGCAGTTGGACTTCTATTGTTGTTCATATTATGCAATGTCAGCAATATATCATGTTTGACCTGACATCAATACACAATACTAATACACAACAACTTCATGATTCATAAACTCATCACCAACGTAGGCACGGCTTCTAATGAAGCAAACTTGCTCAGATTACTCAAAGACACGTGAAAAGTTGACACATATCAGAAACTTACCTCAGAATAGTAATTTCATTGCAAACTATATGCATGATACCACATTCATTGCTGCATGCACTTAAGAAATCAATTACTACAAGACCAAAATGATATTAATATGAAATTAACAACAGGCAGACAGGCAACTGATGCTCTACAATAATTTTAGAACTTGAAAAACAATAACATCTGTATTGCATCAACTTGATAAATGCTTATATAAATCACAGACCAGGATGGTTTTCAGTTAGATATGCTGCATTGCATTAACGTCCTTGAAATGCTATTTATAGGACTACCTGTTGTTCTACTCATGTTCAGAAATATGCCACACAGCCTTAAGCATGCAAGCTGGAAGTGAGAGACAAACTAGATAATAAGATAGAAAAGTCAGGTCCATACCCTCTCTGCTAGCAAGACAGCCGACAGGCCTTGAGGTAAACCATGCTTACAGAGTTACCAATGTCAAATAATAAATCTCCATAAAAGTGAAGGACAGACCTGGGAGATGAAGTCAGAATGACAGAAACGCACATGAATGCAACACTGCAACTATGGTTGCCACTATCTGTAAAGCATAATACTGTCTTACATTTATGGAAAAATCCTCCACTACCCCAGGACTTCATAATAGGCCTGATGTATTTCATTTTGGTTGTAAGAAGGAATTGATTATGTTATATAACCAAGGGAACTATAAAGCTAAGATGTGAGGTTTTGTCTATCCCAGGTGACTTTAGACATGACCCTTAAAACATCAGGAATCAGGTATATACTCCATATGGCCAACCTACATACAAACCAACTGTCAGCCCTCAACACTTTGCATTTAACAGTTATCCTTTTTACTAGGTTGAACAGTGGGGATAATCTACTCTATTATGCCAACATACTAAACTATGTATGAGCCTCTACATTTTTCCATTGAAAAGTCATAGTGTTTACTGGTGAATGGTTTTCAACCTCTGTTGGACCTTAGACCGAGTGTGGCCTTGGCAAAGGAATGGGAATCATCAACTCCATATTATCGACCAACATGCCAAGTCTGAGCCCCCCCCCCCCCCTCCCCCCATGTCTTTCATCATGCTGTTATCATATTCCCACAAGGTTTCCAGACTTTAACCTCTATCGACTTTGGACCAGACCAAAATACAGTAGTGGTCTACTCCATATACCCAACTCAACATCTTCACGTTGAACAATTATCATAAGTGTCTCACTTGGTTGGAACCAGAACCAAAGTTTGATGTAAAATAGGTGAACAAATTTGCATAAATTGCCACATGAGGGCATTCACAGTTCACAACACACATACAGGTGGACGGACTACGAAGTGACCACTATGTCTTTCCTCGGACAAAGTTCACAGAGGAGATGAAAAAAGGACCTACAAGTTGTCTCTCAGAGAAATGCTGTAAAAATGACGGAATTTAAGATGCAATTGTGGCAAATGGGAACAAAATAAATGCAAACACTGCTTCATAATACACAATTTCACATGTTAAAATTCAATCATTAGTAGCACACTACACTGCATATAAAATACATGAAACTATAACACCAATGGTGCTGTAGCTCAAACGCACAAATGAACCAAGACGAATGTAAAATAATGTGTTAGGCCAAGTAAAAAAAAAAAAAAAGCAGTTATCGTCCCCGCCCGCATGCTTTTTTAGATAATTGTCAAAATTTCTGTTTTTTTTGACAACTTCACTTGATAACTTCTTCAAAATATGGTTTAAAGGAAAAGCTACTACTGATGCCATTGAAACTATGTAAGGAACATTTTGGGATGGCTTTGGGGCCATTAGGGGGTATAACCTCAGGGAAAAAAAAGAAAAAAAAGAAGCCTCAAGCTCATTTCCAGAACGCGTACCGCGCGGAATACAGTACTAATATGGGTATTCTGGACTGTCTGAGAGCAAAAAAAAAAAAAAAAAAGGCCCTCATGCTAAAACTTTCGGCGAAGTTAGGACGAGAAACTTTTTTTTTTTTTTTACTTGGCCTTAAATGTTCGAGATCCTGAGGCCAAGAAGGCAGTTGCAAACAATAGCCTATGTGCCCCTGAACAACCTTCGACCTTGATCTGCAAACCGTGTCTTCAAACCGTGGCCAAAGATGTCTTAGCGGTCAATAAACATTGCTACTCATGCTGGTCAAACATCAATTGAAGAAGAATAGCAATTGCAGAGAAAAAAAAGGCAATTTCCACAGTGCATTGGACCGTGCGAAGACCTTTGACTTTGACCTTCCCATAGTCAAGGATGTCCCAAAAGTTGATGCAAATTAGACTTGTATTAGCATATAATTGATGCTGAAAATCTAAGTATCTGCTTCATATCCTGTACTGTGTGCTAAACCAAATCACCATAGCACCTACAGTTCATGTTGCATTTGGCTAACGAGCTTAAACAATAATTTACACAAAATAGGCTAATTACCATTAATTAGTGCTTTTGTGCCCGAAATCCAATCAGATCGTGTTCACCCAGCCTCGATAGTACAAACAAATTTTCAACGAAAACAGAACAAAAAAAACGTATGCACTAGCACGAGCGTAACCTTGCCTCCCCCACATTCCCACCTCCACCCACCACGAAAAAACTAATTAATTATATAGCTGGAGTGAGACTTCTTGCAAAATCATCTAGCCTATAATGACAGACTAACATATTTACAGATACAATATATTCTGTTTTGAATGCCTGGGGGCCTTACATTTTCAAAGAGATGGGCAATTATTTGAGTTTAATTTTCAGAGGCACAAATATAATTTTGAAGTATAGGCTTCCAACATACACTAGAAAAGCATGAGGCACTTCCAAAACTATCAAATGTCTGCAGCAGGTCAGGGATGATTTTTTATTCAGTGGAATATGCTTCCTAACCTTTGTTGGAACATTATAGAAGGAGGGCACATATTAGACATTGCCAAGTTGTACACACTTTTTAAAAAGTCATCAGTAGGGTTAGGCTGAAAATAATTCTAGATTGCCATTAGCAATATATGCAATACCAGAAATAGTAAGATTGTCAACTGGATCATCATGGGATCACTATCCTACTCAGAACATCCCAGCTTGACCGTTTGCAGTTTCTCAACATTCCCAGAGCAATTCACAACCTAGGAACTCAGAGATCTAGTGAACAACTTGTTCAGTGGACTGACATGTGAGAACCTCCGCAATGGTTTCCTGAAGCCACCACTGGGGGATCCCAAGACTACTACCCTAGGCGCTAGAGGAGAGAAGGGTGATGTATGACAATGGTCACTAACACCATCACCACTGTGTATGATCTCTCTCTTTCCCTGAAACCTGGCATTCAATAGGAGAGACAGATACATACATACATACATACACACAATGGCATGACTGAATAGATTCCCCAGACTTTTTCAAGGAATTCAAAACAAGATGGGCCCCACCGGTCCCAAGGTGTGTAAATTGGGAGCCCACCGCCTCTCACCGCACTACTACGCAACCTCCCGCTGCCTGTTCAGTTGGAGCGAGCCTTTTCTAGAAATTCTTGGATACATTGACAAATCAATCACTAGACAAATCTGACAACATTTTTGAGATTCTTAGTTGTCAATCAATTCTCCCAGAATGCACAACACCCAAGAGGATATATATATTTTTCTATCTACTAATTTCAGGTGAATTTTAAGATAAAGAATACTTCTGATTTGGGCCTTTCCTGGAATCCTAAGCCTCCTTCCCAAATTTTTTTTATACTAAAAACCAGAACTTATCATGGATAATTCAGGAAACAGCTGCTAGCTTCGAGCATATGTATTGCAGTGTGTTTGGTAATGTTGGTAAAATTCTGAATTGAGTTATATATACAGTAACTGCAAATTGAAACAGGAGATAATGACATTGAGCAAAGCCATGGACCAAACGAAGTCCTACAGATGTTTATCTTGGCAAACCACTGATTGGCTATTAGTTACATCATCCTACAAATGTGAGTGAAGCTGATATGTGGTGAGCAACATCAAACACCCATTTAAACAAGCTATCCTCCCTTCCCCTTCTAGTACGCAAAGCGAGGTCGGGAAAATTGGGAAGAGATGAGGAAAATTTGGTCTCAAAGAGGGTAATTGAGCCTGGGTCCATCGTTGAGAAGCTTAGACCCCTGTGAAATCTTGGCGCTGCTTCTGAGGTTGAACAGAAAGTGACTGAACCCCTGCTGACAAAACTGTCATAACACATTGACAACCCATTATAATCAAATGAGAAAACGGACTAGCTGAAGAGAAGGCTGGAGCGAAAGTTGGTGGGGAACCTAGATAACAATTGATCAAGATAAGGATAAAGATGGTGCTTCATTCAAACTAACATTTCTGAAAAATAGGAGGGCAAACCCATCTCGGTTGTACCATAACAATATTTCCGAGGTGTTGAAAAATTTTTGGGTGTAGGCTGATAGGATGGATGTCAAGACAATGAATAAATGTGACAAAGTGAAAGTACAAGACTGATAATGTTCATTTGCCTATTAATGATGAAACTTAACAATTATAGCAGAAACCTGCTGCATGTGATGCATATAATGCATCTAAAATGCAACATTAAACAGCCAACTGTATGCTATACACATAAAGTTTGTCAATCCCAAATCATGCCCATAGTCAATGAAACAGTCTCGACAAAAAAAGATTACATTTAAAGAGATTATCCTACAAAACAGTCCACAAATTGTATCATGCTCAGAAGATCAATATCACACAAAAAAGCAGAGATCTATTATCGGCGTAGGTCAGCCCTGCGAGCTACTGACTCAATCCAGCGGAGTTATCATGGCAGAACAGCTGTCGTTCGACGAATAACTTACTCTGTAGCCACTCATTGTAAGCTCCCATTCACCTTACATATGCGAACAATTCTTGAGAGCGTTGTAATTGACTCAAAGAAATTGTGACTCGACAAGGCTAACAATCCTACACATAGGTAAAATTATCAAAATCTTTGTGTTTTGACATGTCATCTTTCCACCTGTGCTAGTCCAAAGTGCAGCCCTTCCCGCCCTCCCCATACTCTAAACTATCAGTAGGAAGAGGATGGTCTTCAGTTTGAGCAATTGACTGCAAAAAAAAAATTCAAAAATGGTCTTTCCTTTATGAATAAAATTGACCATGCAGTCACAGAGGGGCTATTTCTACCAGTATCTGGGGCTGGTAGCCCTGTTTAATTTTCTTCTTCTGGACATACTATTATCTTCAATAAATCCTATTTATAACAGGACAGAGCTGAGTTGATACCACATTCCTTTAGCTGACCCACACAGCTTGTGCAAAACACTGTAAAATATGCTAGTACACTCACTGTGTGGACATATACTCACACGCTTGGAAGCACAACCCCCCACCACTAAAAGCATCTGGCTGCGGCAATAGAATGTGGCAATATTAAAAACATCACACAGCACTGTGCAGTGAACTGGAGTGTGTGTGTGTGTGATCCCATCCTCATATAAGCAACAGTCGAGGGTAATATAGTTTGGTCTATGCTATAGCTTTCGGGGGTCTGTTGGCTGGGAGAAATATCCCATCAAAATGGATCATGGAGAAATAGGGGAATATGGACAAGTGGCTGTGATGTACCATAACAGGAATTGCATTCAAGGAGTTGCACCAGAAAAATATTTCTCCAAATTATTACTTTTATTTAATCAGACTGTGGAAAGAGTTCGCAAACAGATATATGAAATGATTGTTAGTTAAGGAGGGTTTAGTAGATTATTGAGGAATGGGTATGATTGGTTTGTGTCACACATTAGAGCCATGCATAATCTTTCAATTAATCTGTTGAGTGACATACTGCTGGCACATATTCTTCTCCCTGCACAAGAAAGTTAGAAAGAAAGAGAAAGATGGATAGTGCCAACAAAAGAGAAAGCCAAGAAGTATTAATTTGTTAACATATATCAGGAGTCTCGATTAGTGGCAGGTAAACAAGACTGTATACTTTAATTAACATAGGCGTACACAGAAAACTTTGGAGAGCCAGTGTTACTTTCTTGCTTTCTTCTACCTTTGTGAGGTTGGAAGAGGTTTGGCAAGTTGACTGTTTTTATTGTAGTCACTTGAAGCAATTTCCCAGTGCATCAATCAATCACTACCCTGGGCTGTACCTTGATTTGCTGACCCCAGGATTTAACAACTTTTGGCAAGAAATATTTGCAACAATTTCAGGGGCACTGGAATTTGACTCGTAGCAACCTCACACATTCTTCAAGTTGAAAAAAAGATGTCCCTCTTTTCTTTCAAGTCACCAATGACACAAAAGTTGACAAAAATAAATTATTTCAATAATAGTCCGTCCCTTGCTTCATTGCTGTAGGGGCCTGTAGAATGTATGCCTTGCAGTTTCTATTCAACTCTCTGTTTTGCATCTTCCTTCCAATAAAAAGTGATTACATGAAATTTGCAATCCTCAGAGCGATAACAACTACACACTGGACAACCCGCCAGTAAATGCTGCAATTTTGCTTCTCGATAACAGAGTCAGAAATAGGCAATCATGAAGAAATGAAGGAGATAATTCTTCATGTTGTGCACACAATTTTGTATGTTTTTATTCTTATAGTTTTTTTTTTCAGTTACATGGTTTTCAATAGTATATACATGTTTACATTGACTTTGTATAGCAGAAGATCAGCAGTCTCCCCCCTGCCAACAAAAACAACCTGTAAAGATAACGAAAAGCGGGGTGATGTCTCAGGCCTGCAGTCCCCTTTAATTTTGACCTCATTCATCCAGTGATATCAACTCCCTGTTGATCGATTCCTGCAGGTGCTCAAACCACTGTTGGCCCTGACGAAAATAATGACAATGAAGCAGGATCTGATCCAACTAAACGAGGATAAGCAACTTGCTCACAAAAATAATCATCAGAGGACAGTTCCGTACATCACCCATAGAGTGAGTCTATTTCAAGTAATTTTATGCCAGAATATAATGGCAGTAGGCCTATCAAATTATCAACTTCACCACTAACACTGTCATCAATGAAGCCACATCACACAATAAAATAAAAAGTTTGGCAAATACAAAGAACAGCTAGTAGACTATGCAATGCGTTATCATTTGGGAATGACATTGAGCCAGCGATTGTGTAAGTTATATTGCGATCACAATGGCATAAGCCAGTCTATTCTGATCGTCTCAATCACAATTTTCAATTGAAATTTGTCCTATCAATCAAGGACAGAATTGGCACTACTTGGCACCCATATATACACTGAGGCAGTCAATGTGAATTGGAATGGAGTGGGTTCATATCAAGGTCAGTTGAACAGATGAGTAACCACCTATAGATTCTCTACCATTGACGCTCACAGGCCACTCACACTTAGCTCATTAAAAATGGCTTGTTTGCTCAATTATAAAATGATCAATATCGGTGAAGGATTGATTTGGCGTCTTTTGAACAAGCTGTTCTGGAGCTTACAGGATTTCAAATGAGGGTTGGTGCTTTGAGGAGGGGATCCACATTACATGGCCATTTGTGCCCGCCAAATTGAATCACTGTGCAACTGAGGTGTCTGAATAATAATGAATTCCATTATTGAAAGAATGCAATATTCATTATTATCCAGAATTTTCCTGTAATAGAGAATCTTTAGTAGTGGGCATGCAATTTTGACAAAGAATATTCCAATGCATTTTAGAATAATAAGCCTTTTCACGGTTGTAATGCGACGTCTCACCACGATACAGCTCAGGGTTTTGGACGACATTTTCCTCATAGCTAGCTCTATCCCCACGTCCCACTCTTTGAGAACACAACCATACCTACCAGCTTTTCAGATAATATTGTTAATGAGTATGGGGGGAAATCTGTTCGGTTTTGTGCTGGTAGTAGGATGAGTAGTTTTTCGTCAGAGGAGTTTCGAGAAATTGTTTTACCGACTGTTCATGAAACATTAAACAGCCAGGGTACCCCTATGACCTCTGACATAATAGCACTATCATATCATTAACTATAACCATGAAAAGGCCTATTCAACATAATCAAGAAATGAAAGTACACACAGGATTCTATTAGCTAAGAGATCAGACTTCAGAACCATAGACTGCAAACAAACACATTACAAACCTAATTATCCATGGTTACAATATGAGGGAGTGGGTTTCAAATAAGGCCCATAACCAGATACGGCTTCTCATAAATTGATAGAACTTTGGAACTGTGGCTGGAAACTGTTTGCAGAGAAATAACAGTAGGAGTGTTGCCTGGAAATCAAAATATATGTGAGCTCGCAAAGCGTACAAGTACATAAATGTGGAAACTCACCAGGTGCTCCCCTGACAAGACCTCTAGCAGGCGAATTAGCTGGCGTCCATCTTTGAGGTCATTGTAGAGGTCAGCAATCCGAGAGCCTACCCTGTGTAAATGGGAGTTGACCCATTTTGTGAAAGTCTTCTTCTGGACCATTTCACGCTCATCTGGAAAAGAGTTGAAGATTTTGTTTTTGCCCTGATAACCATGTATGGCTACATATATATATATATATTATATATACCATACCTATCATCTTATGGTAATTACCCAGCATGCAAAATAAGATTTGAAACCTGAATATTGGCCAACGGAACAGCAGTAGAACTAATCACTCCTATGGGTAATTGGTATAGGTGAATGATATTATTAAAATTAGTACCGCATTAAAATAGCAACATATTAGTTCATTATCACTCAAGTTTTTTGACATTAAATACCACCAGTCAATGGAACCTAGCACACCTCACTGACATTAGCTGAGGCGATGTTGTTCTAAATAAGAGCTCGAAATTGGCCACTCATCATGCCTAATCAACACTGCACCACCATAAGACATGTTCTTCTACGACAAGCCATACTGACAGCACTGTCCCATCATAAGACATGTTCTTCTGTGACAGTTATACTGACAGCACTGTACCACCATAAGACATGTTCTTCTGTGACAGCTATACTGACAGCGCTGTACCACCATAAACATGTTCTTCTGTGACAGTTATACTGACAGCACTGTACCACCATAAGAAATGTTCTTCTGTGACAGTTATACTGACAGCACTGTACCACCATAAGACATGTTCTCTGTGACAGTTATACTGACAGCACTGTACCACCATAAGACATGTTCTTTTGTGACAGCTATACTGACAGCACTGTACCACCATAAGAAATGTTCTTCTGTGACAGTTATACTGACAGCACTGCACCACCATAAGACATGTTCTTTTGTGACAGCTATACTGACAGCACTGTACCACCATAAGACCTGTTCTTCTGTGACAGCTATACTGACAGCACTGTACCACCATAAGACATGTTCTTTTGTGACAGCTATACTGACAGCACTGTACCACCATAAGACATGTTCTTCCTGTGACAGTTATACTGACAGCACTGCACCACCATAAGACATGTTCTTTTGTGACAGCTATACTGACAGCACTGTACCACCATAAGACTGTTCTTCTGTGACAGTTATACTGACAGCACTGTACCACCATAAGACATGTTCTTTTGTGACAGCTATACTGACAGCACTGTACCACCATAAGACATGTTCTTCTGTGACAGCTATACTGACAGCACTGCACCACCATAAGACATGTTCTTCTGTGACAAACCATCCTGTACTGAGCAATGTACCACCATAAGACATGTTCTTCTGTGACAGCAACTCCACCTGTTTTGATGAATTATCTCCTCCCTATACAGGGTACCTTTACATTGTCCAATTTTCTAGCTCAGGTGAATAAGTCAGAATTTAAAATTGTTTCAGTATATATACCTGAAGGTTTATTAAAAAACAAGCTTCACCAACAGCCAAAATGTGTTGCCTGGAGGAACATACCTGGAATCTTGTCTGGGTCACACTTCCTCACACAGCTTACTATATCTACACAGGCTTTCATTTTCACATAACTTCACTGTAACTCTACACTAAAATGGTACATGTATGTGTAAATATTACATGCACTGAATAACTCTGCAATCCATGCAATAATTTCATTGTGTTCACTACAACACAAACCTAATGCTGAAGATATTTGAATAATTGCATCTCCAGAAATAGTAAACAAATGAAACAGCCCAACTCCTCTCTAGGAAATGTGAGACACTTGCTAAAATCCGGTGCATTTTTTATCTACTGACCATGCCAGTCTACCACAGTTTGATCACAGAGCTGAAATGTCTTCCTCGCCATTCTCGTGACATGTACCCTATCTTACCTGGGCTGTAGCCAGTGCCATCATCATCAAAATTTATTCATCTAGATCGCATTCGGCTCAAAACAGAAAAAAAGTCAAGGTTGGAATGTTATTGAAAGCAGAAGGAAGATATAGGAAAAGAGTCAGTAATGGTAATGGTAATGGTAAAACAAAGATATGGATAGAAGACAATGTGGCATGGATGGTTGCGGATCTGCAGAAGGGTGTGGCAAAAAGGTGGATGATATTTGGATTTACTGTCAAATTGATGCAAGAGATGGATAACAGGTAAATGAATTTTCAATGATCGAAAAAGGATGGACAAATGAAATTATACAGGGTGATGGATCCTGTGGAAACCAGAAATTTTCTTATACTAAAATTCTAGCACTCATGTAAGACTGATAGTGATATTGGGCTCTGCCATATTGATAAATATGCCATTAGGTGTAAAAAGGTCATACCATAGATGTGAGACTAAATGAAGGAGCACCAACAAACCACAGTGGGTGAATACATTCAACACATAGGAAAGCATGACAACGATGTGGAACAAATGTAGATCATAAACAGGGAGGTACCATTCTGGAGCCATTAGGTCAGGGGGAAAGGCATCAGAATTCAGGCTATGAGTTTCCAACCATTTACGATGACCTTTTCACACCTGAGACTATGTACCAGCTAAATTACAGGCTGCTACAAAAAGCAACTATAATTCATTAGACTCCTTTCTCTTGAAACCTCTCGTCTGAATTTGTATAATTCACGAAATATCCTGGAATGGCAGACTAGTTGATTAGCTATCAGTCACACTTGGAACATTAGGCATGCGTGATGAAGAATTAGGGATATAGTGGATGAAGGATGGAAGGAAAGAATAGAGGGAAAATATTCTGCATGGAAGCTTGTAGCCTTTTAGGTATTAGGTCACTTATACCGACACTTAAGGATAAAGAAATGCAGATCATCATCGTTCTTCATCATCACTATTTGGTACCATATTCATAGCAGAACACCCAAAACATCCATTTAGGAGGCTTTTTATATCCCTGTGACACTGGGAGTGTTTGGGGATACTATGGTTTGGGGGGTGTAGCTGCTGCCATCTCCGATGCAAGTTGGCATCACTGCATGTCTGCTGCCCTCTTTTTTGCAGGTTTTACAAAAAAATACTGAGTGTATCTGATTTACACAAAATTTGGTGGGTGGGAACAGAAGTGGTCCCGAAAAACATTACAGTGATTTCAAGGTCAAATTTGTGGGGTTTTTTTGCAGAAATATTGAGTTAGTTCGATTTATATAAAACTTGGTGGGTGGGGACAAAAGGAGAGAAAACAATCACGCAATGTCAAAGGGCGGATGAAGGGTTCATCTAACCATTGCAGGAATGAAATGAAAACAAGTCCGGTTAGTCAGACCTACCTGCCAATGCTTTAATCCTGGATCGCTCAAAGAGCTTGGCGCTGCCCTGGTCATCGAAGGAAGCCTCCTCTTCCTCGCGCCATCTTTCTGTTTCGATCGACATGGCGAATGGTGTGCTCAGCCTAGAAGGATGAGAGCAAAAATGATAACAAACATGATCTCAAGTTGTAATGGAGACGAATGGAACAATCTATCAACATGACCATACCAAGTTCAGCATACCTTTAGCTGGCCATCCATAGCTCAGCAGCGCAGGTAAAAAAAAAAAAAACATAGATACCATACTAAGAATGGCCATTCACAAATCATCTGCAGATCATTGAGCACTTCTGCAGATGTGCGAGAACATGCAATGATTGCATGGATCAATGGTCGAGAAATGTCGTTCTCTCGAGTTCACTATTATAAATAGGTACTAGGCTACAAAGGTGACGCAGATATAGTAGATGGCAACACTCACTGGCGGATGTACCTGTAGAAAGGGCTAAACTGGCACACAGTATGTACAAGTAGGAGTCTAAGGAGAGGGGGTGTGATTTGGTGCAACCAAAGTGTATAAAAGGGAAGTTACTTTCCTTTCGGCAAATGTTTTCCTGAATGTTTCCCTCTACAAATTCTCTATGGGTGCAAAATGGTTCCAAAATGTGAATCCTCACACATTAGGAATCCTGGGAAACGAACACCAACCTTTTTTGGGGGAAATACTTGCCAAGCAGAGGATGACACCCATGCAAGGCCTGGCAAGAGGTCAGGGCAGATTACTGCTGATCTTGTCAGCTGCTAATTTACCACCAGGTACACAGAATCGGCCAATGCCTCTTTGGTTGTACCTTAATGCCGGGGTAACCGGGTGAGGATAGCCCAGCAAGACAGCTATTGGTAACTTTGATATGACCGACCCTGAACTGGGTGGTACAGTAAGTTAAAGCTCAACCAACTGTGCGCACAACTTGGTCAAGCTACACACAATCAGTAGCATCGTCAGACTCCCAGTTTAAAGGGCACTGGGGGTACAGTTATTTTACAAGGGGTCCAATGGGAGGAGAAATATCCCAACAATTAAGAAACCCAGAAACAATCTGATGCTACATTTGCCATCCTCTGCAATAAAAATGAGTTCCATCCTCATTCACCAGGAGTACATTAAGTACCAAATGCAAAATGATATAGTGCAACAGTACTAAATAGTGGGTGCCTGAGTGGCCTAATTGATTATGATCAATATACACCTCGGGACTGGTTTCTGATAAGATGTTTCTACTTACATAATTTTTAAAGCCTAGGTTCCCAACCTTTTTCTCTATCCACAGACCCCTTGTAATTAGAGGTGTCGTCGCTAGACTAAAAATTATTTTGCATTACCAAATTTCTTCTGAATAATATCGTCCCAGTCCCACCCTCATAAGCGCCTATCCAACTTCTCCCCTCCAACTTCTTTCAATATATGGACACATCCGCCACCTTCTTCCAATGTGTGGAAGGACTACTGTCTACTACTAAGTCGCTCACCTACCATTCTCAGCAGTTGTGTGAGGAAAATGTGCATGATTTTTAGTAATACTTTAGATGACCTTTGACAACAAAATCCTGAATGCCCATATAGGCAATTATATATGATACTAGGTATTACTAACTTGGTGATTATTCAATCACCTGTAGAAGCTGCTGCTTGGCCATTCAAACAAATCAACCAAAGTACAACCCTTGTGAGAATCAAGTATTTGTTGTACTTGGTGTGAAAGCTGTCTGACCAAAGGACAATGACCAAACTCAAGGAGCATGAAACGAGGCAAGTGAAAATGGTACAGAATTAGCTCGATCAGAGATTCAATGGCTTTAGGGGGACCTCCTGAATATCTCCAACGATTGAGCTGTCACCACAGAGGCTGGTAGAGCATCTCAAAAGCACTTAAGCAGATAACTGTTAACACCAAGAAAGTAGCTGTATTGGTATAGTTGAATTCTGCAATGCTGTTGGTTTGAATCAAAGATGGTTGCTTTCTAGTGTAATGTAGTAGAAGGATGCAGGTATGGTGGGGCTACAGAAATTTAAACAAGACCAAGGATGATTTTATGAGCATGCGACTTAACTGTTGGCTCATGGAGAGATTCCCACTAATACTGACCAAGTAACCCCCAAACCCCCCCCCCCCCACCCCCCAACTTCAACGATTTTCCAACTATTTTGTAGTGAAGCCACACTAATGTTCTAACGAAATGGCCGAAATTGACCCCTAGATGATCGTTGACCCAGAACAACTCACTTTGGGCAGTCAGTTATTGACTGTCACATTAACTTCCTCCAAAACTGGTTTATGAATCTACAACACCCTATCACTCTATACCCATATCATCAGCAGAGGCTCACTATCTCGCCTTCATGTGTGGAGTCATCAGTTTTCCTACCTATCCTTAACTGGCAACCAAAATCAGCCCTTTCCAGTTTCTCAATGAGAAACGATTACGATGTATTCCGCACAAGGAGCACAACAGTGAGCCTGGTTAGGCTAGGACCCACAACCCTACTGCTTATGCTTATTATGATCCAAAAGAACAACCACATGTAAGGAATCTGGAACACCTAGATCTCATTACTGCCATAAATATTGACCTGGAAAATAGATCTTACCAGAATACATTGACAATTACCTTCAAATTATAATTTGGTGAATCTCCTCTACCAGGACATCTTCCACAACATTGAAGTTAATGTATAATAACTCTGGAATCTGTCCGAATATAATTCCGTTTTCCTTCTGAATAAGTATTCACTGGTAATGATAGTATTATTCATAATAAAGACCTGATCAGTCAAGATGTTTTATTATAAAATTCACATTGAATTTTCCAGGGTTCAGGACAATCAGAACCACTGAACTGGAACTCCCTGCCGTTTTGGTAGTTCTTCCAGGTGAAAATTCCATGCGAAAAGGGCTTTGCAGACAGCAAACAAAATTACAATGTACCCTGTAATCTATCAACAACTACAAGGAACAAATAGGCAGGCTACACACCCTGCCTTTGCACTGTTATTACTGCTACCCATCCCTGGAGCACTGCGTTGAATTACGTTCACACACAGCAGAGGTGCAATAAGCCCACTGTGTGTAGTATTAAATCACTGAAGAGATCTGCAGCGTTTGTGTGTACACTGAGTCACCTCTGAACACAGACAGGCTCATTAACGATGCATTCTGTGCAGAGCAGTCTGTATGCAGCAGCCGTGCAGTGGGTATGTCTGTGCAGCAGTCCTGCCTTAGCAGGGCGTGCACATGCATCATATTCATTCCCTGTATTCATATCCAGTAGCAGTATGTTAGCAATGATGGCATGGCCTGAGCAGACCGTGAGACCAGTGATGTATGCAAGTTTGATGATGCATGTAGGATGCCTAGACATCTGTGTCCATAAAGTAAGAATTCTGTTACAAGAAAATACTGTAGGAGTGCGGAGACAACTCTGCATAGTGATTCCTTGCATAAGTAGGGACTCACAACTCCCATATCTCCAAGTCATATGATATCGTCTAACTTTAGTATGAGACATTTCTCATAGTCCAAGGTTTATATAAATAGCTCTAACATGTTTCCCTTCTGTTGTCCACAACTTGAAGCACAATCAATGGTCATGTGAGATTTCCTAACTAGCACAATGAAACAAGCAATCGCCTCCAGTGTCCTGTCTCAGTGGTTTCTTCATCAGTCCATCACTCAACAATTATAAGTCATTCCATGTGTTGCGTTCGGATTTTTGTTAATCTAGCAGTACCAGCTAATAATTAGACGGTCAAATTAGACAGCAAACTAGGAAATCCTTTCAGCACGAACATCGCGTCCCCCCGGTGACGTGGCGAGTGCATTATTCTTTATAACATACCTGGCCAACTATTTGAAATCGGATGAAGATGACATTGATGCAGTTATCCAACCATCTCAGTTAGTTGACATGAGTACAGCGCAAATAGTAATACTGACAACTTTTTCACCGTGACCAACATACGCTGATGATCTCTCGTTGGGCAGCGTACTAGGAGAACATATATTACAGACATCGAAGAGCGGTGACTGAGAAAGGACAATAGAAATCTAAAAATAAACAGCACGAAAACTGAGAAATTTCAAATCACAAGAAATGGCAATGAATTTGGAAGAAATGTAAATATTAGGAAGTTTGTTCATGGGAACCGAAGAAGAGACATAACAGAAGAATTGGTATAACCAACAATGCTTTCAACACTCTATCAACAATTTTCAAGACGCAAACGAATAGTACAAGCTCAAACTCCGGATTTTCGATGCCCTTATACAGAGTATTTTTCTGTGTAAATTTGAACTTGGGGTACAACGAAGAATCTTGTCACAAATTGACACTTTTCCAAGAAGACTACTCCGCAATGTTCTCAACATCAATGGACGCATAACAATTGGATACCAAACGCCGAACTCTATGATGTGACCAATCAAATCCCTTGTCCTTCCGTAGTAGGGCACATAGACGTTCGAATTTTTTGGTCCACGTCTCGAGACTCCCAGAAGAGCTCCAGCGAAGTATCGCTCTGCGAGAATCATTGAGATCATACTACTAAGGCCTTGGGAGACTTGACTACTTTGCTCGGAAAAAATCAAATCGCAACTTCAGGGACATCAACATTTACAGTTTCGAGGAAGCAATGAACCTTGCGCAAGATCGTGGATACATTGCGGAGTTGATCACTGAGCATGTCAGATAGACAAGACCAAACCTACTACTACACTATTGACCAGCTAATCTCGCTGGGTGGGTAACCGCACATGTATATCCCACATATATTCCCCACTTGGACCTCACTTTTAAACAATGGGAGGCTGTGATGGTCATTAAGATTTATATTTCAAAAGATTATCCAAATGAACTGCCACTCTCCTAAGCGAATGCCTCGAAGTATATACAATCGCAAATTGTGCAAACTTGACTTCTGCTAACCTTGAAATCATCGCCATGTTTCTCAGGAACCAGCTGAAGTCCACACCCACCAATTTCGTGTAAAAATCGGACAGAGTAAGAAAAATGGTCACGGGGTTTTGCAAATTTGACCTATGGTGACCTTGAAATCGTTGCCATGTTTTTCAGAATCATTCATAGTACACACCCACCAAGTTTCATTTGAATTGGACAAACTTCTTTTTTGGCAAATTTGACCTCAGGTGCCCTTTGAAAATTGGTTGTCATGCCCATCTGGAGACTACATGTTTTTCATGTCAAACCTGCCTAAATATAGGGCAGCGATCATGGCACACGCGACCCCCTTTCAACTCATCATGCCAAATCGTATTTACGGCAAAGCATGTGTCAAGTTTCATATCAATCAGATAAAGCGTTAGAGCCTCCTTGCGCTAACACACACGGCAGTTACAGCGAAGGGGAAACCATAATATCCCCGGAGTGGAGATATAATCTGTGACCAATTCAAGTTTCATAGGGATGTTATTTACCATGTCTACCAAAGGAGTATAAGTTTCGTGGAAATGGGCCTAAATTATGCAAATTAGACAACACTCAACTCAGTGAACAAATTTAGGCAATTTCGTCTGGTAGTCCGCATCCAGAAATCCGTCAATCAGGACTACTGCACACAGTATTTGTGGAGTTCTGGTTGGTCCTATAGTATTTGGGGCTCTCGGACAACCATAAAATTATACACATTGAATAACCCCCAGTGACTCGATTCACTCAAGTCAATGTTAAGATCTGGCTGCGGAACTAGAGGTAGACCATCTGGTATCAAGCTTCGTGAAAATCAGACAACGACCTAAAAACAATAATTACATAAAATTACCCACCTTAATTCGTCACTTTACTGCCCAAACATCTAATCAATTGTTTTCAACTCAACCCCGATACAACATTTCATCAAAATTGGTCTTACCGTTTCAGAAAAATCCTGCTAACGAGAAAGCAAGACACACATCCTACACACACGACAAAGTGACTGCTAATGCCTAGGTCACATTTGCTCTACGACGGGGTCACGGCCACCGTACGACTTCTCGTGGAGCGGAGACCCTACGGTATGCTGTATAACTCACGGCCTCCCTACGCCCAGCGTACGCCTACCGTGGATCACTCGTGAGTATTTTTCACATTGTATTTTCAATATATCATAATACGAAACATAAATGGCGCTGGTTGTTCCACAGCGATTGAGGCAGGCCTACCTACGCATGAAGCTGAGGTGAGTAGGATGAGAACGGGACTATTTGATTGCTGCCCTCATTCTCGACTAGAGGCAGGTCAGACAGCAAAGAGGGAGGACAATGTGGGTGAAATCCTGGTTATCGCGGCGATTGTGAAAGGCAATTACGACAACCTGATGCAGGAATCTCGCGGTGACTACAATTAACACGGTGTGTGACGTTCCCGACACCTCGCAATGAGCCCCCTATATGATGGGGAAATCACACGTGATTTGGTATCAAATCCAGTATTGCAATCCTGACCAGTACCTACGGGCGCCGTACGGTCTCCCTACTGGCGCCTCACGTCCCCCTTTGGTGTTTTGTCAGCCGCGGATTGCCAAGAAAGCCGCAGCGGCCGTAAGGCAACCCTACAGTGAGCGTACGTCGTCAATTAAAAACCATACGGCAGCCGCAGTTTCTCTGTGCCCAGAAATTCCAAGAACGCCGTACGGCAGCCCTAACAATGTGACTGCTAATTGGCGGTGACCGTGGAACTACTACGGCAGCCTTGGAAATTCCAGACCGTACGGCCACAGTAGCAAATGTGACCTAGGCCTAAGTTTCTTTCTGAACTTTGTTCAGACAAGACAAGAAACTAGGGTCTAGCGCTCTGACAATTGTTTTTCTGAGGTGAGATGCCCTCAATCAGCAACTCAGGTTAATAGGTTACCAAGAATTATTTACAGGGAAGGCTGCAGGGTTCACAATATGCGGGGGCCCAGGGCTATCAACAGGTAGAATAATTAATTCCCCATGTCCTAAGGAAATTGTATAACCAGGAGCTATTTCGGGGGGGAAAATAGACCCTGGTGTCTTCACTTAGTTACATTCAGGTAGGCCTAAATAATAAATGCAGCAGGCACTATTCCAATGTTTGTTGGCAGCCTGACACTTCAGTGTATGTAGTGTAGTAATGCATGTGAGCTAAGATTTATAGCCCCATGAGTTGGAGTTTCTCATTTGAATCGGTCCCCTCATGCAACAAGTCAAGAAAGTTATAAGCCCCTGGTCCTACAAAAACAAACCCTGGTCCATGCCAAAATTCAATGAACCAGGGGCTCTTTTTACGTACCTCTGGACTCGACCCTTATTATATCCCTGGAAGGCTGTGTACTGTAGTCTAACTTTTTCCCTCCCATTATTACGCAAAAAAGGTAAAACATGCAAAGAGGAGATTATTCATGACAGAAACATACCGTCAATGAAGCATAACGAGCTGAGACGCCATGTTGTCTAGTCCACCCTCTAACAATGATGGGCCTCATTCAATCAAACATGTGCAACTTCCCAATAACCTCATATAGGGTCCCAAGGCGATCGCCATAAGTGTTTCGCTAGTGCGCGATTAATGGTTTTCAATCAGTCTACGCCAGTTGTCCAACCTTTCACCATAGCCCTTCTATCAATAGGAAAGTTAAAGGATGTCATGGACAAATATCTAAAGTAAAACAATATGAATAACATAAACTTAGCTGACTCGTTTGAGATTTCAATTCCTATACTGATTGCACAACAACACCACATACGGATTACTAGTTCTCACTGACCTCGAAGGCAAGTTCTCTGTCAATACGAATTTACAAATGTTACATGTGCAGACAACTTTTTCTCCCTTTCCTCAAATAAGAGCAATAAGAAAATTCCACGCCTCTGTACAGTAATTTGACAATCATATATGAGATTCATTATACCTTTAAGGGAAAAATTTCATCCTACTGACAAACGTCAAATTTCACAACGTAAGGTTTTCAAACGTTGAAGGCATTACCAAACTTGCTGAAGATTGACTCACAGAACAAATACATACATAAACACCCAGGTAACCTAAATTATTGGATCGTAGCTATCAATTCCTTCACTTGTTACATGCAAGACAGTTTTACAATATGAAAGATTAGCACAGGTTACTGTCACTTCAGAAACAAGGAAAATTTAATTTGAAGTGAAAATCTCACAAAGAGCGACCTATAGTCAAAGGGTATACGTCTTAAAGGTTAGATTCGAGTATCTAGTCGGACACATAGGGGGTATAGGGTAGGCCGCAGCATCACTGGGATGAAAAATTGAAGTGGAAAGTGAACCTGTACCTGCCAGAAATGAAGTAGGAAATGAAAAAAAATATCCATTAACGCATGCAGTAGGGCAGCTACGCAATAGCAGCAGCTTGCTCTAAATGGGGGAGAGGGGACATGCGCCCATTTGATTTCCCCAAAAATTACTGTGTTATGGTGGGGGAAATCAAATTAGGGGGGGGGGGCTTACCCTGTTATCCATGATGATGCCACCAATACGCAGCTACAATAACACTGTAGCAGAGTCACCCTGTTTCTTATCATTACCATAATTATTAAGTAGCACTCTTAAGTAGCACCCAAAATTGGTGAGGGGCTTTTTTTCTGAAGATAGTACCCAAAATGAAAAAGTATTTCAAACCCTGACGACGACAACATGATTCCATTTTGGCTGGCGAGAACAGTGTCACTAGCAGGTGCAGCTGAGAGGGGACACTGAGATTAGAAGTCGTGTTACACTCTCCGCTTCCAATACTCGTATCTGGGAAAGGGACCAAATTCCTAACCTTCTTTTCTGAGGGGTTCAACGTCATCCTGTGTGGACTAAACCACAGTGGCATATACAATTTTTGCAATTTATAGCCAATTTGAGGGTTATTTTGAATGAATTGATTTTATTCAAGTAGCCTCTGGAAGCCCCAAAGTAGCCCCTAAATTAGTTTTAGGGTTGGGAATTTTTTTCTCAAAAATAGCCCCCGAAACTGAAAAAGTACTCGACCCTGGTTGGAGCTGCTTTAAAAGGATTTGGTGTTGGGAAGTGATGTCGTATCCACAAGAGAACAGAAGTACAGAAGAACAGTGAAGAAGGAATATAGACAGGGAAGCAGAAGAAGAAGTCATACCAGCTTCAAACAATCAGGTATTACAAGTGTCAAGTGGAACCAGGGAACATGGGAATGGAAGAGTCAATGTAATAGTGAAGGAAGAACTAGGTGGTTTAGGAACATTAATGTATGGAAGGATGTTAGGGAACCAGGATGCCCCTCCAAATTAGGGTGTGAACTATGGGGATACAACAATTACATAGTCCCTTACAGTTTTTTTTTTTTTTTTACTGACCTCTGCAGTGGAGCTAAGGAGCAAGTCTGAAGTTCAACTGCAGAAGCTGAAGATGGATGTCTGGAAGTTAGAGTTCAAGAAAGTTGTGTCCCAAACTTGAATAAAAGGACATGTGATCGAGCCAACGAAAGTGCCTGATGCAGAGACGAAGGCAGATGAAACACTCTATTGGTGACTATTCGGGGTGACGGTTGAAACACGGAGTGAGACGAACTAATGCAGTTGCAAGAGCTCCTCACAAGTGTAAGGGTGCATTTGGCTGAGATGACGTTCGAACTGGGACATTGTAACGGTATTGCACACTATTACAACAACATCAGAGAAGCCGATCGGACTGCCATATCGAAGGGTACCACCAAACCGTGGATGAAGTGAAGATGCTACTACAGGATATGCTGGAAAAAGGGATCATTAAAAACAGTCATGCAGTCCATAGGCTAGTCTGTAGTCCTCGTTCGGAAGAAGTCAGGAGCCTTGAGGTCTGCATTAGACTATACCAGCTGAACAACATCACGGTGAAGGATTCAATTTCCATTGCCACGGATTGATGAAACAAGGAGGAAACTCGGTGGGGAGCTCAGTATTTCTCAACATAGATCACTCCAACATGGATAGTGCAAATGCCATGGATCCCACTCCATGCAAGGACGGCCTGTTGGGTTCCGTGGGGGTTGTATGAATTTCAAGTCAGCCACAAGGATTATGCAACGCCCTGGTACGTTTCAACGAATTATGGAGGGATATTTGGGGCCCTGACTCTGAGTCAACATCCTGTATATATAGATGACATTCTAGTGTTCTCCACACATTTGAAGAGCCCTCTGAGAGCTGTCAGAGGTTTTAATGAGAACTGGAGGAAGAAACATGGGAAGAGCTGAGAGGGCAAATGCCAACTTTCCAAAAGAGGTTCATCATCTGGGGCATGTTGTTATGCTGATGGTTGTGAAGGTTGATCCGGGCAAGGACGGATCGGATTCGAATGTGTTGATCCCAAGAATGTGGAAGAACTTCAGTCATTTATTGGACTGGCCTCACCTATGACGATTCGTATCGAGTCGAACGCTAGCTACTCCACTGCATGCCCTAACAGGAAAACCCAAGACGAGAAAGGGAAAAAAGGAAGAATTTCTGACTCCAAGTTGTATGGACCAAAGAGAGCTGAGGAAAACTTCACAAAACTTAAATGCTGTTGTCCTCTGCGCCAGGTTGGAAATCCAGACTTTGTTGGAGTAGATGCTCACTGAAAGATCTGGGAGCATGTTTGGCCCAAGAGGATGGGAATGGTAATCTACATCCAGTTGCCTATGCAAGCCCTGGAATCAGAGGAGCTGAACAGAACTATCCTGACTTCTAAAGTTTTAAGATAGAGCTCTTCGCCACTGAAAGTGGGCTATAACAGAAAAGTTCAAAGATTATCTAGTTGGAAGCAGGTGTGCAGTCCACACAGCTAACAAAACCCGTTAGCACACCTGACAAGGCACATTTGGGAGCAACTGAATAGAGATGGGGCTAAACGGGCAGCATTCGATCTGGATATAAGACACAAGCCGGGAAGACTGAACAGATGCGCAGACGCACTAATGGGGGTGTCCAGATAATGCTACTCAAATCAACGAGGTTCTCTGCAGCAGTGAAATTCCAGCAGGGAAAAAGTTGCAGATAAAACAACGTGTGTGTTTCAATATAGCTTTTCTCAAAACACAGTGAGGAATCGACAGAAGATGGATGATAAAAACACAGAGTACCAATTACAGGGTATCATGGGGTTTACGTCTTATACACATGAACAATGAGCCAGATTGCAGGAAAAGAAGATCAGGTATTATCAGAGGTATGGTAATATGGCAATCAGACTGGAAATGGTGAGGCAGAGTAAGTAACCCACAACCAGAGTTGAAAGTGGCTGAAGGAGTACCCCAAACTGGTCAAAGAGGAGTTATACGAAAGGGTTAAAAGAAAGAGTGGCAAGTGAAACAACAGTTGTTGGTCCAGTGGACTCCGTATGACTACTACACCAAAGAAGTATAGCCGTTATAGAGAGACGGGCTCTTAGGAACCCACTGGTGACGCGGACAGAACAGGGCAGGACCCAGCGGGTGACAGTTTGGCTCTTGTGTATTAATCATAGACAGCAAAGCAGAAAACAGACTCGAAGACAAGGAATATAGTATAGTGGTCGGTGTGAGAAACAATGTGAAAACAATGCAGAGATCAGTACATCGACCGGTTCTTAATTTTTCTGAAATTTCATAATTAACGGATATTGACCGACCGCAGTGATGACTTGGCTTAGTCTGTCGTCCGAAATCAAATTAAACCAACCGCGCACAAAAACTTCAACATTTAAAACAAATTTGCGATGATCGCAGACAGGCAGCGAATCGCGGGGAAAATGTGACGTCCACAGTAGGTAACACAATGAGTCACCGGCACGCCATGACAACGAACATCGGGCTATGAAATAAACCAAAATAAAACAGGCAACAGTTGCACGACGCACTTGCTAGCGCTCGGAAGGACCAAAGTTCAAAACAAGCAATAGACGCAACCGGAGATTGCCGTCAGTAAAATAAACAGACAATTACGCGGTATGCTCCACCACGGACGCAACGTGTTGAGAAAAGATTAAAAGAAGAGGGGTAAAGGCGTAAAAGAGCAATGGTGCGATCAGACCGTACAAACCAAGCCTAAGCATAGGCTAGCCACATATAGCATACGTATCCGAACGTGATTATGACATGGTACTATACGAGTGTGGACTAGTGTTACAAAAAAGTGGTAGGTTACACATCAATACTCTGTGTAGTGACATCGGAATAAATGAGCCTAGGATATATACCAATGATTTGAAAGACATCTAATGAAAAAGGAAAATATGTGTTCTGGATTTAAAGGTGTTTGGAAGATGATTGAGGTATGTTGGTGTCGTGCAAGATTTTAAACGCTTTCCCATGTCCTCATGGTGTGAGCTTATAATATTTTTTCTTGATTCGAATTGGTGTAACTTGTTTGTTCTGAGGAATTTGTTTGTGGCAGTGCATTAGAAGAAAACCGTTGTTTGGGTGTGAGTCCATTACTATATTTGAGAATACAGGTAACAAGCTGTGATGGTGTCCTTGTAGCATCGGGAATTTTATCGGAACTGGCCCAAGCATTGGACTACAGCAACTCCTTAAGGTTCACATCGTACCGCTTGAAAGATGGATGTCCTCTTAAAATGTGATAGTTGTAGTAAACTAGACCCCGTGATAATTTTTTTTATTTTTAAAAAATCTTTTGTGTCAAATTTCGTTGACTTTGTTGCAAAATGTGCCCGAACTTCAGGACTAAGCCACTTGCGAAAAAGTTCTATGGAGTTGCTCGAAATGCCCTCTATGATTGCGAAAAGGTCTATAGGCAACGGCAACTCAATTCAAGGGGAACATTGCTGTGTGTTAGCAGTCAATGGAAGCAGATCAGGAAAATGTGATATTTCAATCTGTGGGTTTATCGCTACCAAATCATGTTGTTTGTTAATCTACTTCAGGGCTCGAAATAAGCAGTGAAAGTTACTGCTTCAGTAGCCCGTTGGCGAGTGAAAATCAATTTTTGCATAACGCAACACCGCGTCCAGGATGGGACACAGGGGTCAGTTCTGCGCGTCTGTGTGTCATGACGTTACTTCCCCCTTCGACCCCGAGCGGAATATTATATCACGAAATGGTCCCAAATTTATCCTGGCGAGCAAGATTTAACCGCCTAAAAAGGAAAGACTATAATAAGAAAATTGTGTCCAAAGCACTAATATTTGAAAAGATGTTGAAAAGAAGTCGATTTCCATAATTCACAAAACAAAACTACCAAACAATCCCAATATGATGGGCTTTTTGAATCAGAACAATTTACGAACGTAGCCGACATTCATGTAGGTACGGCCCGCGCTATATGAGCATGTGGTCCCTACCGGGCAAGTCTCCCATCGGCCTCTAGCGCAGAGCTGGTTCACTGAATGTGAATGTATTTTAATGCGGTGTATAATTGAATACACCGGTGTTCCGTCTAGGCTCCTACCGAATGACTTTTTCATGCGATCGAGGCCGTGTTTTCCTTCCAACATCGGCCGATGTTCGAAAGCCGAGCCGATGATGGACGGCAGGAACTAACGAAACATAGTGACCAGTTGGTTGTTGCATTGGGTTAGTGTACCAGTGTATTATTATGCCATTAGAGAACCTCTTAAAAAAAGTGAGCATCCACACCTTACCAGAGTGAGCCCTTCTAAACAATATTGATAAAACCAATTTGATCACATATCAGATGAACGTTTTTCATAAAGGGAAAAAACTTGATAATTGGAGCGATTCGATCCACTCGTTGAGTCTTACTAGCATTTATGCGCTAAAGATAACGTTATTCACGTAACAACTGAAATTGTTTCACTTGTCACAGTGATGCACTGGAGTAAGTACATTTTTAAATGCTCCAAAAATATTGCGATGTATGAGCACTCCCTCCACTACTCAGTACAGGCATAGTCAGTGCTGCTCTGATTGAATTACATTTTGCAGATCCATAAATATACGCGATGTTTTAGTGCGGAGTACCTACCGTAGGTTTCGCATATTCCGCAGATCTGAGAGGAACGATTGGTGAGGTACATGTAGTACAGTAGCGACCTTTTTGTGTTAGTTTTTGGTCTGCCGTGACAAACTTTTTAAAACAAATTTCAATTTTATTGATTAAACGGGACACTCAAACATGGATACAAAGACATGGAAAATATGGTAAGAAAAAGGGGGGGGAAAACTTTTTCACTCGGGAAATATGTTTATTTTGGGCATGCTGTGTCTTTGGATTGCTTATTATCACTTTTCCGAACTTATGCAAATCTTCACGGAACATGGCAGTTGGCATGATGCGACATTAGCATAGCTAAATTTGTGGTGCGGGGGTGTGTGAAAATCATTCAGTGATCTCTCCGTTAATAATTGTAGTGTTTCTGAGCCTTAAAAACACAGGGGTTTATGGTGCGCGGCACACCGGCAACTGCTAGTAAATTAGCGGTGCCCTGGGTTACACGGAAACCTTGTATTTACAATGAGACTTCTGTACACGGTGTACATGTACTCATCGAGCGAGCTGATGGTATGCTCGTGTTTGCGCGACACTCCATTGTCTCCGGTCTGAGCGGTATTTGGGGACTTCCGGCCAGCGCGCGGTACACATCAATATACAGGTATTAGGAAGCTGCGACGGGATCGAACGAGAGCCTGGGCATATGCAGGCCGCACCTATGAATTAATAACGTACGTAGTACGTCACCGCGGGGGTCTATGTGATATATTCAGAATCGGAGCCACGCTCAGGGATGGAATTATAAATTAAATCCTGACTGTCACGATCGCGTGGCAAGTTAGCCAGCTTGTCTACTTTCACAGCCTGCCTGGGCAGCCGGGGGTGTTCATTCTGACATTTTTATTGCGCGGTAGGGTGATTGGTGGGTGAAATTCGACCTTAGCAAAACATCGGTAGAATGCGTTGGTCATTGCACCGATCGATGTTTTCCGATAGGCAAAAATCGGACCAGTCCGATGTCCGATCCAATTATCGGTAGAGCATAGTCCGTCCGAACAGTGTTGACATTGATCATAGCACACGATGAACGATGTTTGCCACTTGGATGTTATTCACCAGCAGGGCATGAGAAAACACTGTCAATAATATGCCCAAATCTTAGTATCTCACGTGATATTGCGCCACAATGGTACATAGTATGTTATATAGAAACATGTGTTCTGGAGCAAATCACTGTAAAATAATGTAACCAGAAAGCAAAAGGGCTTAGTGATTCCTGACTCTTCTGAAAACCTAGAGCCAAGACACAGGGGACAAATGGGAGATTGCACCAGCTCCATTATCGGAACCATAAACGTCTGACAATAGTACCTTTCCCCAACCAACCAATAGGGCTCCTATAGTCATGATAAGGAAGCTACACACTAAATTCCAAGCTTTGCAGACTATGAACTCTGGTGAACTCAAATGACCACTGACCCAAAAACGAATAGGGTTAATGACTCATCATGGAACTCACATCCCAACAGAGCTTCAATCCATTCTCGGTGGAGTCAAGTTATCGTATTACAGGTCAAAATGGTCGAAATATTCACTTTTACAAATGTCTCATAATCTTGACCAAAAATCACCTCCGACCTGGACCAAAACAAAGGGTTTCTGTAATCCCCATAAGAAAGCTACACACGAAATCTCAACTTGATTAGACCAAACAAGTCTGGACGCATTGTGTTTACAAGGTTTTCAGACTTTGACCTATGTTGGACCTCAGATGACCGGCTGACCGACTCCAAAAAAGTAGGTCATGTACTCATCATTAGGAAAATACATACCACACAAAGTATTAACTTCATCCATCCGGGTTGGGGTGGGTTATCGTGTTTACAAGCCAAAATTTGCCCAAATATTGACTTTTCACAAATGATCTATTTTCCGACCCCCAAATTCACCTCGACCTGAACAAAAACAATAGGGTTTTTTACTCCCCATAATAAGCTATTCACCAGATGGTAATCGGATGGACCAAAGGAAACCAAACCATTTATGGACTTATCGTTGTTTAAAGGTTTTAAGACCGTCGACCTCTGGTTGACCTCCATATGGACTCTGACCTGACCCCGAAACAATAGGGTTCATGTACTTCATTATGGGGAAAACACATACCAAGCATGCGGCTTCATCCATTCCAGGTGGGGTTGAGGTATCGTGCTTACAACCAAAATTGGAAAAATATAACTTTTCACTATTTTCCTATTTTTGACAAAAATCCAACCGACCTGAACCTAAAACAATAGGGTTCCTACTCTCCATAAGAAAGCTATACATTAATTTCAACTTGTTAAGACCCCAACCATTCTGGACTGATCGTGTTTACGAAGTTGGTTTTCCGACTTTGACCTTGTTGAATCAGATGACCTCTGAACGACCCAAAACAATAGGGTTCATGACTCATCATGGAAGCACCACATATCAAGGGATGAGCATCCATCCAAAGGTGGGGTGAGTTTAGGTTAGCGTGTTACAAGCCAAAATGGCCAGAAATCACTTTCACAATTTTTCTCTTTTTGACCAAAATTCACCCCGACCTGGACCAAAAACAATAGGGTTCCTGTTTCCCACATAAGAAAGTATACACCAATTTCAAACCCTGGAATTTTTTTTTCAGACAACCATTCGGGGACTTGGAGTGTTCGTTTACAAGGGTTTTAGAACTCTTTGACCTCTGTTGTGGACTATGAACTGACCCCAAAACAATAGGGTTCATGTACTCATAGTGGGGAACACACACGCCAAGATGCGCTTCATCCATCAATGGGGTGGGTAGAGTGTTTTCGGTTTACAAAGCCAAAATTGGCCAAAATATTACTTTTCTCACATTTTCTATTTTGGACACTGAAATTCACCTCCGACAAAACCAAAACCATAGGAGTTCCTGTAATCCCCATAAGAAGCTATGACACCAAATTTCAACTTGATCAGCCAACCATTCGCGACTTAGGTGTTTAACAAGGTTTTCAAACTTTGACCTCTGTTGACCTCAGATGACCTCTGACCTGACCCCAAAACAATAGGTTCATGTACTCATCATGGGGAACACACATGCCAAGTATGAGCTTCATCCATCTAGGTGGGGTTGAGTTATCGTGTTTACAAGCCAAAATTGGCCCTGACAATCGACTTCCACAATTTTTTCTCTTTTTGCCAAAATTCACCCCCGACCAGAACCAAAAACAATAGGGTTCATGTACTCCCCATAAGAAAGCTATACACCAAATTTCAACCTGATCAGACCAACCATTCTGGACTTAGCGTGTTTACAAGGTTTTCAGACTTTGACCTCTGTTGACCTCAGATGACCTCTGACCTGACCCCAAAACAATAGGGTTCATGTACTCATCATGGGGAACACACATGCCAAGTATGAGCTTCATCCATCCAGTGGGGTTGAGTTATCGTGTTTACAAGCCAAAATTGGCCAAAATATTGGACTTTTCTCACATTTTCTATTTTTGACTGAAATTCACCTCCGACCAAAACCAAAACCATAGGGTTCATGTACTCCCCATAAGAAAGCTATACACCAAATTTCAACCTGATCAGACCAACCATTCTGGACTTAGCGTGTTTACAAGGTTTTCAGACTTTGACCTCTGTTGACCTCAGATGACCTCTGACCTGACCCCAAAACAATAGGGTTCATGTACTCATCATGGGGAACACACATACCAAGTAGGAGTCTGATCTAATCAGACCTGATCAAGTTATCGTGTTTACAAAAAAAGCTGGAGTCAACAAAACATACACACACACACGACGTGACTGCATAGATTCCTCTGACTTCGTCAAGGAATCAAAAAACAACAATCTGATTTATTCAAAAAAATGTAAATGATTCGAAACAGACATGTGCATGGGTAAATATCAATGCTTTTCACCAAAGTTTCAAGCACATTTTGGCGAGTGTCTTCAGACTGGATTCAAGTTTCTAGGCTAAACTTGGTCCTCTGTATGAAGTTGATAGTAAATCACAGCTTTGGACAGAGTTAGATGTAGACAGAAAATGGGGACCCCTGACTTGATACTTTATACGAAAAAAGAATTGTGGACCCAATAGAACATAATTATGAATCACAGAATTCTGATACAAGATGGGCTTTCCGTGGGATGGGATAACTTTCGGTGATGCAGGCGTGAAAGTCCCCAGTTTTATTTCACTGTCAAAGTCACATCTTTATATAGGGGCCTACTGTAAACGTGCATGCGTTATGACCACTGCTAAAAAACGTCCTCCCTAGTATTAAAGGAGATAATGTTGAATAGCCACCCATGCATCAGTGTATGTGTTCTTAAACATAAAACTCACGTACAGCATAGGCCTCGAAAGAATTTGAAATCCCTCTCCTCGCACCAACATTGTGGTGGAATCTGATGCAAACTAAGGTAATGATGATTACAGAATACCCCAACGCTTACACTTTTTCGAAGGGGTGGGGGTAGTTCTCATAGTTTGTCCTCCCCGTTACAACACCACACTTTTTTGATTGGAAGTTTTTCCAAAGCAATGGATGTAAAAAACAACATCCTGTTGCTATCCACTATCACCCTGCACATGAACATGTAACATGTAAAGTAGGTCCAACGTCATTGCATGCAGTGAGGCCTAAACGCAATTGAATTTGAAGGATATACTAACCGAGAAAGCCAAAAGGCTTAGGATTCCTGACACTTTTCTGACTCTACCTATAGCTAAGACAACGACCATGGGAGATTGCACCAGCTCATTCTGGCAACATAACAACTGGCAAATTTCCCGTTTATCCCAACCAACCACCATGGGGTGCTATATCTACTCTTGATAGGACAGCTACACACTGAATTTCGCTATTTTCAGACTTTGAGCTATGGCGACCTCAGATGAACTCGGACCTCCACATGACCCCAAACAATAGGGTTCATGTACTCATCATGGGAGCATGAGCTTCATCCATCCAGGCAGGGTCAAGTATATGTTTACAAGCCCAAAATAGCCAAAATCTCGACTTTTCACAAATTTTCTATTTTTGACTAAAATTCACCCCCGACCTATACCAAAAACAATAGGGTTCCTGTGCTCCCCATGAGAAAGCTACACACCAAATTTCACCCAATCAGACCAACCACTCTGGACTTATCGTGTTTACAAGGTTTTCAGACCTTTGACCTCTTGTGAACCCAGATGACCTCTGACCTGACCCCAAACAATAGGGTTCATGTACTCATCATGGAGAACACACATACCAAGTATGAGCTTCAGCATTCGGCGGGGACGAGTTATCGTGTTTACAAGCCAAAATTGGCCAAAATATCAACTTTTCAAACACAAATTTCTATTTTTGACTAAAATTCACCCCCGACCTATACCAAAAAACAATAGGGTTCCTGTGCTCCCCATGAGAAAAGCTACACACCAAATTTCAACCCAATCAGACCAACCACTCTGGACTTATCGTGTTTACAAGGTTTTCAGACTTTGACCTCTTGGTAACCTCAGATGACCTCTGACCTGACCCCAAACAATAGGGTTCATGTACTCATCATGGAGAACACACATACCAAGTATGAGCTTCATCTATCCAGGCGGTGGCGAGTTATCGTGTTTAAAGCCAGCGTACATACCTACATACATACATACATACATACATACATACATACATACATACACACACACACACACACTCTCATGGCGCAGTTAGATTCCTCTGACTCGTTCCACGGAATCAAAATCAGATTTCAATCAGAATTCTTGCAATTTTTATGTGAAGTAGAATGACAAGAAAAAATATCAGGCTTTGGCGGCAATACACCCACAAATGAGTGAAATATCGTGATTTTCTGGCCTTGCACTCCCATTGACTAGTAATACCAAGTGTCCCTATGAAAAGAGTTCGCACGTTGCCTATAGGCCGGTTCTAATTTGGGATGTCACCGACGTGACGGCCTGTGAAAACTTGAAATCTTTGCTTGAATTCATCATTCTGGAAAGTCGATCAATCTATAGGAAACAGGTCAACTCGCCGCAAGTCAAACTCGACGCAGACCACTCGCAGCACATCAAACCTCGCCGCAGGTAAAAAAAACATTGTATATGAATGATGTGAATGGACTCCCCTACTACATTTGTTTTTTCTTCTTGTTAATATATACACAGACAACTATAACTCATCAGAGATGGCAACTCCCAGAGTCAGCCAATGGTGGGCCTAAACTTACAATCTGAGACGTCAACCTCCAGTCAGCCAATGGTAGGCCTACCCCCACGGAGAGCAGACCAAGGTAGCTGTGAAAGACGTACGACAACACTACCAATACTAAACATTTAATTGAAGTCACAATTTACTATTGAATAATAATTAATATAATAAATAATTTACTGGTGTAATGTAACAGCATTGTGGCTGGAAAAAATCCAAGTGAAGTCATGGAATGCTTTCGCAATCGTATCTCTGGGCTTATTCCTAAATAAACCAAATTAATGGGAACCATAGGGAGTTGGAATGTACTGGTGTAAGTTTGTAACAGAATGGTGGCTGGAATCAAATCCAAGTGAAGTCATGGAATGCTTTTCGCATCGTATCTTGGGTTATTCCTAAATAAACCAAATTACGGAAAACCATAGGGAGTTGCTCCACGTGCCGGATCCTGGGTAATGCTAAATACTCGCTACCACTAGCAAATATGAAACAATTCGAAATATTCAGTGGCCTACTTCATTAATAATAGTAAAAAAAATCTTGAACGGGATTAAAAAGGTTCCAACACATCTGATACAGCTCGTGGTAAAAGGATGTGCAGTTTGAAAGATGGGGAGGGCTTTTGGACTGTTAAACCGTTTACGATATACGATTGGGGTAACCGTGCTGCACCTCCTATGGAGGTTCAGAAAGAGCAGTAATTCGGGTTATTGGTCGTTTTCGATTAAGTTCGAATGAAATGTCCGTCCACTTGTCCAGTCCACGGACCTCTAATCATATCGGACGTAAGCTTTGTTCTACCTGTGGTGAGTTTGACGTGTGGCGAGTTTGACGTGCGGTGAGTTTGTCTGCGTCCAAGTTTTTTTTCGTTGAAGCGAGTTGAATCGCACATTTCGATCTATAAAATACTTTTAAACACCCTACGTACCATTCAGGTTTTTCCTTTTTGTGGTTTAATGTGTGCGTTATAATGTTGTGCCCCATCAGGGAAGCTTGGGAGGAAGTGACAATTCTCTCTTACTCTTAATACTATCTTCGGTGCCATTACTACAGGGCCCCAGTAGTTATAGGCTGTCAAGCAATACAACAGTGGTTAAGTGTCGCCTTGAATTTGTGGTGTAAAAAAGTCGAATTTGGCATAAGACTCGAGACTCGAACGCTGTGACTCGGACTCGAAAGCGAATGACTTAGGATACGAGTAGACTGGAGTAGACTACGGATGAGAGGACCGACTCAGCACTGGACTGAGATAGTGTAGGCCTACGTTAGTACAGCAATAGCATAGCATTTATGTGTGAGCTGTCGCAAAAAAATGTTACGATTGCTTGCACTTTGTATGTGGAGTATTTTGCACATACATAACTGCCGCTGAGGCTACCGTGGTTCACATTAAACCAACAAAATGGTGTTCCGATGGACCCAGCCAGAACGTTAAAATCCTATAATTCTCCAGTAAATAACTCCAATTACCGTGCAGGTTAGGGTGAATCGCAATCGCAAAGCAGCGCCTATCGAGTCGCGCCCGGCACATCGACATGTACCGTACGTACCTAGACGTACACAGTTGTGTACGGGGTGATGCAGTGCAGTACCAGTGTGAGTTAGCTCGTGCTCATCGGTACGGTCAGCTGCTCAGTAATGCAGCAAGGCTGCAGGGAGCCTGGTAGAAGACGAATATTTTATGTTGATGTCAGAACACCCATTGTTACTTTTCTCCGCAACTGGTGAGATAATCCCATCTGATATATTCCCACTAATCAAAACAGTGGACGATCAAATCATATCAGCATAATAATGCTTCATATTCAGATAACTTTGGATATGTGGGTGCCTTGGAAAATGATTCAGTTTCTATATAGATAGGCAGCGTAATAATATTTATTATGGATACCCCTATGATATGACCAAATTCAGCATTATCCGCCAGCAGCGAAGGTTATGATTCCTTGCGAAGTTCTGCCAAATACAAGCATTCTATGACCTTGGACGCCATGGTGGGTCTGCGAGTGTATGTGTTGTGTGTGGGTGACTGTGTGTGTGGGGTGTGTAGAGGAGGCGATCCTTGGGGAATGGGGGGGGGGGGGAGATCCCCATGAAAAATGTGTGTTCTTATAACAGAGCACAAAGGTCCGAATTCATAATAAGGAAAAAGGTCGATATCATAATGGCTAAAAGGGTCCGTAATTCATTAAAGCGAAAGGGGACCGTTATTCATAATAGCAAAGAAGAGCGTCCGGTTTCATAATCGCGAAAAAAGGCCGTTATTCATAATAGTGAAAAGGGTCCTTTTTCAAATAGCAAAAGAGGTCCGATATTTCATAGTCGCGAAAAAGGTCAGTTATTCAAAATGTGTTTCTTTCCAATGAGTATACTTGCCACGCAGATGATTCTACCTAAGCGAGGTCCGGCAAGGATTTAAACCCTTAAACTGCATCTTTTTGTCAGCTGCGATCCATGGCAGAACCACGAACCGGTGTTTGTTTTCATATTATGGAATAACGGACCCTTGTTCACTATTTATGAAAACAGTCCGTTTTTATGTTTATGAACTATCGGACCTTTGTTGTGATTAGAATATCGGACTTAGAATAAAGAACCCTTTCGACCATTATGATTAACGGGCTTATGAACCAACGGCCTTATGAATGAAAAGGCCTTAGGGACAAACAGACTTATGAAGAAAAACCCCTATGAACATCGGGCTGCACCACTGCCTCGGATATCAATTCAATGTGGATGTCATCATGAAACCAACTATTTTACCTCTGGAAATCCCCCCCGACGGTCTAAATAGCCAATCCACTCAGATTGTTCTCATGGGAAATAACTCTCTGATGAAGATTACCCAAGAATTTGTGTCCAATTGTCAGACACGCAGTGCGATTTCGGGCAGATCCATGTAATGCAATGCAGTTCACGTACTGTTAGGCGTATCGGAAATCCCCGGCGCGTCTAAATAGGCCCCATGGTATGAGTATCATCAGATCGTCTCATGGAATTATCCTCTGGTCATTGCGAAAGATTTGTGTCCCATTGTCAGACACGCCGTGCAGGCAGATCATGAATGATATGCAAGGCAGTTACGTACGCCAATATCTCATGGTCGCATCGTCCGTAGCCCCAATACGGCGGGGTTTATACCAGCCCCAGAGAAAAAAAGTTAAATTTCTAACGTGGTTCACCATTCTCACCATTTTTACCAGTTGGAATTGCCAACTGGTATTGGGTACAGTTGAAGTCAGTCCCAACGGATGGTTTGTGATATCCAAAAGGGGTTGATATTTCTAGCCCTGTCGCTGGGTTGACTATAGCTGGGGATAGGTCCAGTTCAATGGAATAAGTCCAGTTAACTGGACATTCGAAGTGATGGAACCTATTTAAAGCAACGCCTGCATCGAAGGGTAGACTATAGAGCCCAGCATCGAATACAGAAATGGCTCTATTTTTACCAGAGGCTCCACAGATGAAACAAGTGTGGAGTGCTCCGAATAGAATATGGTAAATCATGACACCCAACTAAACCAGAAAGCCAAAAGAGGCCTTACTGATACCTTGGAGATTAAGTCAATAGCACTTATGAACTCACAGGGAAACACATTCAGCAGCCGTTGTGACTGGAGGCAGGCATGCATGATCCCCCACCCCAAAATAACCTACGCCTGACACAATTTAAAATAGCGATCATGAACTCGTCATGTGGAAGCACACCCACCAAATTCAAACTGATCTCACCAGGCATGTTAATGGGACTAAGCCCTGATACAAGGTGAAAGTCCCAAAATACCAGAATTTTACAAGTTTCTACTCTTGCCCAAATTTGCCCCTCTACGCCCACAAAAAAGTAGTAGGGGGCTATGTACTCTCATTGAGAAGCACCAAGTTTCAAACTGGATCGGACCAGGCTGTGGTAAAATTATCGAATTCATACAACTTTTCACTCTTTTTCCCAAAAATAAGTCCACGGTTGACACAAGGTAAAAGTTCCACAATAATAATTAGTACACCGTTTTCATGTCTCTCAGAATTGGAACCCTACCGCCTAAAAAACGCATAGCATTCATGTATTCATCATGGGAATTTTAATTAGCCACCACACACCAAGTTTGAATTGAATCCCACCAGGCATGTTGAACTTAGTCTGAGCCCGAGCAAATAGCTGAGGGCCTTGCAATCATACTCTGGAAGAGTTTAAGGCACGTGTGATGGAGTTGTAGATCGTCTAAAAAATGAAATGATGAAAAATCGATTGTTTATTGGAAGCAGACAACCAAATCGGAAAGGATTACTGACATCCTACCCATCGGTGATGCCATTGTTAACCGCTCAGACTGTATTAAACTATTGGGGGTACATAATGGATGAAAACTGGCAACGGCCCTACATCCTGTAAAATGCGCGAGCTGCTGCGTTTGGCTTTGTTCAATCTTAAGAAAATTCGTCACTATCTAGAACAGAGTAACAGGCCTAAGGTTGCAAATGCTACGATATTCTAAATGCTTTATATTGTATCTAATTCCAGAGTCAACAATCCAATAACTGCAAGATATGAAAACCTTACTGCAAAATAGTTGTGCTTGACGTAGATTACATATGATAGTGCCAAGACGCCATTACAGGAACTGCATATATTGCCTGTCAGAGCCCGTGCCGAATTCAAGATTATGTTACTTGTTTTTAAGTGTCTTAATGATCTCTGGCTCCTGCATACTTAAAAGAGCTGTGCAAGGTGTAAATCCCCGCGAAATTCGCGACCCGGTCTCGAACGGCGTATTCTAGACGTTCCTACAACAAGTCGCCAAGTCGTGCGCCGACCGTCATACAGCGTTGCCTGCCAAAGTTATGGAATGCTTTCCGCATGTATAAGGCGGCGGGGGGCATGTTGATATCAGTGTTGAAGCCAATTGAAGACCTTAACAGAACGAGACAAGGTAAAATAGGATTTTATCAAAATCCCCTACAAATCCCACCCCCCCCCCCCCCCCCCCCACCCCCCCACCCCCCCCCCCCCCCCCCCCCCCTCCCCCCCACCCCCCCACCCCGCCATGACCTCCATCGGGACAGCGGAATGCGTCCTCTACGATCGTTAGGATCCACACACAAAATTTCAGCTTGTCGTTTTTACAGTCAGGCTTAGGGCTTAGCAGGGGCGTGAATACACATTTTTCAAGGGGGGGGGGGGGGGGGGTAGGTGGCCAAATCTTTCCGTAGGTGGTTTACGTATACGTTCCTTGTTACAGTTTTTAAGGCATTTAAGCTCGTTCAACGAACATCCATCTTCGGGGGTCTATTCAAGGTCCTTATGAGAGGCGGCGGCTTTGACCGGCTTTTTTGCCGCTACGGGACCGACTTACAGATCTCAGGGGTGTCACACACCCCACACCCCCCGCCCATATTTACGACCCTGGGGCTTAGATTGGCGTCACACACATCCATCGACAGACAGACGGACAGATAGATAGATAGATGATAGATAGATAGATAGATAGATAGATGATAGATAGATAGATAACAATGTACTAAAACATGACTGTCGGTATAAATGTCGCAATCACAGGGAATTCAGCTTGGTCCGTCTCTGCCACGAGTAGATAACCTAAAGTAGGTGTGGCCAATGTGCATGAGCCTCTGTGTGGGACTGGATTATTTCTAACTGTGTTCCAAGTCCAAACTGATTCAACTTGACAATAGAACAGTTCACTGGTATTTTTGTATCTTGAACTGGGTTTTAAGAACGCAGCTGTCTTCAGGTGGAACATAGTTGATGCAGAATGAAACCAGTTGAAACCTTTTCGGTCCAGTCGGGAATTTCAACTAGGTCAACTGATTTTTCCTCATGGGATATAAAAATTATGGGGTATGCTACCAACCAAAAATAACTTTATACTAACGATCCATGGATGCTAGACTAAAGGGCTACTAACTCGGAACTCGGGCGTTTTTTAACAAGGTCTTTCTTCGTTCTCAATTCCATATTCTATAATCATATACCGTTATCAGTTGAACGTAGCATAATTCATAAGTATTTTTTACAAAAAGCGCGACCACTGGGCTGCTGGGGGACGGGGGTCGATAATCCCCAACTGATATGAGAGCCTCCACACAAAACATCCTCCCTCCTCATTTAATGTTTGTAACCCGTCGCGCCCATGTTTGTGCTGCTGCTGCTGTGTTGCCTATATAGTCCTCAGAGAACCATCAGCATTTTTTTTGCACGCTACTCTTTCCTGCCATAGCCCTTGGCCTCCATCCATACATTCTGGGATGGTGTCAATTTATCCCGTCTGTCTTCGACTAGGCTTGGTCTCCTTTCTACTTCAACTACAGTCATCTGGGCTAGGCTTTCTTTTCGGCGCTTCCGATGTCTATTTTTAGCCAGCTCTCTCTTCCTCAGTTGAACAGGATACATCTGATTATAACCCCGCAACACTTTCAAGTGTTCGGGGATATTATCGTTTGGGGGATGAAGCCGCCGTCTCCGCCGCAACCGCCGCCGCCGGAAACTTTAAGCGTTAGAGCAATAACTCTTTGATGCTTTATCCGATCGATCTGAAAACTTAGTACACATGTCCGTCCTATAGTAAAATCTCGGATTTTCGGAGTTCTCGGATGAAGTGGGCATCACGCATGTCTGCTGTCCGCTATTTTGCAGGTTTTACACGAGAATACTGAGTAAGTCCGTTTCACACGAAACTCGGTCGGTGGAGACAAAAAATTGTCGCGAGAATCATGTCCGTGATTTCAAGGTCACCGGAGGTCAAATTTGTGGGGTTTTATTTGCGAAAATACACAGTTATTTCGATTTACATGAAAACGTGGTGAATGGGGACAAAAGTTGTTCCTGTTAAAACATAATGGTGATTTCAAGGTCACGGAGGTCAAATTTGTGTTTTGTTCGTGATTTTTCTAACTTTGTCGGATTTGAACCAAACTTTGTGAATGTGGACTCCGGATGTTCCTGAACAACAGGAAGGATCACAGAGGTTCAAATGGACATGAAATTTAATTAGCTTTCTTCAGATGAGGTCCACGAAAGCCATTTCTGCGGGGATATACACGTCGGCGGTTTACCAGCCTGCACATGTCTAGTTCTTCTGAGACTCCTATCCTTGTCGGATCCATGCATCAGTAGTATATCTTCCCACCTGATTCGATACCCCATGCTCACAGTGTGTGGCACTGTTGCACGACATTATATCCATGTAGGTTGTAAATGTGCCGGGAGAGATCAAACTTTTGAGATATGTGGTTGCACATGGCAGTGGCGCACGGAGAGATTGTCTAGAGGAGAGGCGGGGGGGGGGGGGGGGAGGGGGGGGAGGTTGGTCGGCACCCAAGAGAATTGCGCCCTCATCATCACTGGCAAATTATTGCTCCAGACATATGCTGCTGCAAAATTGGATAATGATAAGCAACAAATGTAAAACGTCTACAGAACAGTAAAGGAAGTGTTCTTTGCATGAAAACGTCGATACGGAGCATCTCGTAGCGTTTTCAACCAGCCGGATCCTATGCCGGCTGCAGGATACGGTGAACAGGATCGTCCGCCAGTGCCCTCCACAGTCCAAGAACGCAGTTGACGATCGCGAATCAGACAACTATCCTTCACCATCCCCGACACCTCGTTACTAGGTTTAACCAGCCTGTCACTTTTCACAAATTAAAAATTCCAAGTTCCAAGTTCATGTCCCTCCGTATTCATTTACAAGGGAAACAGCACATGAACCGATAGTTATGCCCAAAAATTGAATACTACTACTACTAAAACAATAGCCATTCCAAAAAGGAACAAAAGGCAGCCATTGACATCGAGATGTTGGCATTTACAAAAATAATACAATATGTAGCATACAAATGTGTTCCTCAGTATAGTCTGATAGTAATCTCTGCATTATTTATGTCTCCTTTACACGGGAATCTAGCAGGGATAGACCTAAAACTAAGAAAGTCCCCCCAAATATATACGGAGTGCTTAATATTTTTGCTGAACTGCCACCCCCCCCCCCCCCCCCCCCCACCAAAATTGTGGAACATTTTACGCGCCGCGCTCATACTATTCCCAGGACTGTGGGTACGCCACTTCATCAGCTCCCTGAAGTAGGTCAGAGAAGTGTCAGGCGGCATTTGGAGGCCGTTTTTCCCTAAATTTCCTTTCTACGCTGCCGCCGATGCTCTCGCGCAGATGTGACTCACGCCCCCTAGATATGGTCAAGCCGCACTGAATCAAACTCTATCATAATGATAACATCCATTGTATTCACGCCTGCAGTTACCCTTTACCTTCAGATAATTGGAAGGTTCATGTCATTGATATATAGGAAGAATGTGAGTGGTCCAAGAATAGGTACTCGAGAAACACCGCGTGGGACGTGCCTGGGGGTGGCCAAAACACCGTTTACGTAGGTACTCCTGTTTTCTCCGAGTAAGATATGACGAGAACCATGCATTGAGGAGCAATTCAACCAAACCCTAAGCACGAAGTTTCTAGTAGAATGTCATGATTATGTAGGATGTGTCAATTTCGTCAGATGAGTTTCGAAAAATTGTTTTGCACGCTGATTCCTGCCAACGTCGAACGAGCTGTGTTTTCTAGTATGATATTTGCCACCATAGTGTTACCATCCCCCAGTGGCGGTGGAAGCCTACAAATTTAGGGGGACGTAGACCAAACTTTTGATGAATTGATGTGTGTTACTATCTAAGCGGAAGCGCCACCATGGTTGGCGCTGAGCGTGAAAGAAAATTTTGGGTTTTACCAACTTCCCAGATGGCCGGAAACGACCTCTTCTGACGTGTGAGCTATATGTACCCAGTCAGGAAACTGGGGTCATGTCTGCAAAATGGTATTGTTATTAATAAAATGTATGTATGAAGAATGATAATGCATATCAGATAGGTTTGGAGACAGCGAATTCCCGCTGAGGGAGAGCCCGGGAAAAGGGATGAACACCTTCGCACCCCCCCCCCCCCTCGCCAATCTAAGAAAATCGACGTTTTTCTTCATTACGGTGAATTTCCAGTGCCACGATCGAGACTGAGTAATTATGATGCTCACCCAGGTAGCCCTTTTCCCGCCCCAGTTGGCCATCCCACGCGAATCGGACTTGCAGGCTGTTAGGGGTTTAGGTCGACTCCCGTAGGTGTTCAAATGGTCTAGAATTCAATTCAGAAAAAGATCCTAGTGTGTAATTCGATTTTACATTGAAACGTTTCAAGCAGTGTGGGGAAGTTGCTGGGGGCTTGATTGAACGTAATTCCGTTTTCTTGACAGACATTGCTGTCAAGCTGTTTAAGCAGTTGGTAAGACCTCACCAGTCACCTGGAGTATCTCGTGCAAGTGTGGAATCCTTATTTCGCGAAAGATAAGCTGTTACTTATTTGAAAACGTTCAAAGGAAAGCTGCAGGTGCGAGATAATTCTGCGAGATTAAATCTGCGAGATTTGCCGTATATGAGGAAACACTAAAGCGCCTTGGTCTGATTTTGATGGAGCGAAGGCGAATTCGTCCATGAAAGGTCATCGAAACGATGACTTTCCTTTCGACCAATACTTTGATTTTCCTCAGTTACCACGAATAGGGGCCATCGTCTCGAGCTCCATGCTAACGTTTCAGAGTAGACATTCGGAAGTATTTCTTTTTTTTTCGCAAAGAGTGATAAATGAGTGTAAATGCCCCTCCCTGCAGATAGCTTGGACTGAGAGTGTTAATGCCATCAATAACAGTCTTGACTTGTTTTTTTCAGAATTGTGGGAGTATTCTTTGAGTTCTGTTCTGGTTCCACGGTCGTTCATGAGAACTCGGCTCCTTCCTGGCCATTTCCCACTAAACTATGAACCAAAATAAACTGATCTAAACTAAACCAAAAACCTCTTTTTTATTCCTTGACGAAGTGAGAGGAATTAGGCAGTCTTGACCGTGTGTAGTGCGGTGTGCGTGTAGGTGTGTGTAACGCCTCGCTTGATTTGATAACTCGACCTTACTTGGACGGACCGAGCTCAGACATGGTATTTTTCATTCCCCATGATGAGTACAGGAGTCCCTTAAGTTTTGGGGTTGCTAAATTGTTTAAAAGGTCTTCTGGGTCAGTCTAACAAGAACCCAAGGGCACTGTGGTTCCTTGCCTACGCTATTCAGGAGGTTGGACAAGCAGCTCAAAAAAGGAAAATTAACCACTGGCGTTATGTACACGGCAAATGGCTAATGTAGACGAATGAGGGCTTGTTTTCCTATTCGTGATCGCATAAATTGTTCCCCAAGATGTTTGTGGGTTATCAATGTGTGTAGCCCAATTAGTTTGTACATTCAATGTCGACCTGCCATGTTCCCTCGTGACCTTTGACACAATATTATAATCATCTCATTAAACTGTAAACTTAACAGGCCTATACGATACAATTGCAGTTGCTGGCACACCTCACTGGTGTCATCAAAACTACCATCCATTCCAAGAGATGAAATTCCATAGTTCCCCATGCTGAATTTCAGAATTCCAGATGAAAATGTCGCTTATTTCCATTCCGGAGAGCTCTGGAAAGCCACCATAGCCAATCACATCAATTCTCACATGTCTGTCTTATAATCTCTAGTATTCATTAGCTCTCCTCATTGATTTCACCAAAACAAGTTGATGGAAATTGGGCATATGGTTGTCAGGATATTTATGACTTGCTTCTAAGCCCTGCCCATCATAATATTAATGAAATAGCACTAAGATTCATAGAGTTCATCACTCACTATGAGTGGACGTGTGGCCGGAGTGCTACTGTCTTTTGGTCTCCACTTATTGTGTTCAGCAGAACTAATTTAAGCCCCACCCCTATTAATATAAATGACAGACAATAAATACCGTAGTGTTTATTAAACACTCTTCACTGATGTCACCAAAACAGTTTTGACGAAAACCTATGATTGCCGAGATATGCACATTTATGATTTGGCCTCTACGTCCCACTCCCTCATGAATATTAATGAGATCAGCACTAAAATCGATTCTTTCTGACACCTACTCACTATGGGGCATCCACCATTCGAAGTATGGGATTAATATCTACTACGTTCATCTTTTTCCACTCATCATGCTCAACGCCAAAATTTTCAGCGAAACTACTTTAGGCCCCACCGCCTTTGAATATTAATAAGGACTTCTTGCCTATACCTGTGAACTGCCCTAAAGGCTAACCAGTGCAATATCTCCTATGAACTGATTTCCTACGCTCCAGGCAATAAAAAACGAAGAAATCAATACAGCATTGTTTTGCAGTTCTTCATGATTTAATCTTTCTCTTCCAAGTTCTAAAATAGTTCCTTATTTACAAGAGACAAATGATTATCAAACTGACAATCCAGTGATTTTAGACAACATAAAAATTCTTTACAGGTCCAGTCAAGAGGAAAAAAAAAAAGGTAGTGATATACCATTCAACCGAGTGGTTGGCACAATTGGTAGAGCTTCAGCCTTCCACTCGGGATTTGTATCCTGGTCGGGTCATACTACAGACTCTGAGAATGGACCTGTGCCTTCTCGCTGATGCTCAGCCACAACGGATTGGAGCAGGGACAAACGAGGGAATGGGTAGGCATGATTGCAATTTGCCGTATGCGTGTGATCACCCCCACCCCCACATTGAATGCCACTAAAGAGGCATTGCCTAATTCTGTGTACCTGGTGAAGGATTCGCAGCCGACAAGGAGTGCCGATTCAGTCTGACACCTTGCTGGTTCCTGAAAAGGTTGATCCTAATCGGCAGTTATACCATAAAAAAAATACCTATGTAGTAATAATCGCCTAATCCGCTAATTTATCTATTAAACCACAATACTATTGATTTCCACTACTCGATTGTTAAGCAACTCTAACTCTGCATGCAGCAAGTCTATATTTCCCGACTAAGTAACCGCTGCATAACAGAGCTGTTTCTGTACTAGAGACTGGTTTGTGCACCTGAAGGCCAAAAACATCTCTGACTTTTCCCTTAAAAAGTCCATTATGACATTGTAAGGTCAGGGGAAAACTTTGGTGACTAAAATTCAGGGATACATGTTATTACATGAGACTGAAGACGGAGTTTCCACGAGACCTTTCACATATTTTCAAGCCTATTTCAGGTTTGGAAAGTTGAACAACCATCCCAGTTGGAGGACTTTCCCAAGTGGTAGGGATTCTGGTAGAGGTACAACAAGTCAATCGCCCCCAGTGTCTTGCCTGGTTGCGCGATCAGTGTTCACTTCTATTAGGCACCAGGCAAAAATTACAAGGCATTCCATGTGTCGCCTAAAGGATTTCGCTTAGATTTAAACAGGAACTATAATAATGGACAAATTTCAATTCGAAAGGGATGGCTTATCGCCTACTAAAGGAGTGAAAGTTTTGTGGAAAATTAGTTGGAAAGTAGGCAACTTACCAAGTTTCAGGGAAATCGGAAACTTTGGTGGTGAAATTACGCAAATTAGAAACGTTTAATGACCTCCAGTGACCCTGAGCCAATGTTAAAAGGTTTGGAACTCAAGGGGTAAACTATATCACCAGGCTTCATGAAAATACCAAACAACCTTAAAGATTTGCATAATTAGCCCAACTTATGTATGTGAATGACATCCAGTGACCCTTAATCTTGTAAAAAGTTTTGGGACTGTGAAGGCAGACCATATTCACCAAATTTCGTGAAAATCTGACAAAAATTTGAATTTTGAAAAATTATGCAAATTAGAGATAATTTACCCCATACTTTTAAATGAAAATCTAATCAGTTCATCTACCTTTATATCCCGCCCGCATCTATGTGTCAAACCAAGTCACCATAGCCCTACGGTTCATCTGTAATCTTGCTAAGAGCTAAACAATAAATTACAAAATACGCAATTACTTCCTTAATCAGTGACTTTTGTGCCCCGAAATCTAATCAGATCGGTTTCACCCGAAACCCAACCCCGATGCTACCACGATGGAATTTTGTTGCAATTGACACTTTACTGTTGGAAGACATCCTGCTAAACGAGAAAGTGGGACCACACACACCACGAACGCAAGCACAACACATACACACAAACCATAGTGACCAGTCAGTCTCCTCCTGAATTCCATTCAGGCGAGATAAAAAAGAGGGGGATGCCTCCGATTAGGGGTACAAAATTCCCAGTTCAATCTCTGACAGGTTTCTGTCTCCATTTGTAATTATCTGTTTGCTCACAGCTCCCATATAGGTTTAGACAGTTGTTAACGGTATATATTGTAACATTATGGTTTGACAGGCAGCTCCCACGTAGCTTAAAGACAGTGTTCATGTCTCCATTGTAACCTTTGAGTTTGCATCACAGCTTATATTTTTTTACTGGTTCAGACAGGGACAGTTGTCTCATGTATACAATTAGTAACCTTATGTTGGCCTCACAGCTCTCATATACTAGGTTCAGACAGTGTTTCATGTCTCATTTGTAACCTTATGGTTTGCCTCACAGCCTATCATATACTAGGTTCAGGACAGTGTTTCATTTCCATTCGACCTTCTGGTTTGCCTCACAGCTCTCATATACTAGGTTCAGACAGTGTTTCATGTCTCCTGCAACCTTCCGGTTTGCCTCACAGCTCTCATATACTAGTTTCAGACAGTGTTTCACATCTCATCGCAACCTTCTGGTTTGCTCACAGCTCCTCATATAATAGGTTCAGACAGTGTTTCACGTCTCCATTCGCAACCTTCTGGTTTGCCTCACAGCTCATATATAGGTGCAGACAGTGTTTCACGTTGCTCCATTCGCAAAACCTTTGGTTTGCCTCACAGCTCTCATAAATAGGTTAGACAGTGTTTCACGTCTCCATTCGAAACCTTTTGTGTTTGCTCCAGGCTCTTCATATTACTTATTAATTCCACCCACCTGCTAAGACAGCCTGTGACCTTTCATGGCTCTGTACTTTATACGAGTGGTATATAGTATGGAAAGCACATTCATATTGTTGAGATGCATTGGTTTCTTCCAACAAAAGTGACCACAATGAATAGGTTCTTCTGTTCTTTTCTTTGTTGGGAATTTTGAGTATTCATGGCTGGGCAGAGGCAACATCAAAATGATGATGCCATACCTTCATTTGATTTTGTACTCTTGTCAAAGATACACAGAATCTAAAAAAAATGCACTTTAAACTTCAAAAAATCCTAGTGAATGTGCCAAGGCATTCAAGGCATGTAATCATTGCAACTTGAGTCAAGAGTAAAATGGAAACTGGGGCTCTGAAGCTGGACATATTGGCCATCAACTAAAATACATTGGGAGGAACCCAGGTGTGTTACCCTCAAACTTACTCAGCAAAATAAGTTTTCACCAAATTATCACAATCAGTAATTTCCTGAAGAGTTGCGCAGGACAGTTGGTCACTTTGGCACGTAGGGCATTTTGTGAGGTCCTTACAGCAGTAGAAATGAACAATACACCATTGGGGATATGGAAAGGCACTGTTTCCGATTCTCTGCGGCCGACACAGCGTGTGTATCCTAGTTATGATGCTGTTGGCACTCTGGTAGGCATGTGGATATCTCGACCTGATGAAGGAAAGAAAAAAACAAAGAATAGAAGAAACGATCAGTATGTGGATAAACACAATTGAGGTTGTATCAATAACTGGGTCAAATCTTAATATGGGTATGCAACAATTAGAATCCTTCTATTGTTAGCAATTTCATCTGTTGAGGAACTACGGGAATTAGAAAACATCGGCAGGAGAGTACAAGACATAGGGAGAATCAGCCTGACATAAGTGAGTTTCATCCATGTGTGTGAGAAATATATACACAAATTCCTTGATTTCGTCACAATGATTGCGTGGATAGCTAGAGATGCTCTGAGATTGTGGGGGAGGGGGGGGGGGGGGTGGAAAGCAAGCCATATGTACGACTGTGATGATGAATTGAAAATCCAAGATTTTGGGGTTGAGAACGCTGGATTCTCGGTCAAGGATCCAACATTATCAGCGATGATCCAAGATTATCTGGATCAGGATTATCGAGGATACTTGGGATTTCAAAAGAAAATCCAAGATTAAACACTAGAACTCACATCGATAATTCAAGATTATCAGTCGGAGGGAATCCAAGATTCTCGGATATATTTCGATTAAACCTGGTTTTATCGTTCAAGAATCCAAGATTATCAAATCCACTTTGATGAACCAGGTTGTACAGTTAAGAATCTGATTATCGAGACAATCAAGATTATGAACAATCCAAGATTATCAATAACTGCAGTTATTAATTCAACTAAAACCAAGATTTAGGGTGACAAACCATGTCTCTTGGTTGATAATCTTTGATTCTCAACCAAAAATCCCGATTATCAGGAGAGTAAATCAGGGTTATCAATTGTAATCCTGGATTCTCGTTGATAATCCAAGATTCCCAGTCAATAATCTTGTATTTTTTATTTATTTCGGGTCATTGCCGATAGGGTAGTGAAAAAATGTGAAATGGTGCAATAGTACGGAACCAAAGTTCCCACCCAGTTCAATGAAACGATCCCACATAAAAAAGTCAAGGTGGCCACCTTTAAGCCTCTAGTTACTACTTGAACATTGACCTCATACAATGAACGGCGAGTGTCAGACAACAAGCTTACATAAAATGGCGATGTCTAAACAACTGTGGCGAATTACTTGGATGAAATGCCAGATAAAACCAGCTCCCTCCAAACATATGAGAGGAAGGACAGGAGGGGAACACAAGTGGGTGATAGGGTAGTCACTGTTACTGCTAACAAACTGCTATGTAGAAGGACAGGGAGGGAAAATGGCTGCGTGTGAATGAGGGGAAAGTAATCACTTCAGCTGCTAACACACTGATAGGACAGCGCCCAGGAGGGGAGCGAGAGGGGAGGTGGATGAGAGATTAGGCACTGCTACTACTAACACACGGACAGGAACAGAGAGAAAGGAAAGTGGATGGAGCGTAGTACAGCATACTAATGACAACTGATAGGAAGGACAGGAAGGGAAGGGGAGTGACTAGGAGAGTATAGTCACCTGCTACTGCTACACACGATGGAAAATGATGGGTGGGGAAGGGCAGGGAATGGAAAGCGGATAGTCAATGCTTACTACTAAACACACTGAGCAGGAAGGGCCAGAAAAACGGGGGAAGAGGCTGAGAGAGGGGTAACAGCTACTGCTGTACTGCGTAACAGCTATGCTGTTACTGCTTAACAGTACTGCTGTTACTGCTCAACAGCTACTGCTGTACTGCTGACCATACTGCTAGGAAGGAACAGGAGGGGAAGGGAAGTGAATGGAAGAGTAGTCCAGTATAATAACACATGACCAGGAAGGGCAGCCGAGAGAGAAAGGGAAGTGGATGGAGAGAGAGGCGTAACAGCAACTGCTTTATCGTGACAGATTGATGGAATAAGAATAGGGAGGGTTAAGGGAGTGGAGAGAGATTAGTCACAGCTTCTACTAACACAATTGACCGGCACGGGCAGGAGGGAGAAGGAAGGGATGAGAGAGTAGTCACTGCTTACGCTGTATTGTTGACATATGATGGACATGAAAATGAAGGAAAGTGTGACTGAATGAGAGAATAGTCAATGCTAATGCTAACACACTAATAGGAATGACAGGAAGAGGAAGGAGTGGATGAGAGAGTAGTCATAGCTACTGCTATTACTGTTGACATACTGATAGGAAGGACAGGAAGTGTGACTGAATGAGAGAATAGTCAATGCTAACACACTAATAGGAATGACAGGAAGAGGAAGGGAAGTGGATGAGAGAGTAGTCATAGCTACTGCTATTACTGTTGACATACTGATAGGAAGGACAAGAAGTGTGACTGAATGAGAGAATAGTCAATGCTAACACACTAATAGGAAGGACAGGAAGAGGAAGGGAAGTGGATGAGAGAGTAGTCCATAGCTACTGCTATACTGTTTGACATACTGATAGGAAGGACAAGAAGTGTGACTGAATGAGAGAATAGTCAATGCTAACACACTAATAGGAAGGACAGGAAGAGGAAGGGAAGTGGATGAGAGAGTAGTCATAGCTACTGCTATTACTGTTGACATACTGAGAGGAAGGACAGGAAGGGCAGTGAATGGGAGAGAAAGGAAGTGGATGAAAGAGTAGTCGATGTTGCTTCTCACATACTGATACCACTCGACCGGACACGCACTTGTTTCTGAAATAACAACACCAAAAAGGCTTTGACAAGAGGATGTAGATTGGAACGCAAATCACGGCACCTGAAAACCCTTATCAATGGATGGGACACGAACGATTGACAGTATACATGTAGGGGGAGATTACCCCTCTTTTGGAATATGCCAGGTTTATATTGTATAATCGTTTCGGTATGATTTAAGTCCCTTATTATTTAAATTTTTCACACTGCCTCGCCCCAGGACCAATTTATACAAATAGAAGCACATTTTAATTATTTACAATCAATAACGTATCGTGTTTGCCCATGTAGTAGGAAACTGATTATATAGCTACTAACATAGTATGTACATAGCATTACATTTGCATAACCCAGCCTGTACAATTCAACTGAGTGTACTCCTGTCGAAAGGACAGAACATGAACATGCATGTGGGTGTCAAATTTTTACCGCCTCTTTGGTTCTATTACATCCTGCAGACATATCCCTGTAAGGGAGACATTAATTCTGTGTCTCCGTGTACGTTGCTAGGCAGGTTCGTTCTTGTTGTGTATGTTAATTGGATTCGGGAGGCACTGTTAGATGGTGCCTCAAGGTGAGCTGCCTTGGATTGGTTTGATGCGACCATCTCTCATTGGAGATCAATGAACCAAACAGTAATTAATGCAACCACATTGTGTCATGCTGAAGCCAAGTGTAAGATGTTTATCAAAGAACTGCCCTAGGAATTTTGATGGTTGCATATATAACAAGCAAGAGCGAGTTTAATTGATCCTTTTGCTACTTAGGGACGGTCTCTTTACCTTTTTTTACTGATCATAATTTAGTAGTCATCAGACTCCAGTCATGTTATTAGCGCTATTAATGATATTATGTTGATAATTAGTCGGATCCAGAGGTGATATATAGGCAGTGTTTATATATTATGGGGCAACAATTTTAAAGGTAATTCCAAGATCATCAGTTGTCATTCAAGATTGGATAACCGAATCATGTTTCCAAAATCAATATGAGACCCCGTAACACCCGGTAAACACTGGAACGGCAAGAGAGATAGACCTCCTCACACCATTATGTAGAACAAGGGCTCAGTGGTATCTTTGCCACACCACTGAACATCCGAAGGGATATCTTTTTCAGTTCATGCTTTATAATGAACTGTAAATTTCCATAGACAGACCTTTAAGGTGACCTTCGACCTGATCCCAAACAATAGATCATCTATTCCAAGTGGCAGCTCTTCGTACTAAGTATTACTCTCTACATCAAGTTATCATGCTCAAAAACTCTTCAGACTTTGACCTCTGTTTACCTTTGGGACTCTGGAACTAATCCAAAACCGTAGGAATCTCTACACCACATTGCAATCCTTTCTGCTAAGTAGGAGCCTTCTACATCCTTCCTTGAACAGTTCTCATGCTCAATGGTTTTAAGACTGAACTCTGTTGACCTCAGGTGATCTCGGACTTTGACCCCAACAATAGGGATCTCGGACTACTACTATGGATGGCAACCCCTCGGGCAAAGTTATGTACTTCATTTTGCAGAGTTATTGTGCTCTCCCTCTCAGACTGAATTTTCCTGTTGACCTTCTGTGACCTTGTACCTTACCCCCCACACAATGTATGTCTATCCCTCCCGCCAAGCATGACTCTTTACCCCATTGGTTGAACAGTTCCTACCAGAGCTTAGCCAGGATTCAAAATTATGGTGCCTCATTTTTGCAAGGATGACTCTACCATGAATGGACATGTTCACCTATCTGCAAATGCATTCATACACTCTAAACAGTGTTCAAACACTCTCTTTCGTCATCACTTTAGAAACCATGTCTACTCTAAACACATTTTGCTTAGGAATTTGTCAGCATTTGAACACATTATGAAAATGATAGCAAATTATGGTTTAATTGAGTATTTAAACTTATTTAGATTGTATATGGTTGTGGTCTGTAAGCAGTGTGTGCGGCAAAGTCCAACTTGAAAATACGGACTGTAGACTATTTTGAAGATCGTAAGTTTTTCCCTACAACGGGTTGTCTAATTTGAGATTAAGAAACTTTAACACTAGTATGTCATCAGTGGGCCACTTGTTTACTCCTGGGTCATACTGTTAAGTATTTGGGTAAATTAGAGCTGTCAAGAGTCAACACCAGAACGTCGTCTAGTGTCCAGATTTTCACGTAGGTTCGTATTAGGGTAACACGCATAAGGCGGAAGGGCAGTTTGTTTATTCTTGTGATGTATGTATGGTATGTACTATGGCGAATTGGCTTCACAAGTATGTAGAGCATTCACTGGCTTATTTAGAGAGTTATTCATGGCAGAGCACCACAATTTCTTACCTGCCCTATATTTGAGATAAGTTGATGATATCTTCTGTGTTTTCAACTCTATGGAATTGTTTCTGGAAATTTTAAATCAATTGCAACCCAAACTGAAGATCAAAAGCATAAGGTTGGCCCAAAATGCATTGCTTTTCTAGATACTGAAATTGAGTGTGATGAGGCTTACAGAAAGCCTACTAGCACTAATGTAATCTTTAACTTTCATGCAATGTGTCCATGGAGATGGAGTTGGGTTGATCGATTGCCTTCTCAACTGTGACTTTGTTGTTTTCAGCCATGGTCTATATTTCATGATGCATCTCTATATTAAAACAGATCTTCTCTCGGAATAGTTATCCTAATAGGATTTTTGATGAATGTGTCAACAGATTCCTCAATAGAAAGCTCAATACGGAGAAGATCGGAAGAGGATATAACCCAGACTGTATAATAAGTATCCCATTCATCGGTTACGCTTCTGTGATTCTCAAAAAACCTTGATCAGCCACTTAAAGCTGTCAATAGAAAGTGTTGTGTTGTTTTCAATACTTCCAAAGTGGGTCAATACTTCTCTTCTATGCCCCGAAAGCTAAGATTGCCTATTCTTTTGAAGGTTCCTGTGATAAGAACCAAACAAACATTAGTAAGACTAAAAGACACTTGGTTCAAGTTGGTTGTCAGGGTCAGTGAGCACCTGTCAGGCAGAACTGCACTGCTATCCATGATCACCTCACCCAAGTGGCAGCAACCATAATCACAACAACTGCAATAACTGCAACTCAGACAATTTTCATATCCTTGCCAATGGTAACACGGATTTTGGAATCAAAATCAAAGAAGCTCTTTCGGTTTATGTCAATAAGTTCAACCCAATCTGAATAACCAGATGTATCAATATGGATCTTCTTCTCTACTTAGTGTATTTTGATGTTTTTTTTTTTTTTATGCCATTGAAGACTCAAGAGACTAATCGCAATCTTGTACTTTATTACCTGAAGAGGGAGATGGGAATCTCTGGAAATGTTCGTAACTGAACATGTTCTTCAAAACATTTTTTGTTCCGATTTGCTCCTTTATTTGGTTGCTATAACTGCGAAACTCTTCCTAAACTATCTATAGTTTGTTCCCTACCAAGGTGTACATTGGTTTTGTATTGCAGAGGATCCTGCAATACCCCACTTCATATCAGAAGGTAATCTTCACAATAGCTTATTTTGCCTAACTGGTGTACTTGAATCTGCCTCCCTGATGTATAAATAGAAAGGACTAGACAGTTATTCACATGACCATTATAGTGATCTGATGTTTTAGCACTGATTCATTTTTCTCTCATTTCCTCCCGGTATCAGATACCAGGTGAGTGTTATCGGAAGGCTGGTCATCTACAGTAACTTGCTAGTGAAACACCAAGACCATGATAATTACTTGACACCAACCAGACAACTCACAAATTGACCCAGCAGGGTACCTCACATCCCTAAGAAATAAAAGCTGTGAATACCAATGTTCTGAAAAAAGCAGTTTGCAATCTGAACTGGGCGAGGCTGGATGAATCACAGATATAGGCATGGGCAAATATTCATTATTCAAGCATTGACTAGCCCCAGGGTAATTGGGGCTAATTAGCTCTCGGAGCTGGAGGAGTTTGAATCATATTCAGGGTTGTATAGAAATGGGGCCAATTAGAGTTATGGAGTCACACTGACATAATTACTAAAGTAGGTGTGAACAAGCAGAGCAGTACATGCAACCTCTCCGTACCATTTCATTGTATTATCATTTATTATCTGATTGATTGATTGACTACCCCAATATTTTTCAACAGACTCTGTACAGACCTTGCAGCTCAATATGGACCTCCCAAAATAAGGGGACCCCAAGGGTTCTGTGGATAACTGAAATTTATGATAATATATATTAATTAGCTGCTGCACATGCCTGTACTTCTCTAAACGGCATGCAGTGCAGCACATGTACACTGGTATTTCCCTGTACAGTAACTTGCACGTGGGCTTGCTCGAGTCTCACTCAGGAAAACTTGGGGCGTTTTTAGGAAGTGTTTGGAAGTTTGGAAGTTCGGAACCCGCTGTTGTCACGCTTGTGACACTGTGGTAAAACGTTGTGAATGTTCACTTCTACTTCGAGTGAGAAATCAAGCTATAGCCAATGGTTATCATTTGGGCCTGTAAGTGTGAGAGTTGTTTGACAAGAATTTTAATAAGTTTCTCAGGTGAATACCCAAACTGTTAGGCTATGTCATATTTCGGCCTACAGGTGTTTGATTTCACATGCAGTACAGCTGAGGAGACATATGATATAAAGTGAAAGTGCCAAGAAAAGCAAAATATGTGATCGGTTGCACTTCATTGATTTATGTATGTTATCCAACCCCCAAACACACAGGAAGGTTTAGCAGGCGGACATGCTTTCATATTTGCCCTAAGATACATTAACCAAAATGCTCCCTGATCTGCATCAAAACAAAGAGGATGATAAAACCAAGCCTTCTGCACTTATCATGTCTACAAGAATTTCTGACTTTGACCTCTGCTGACCTTTGACCTGAGCCAACATGTAGGCCATCATTCAGGGCCTACATCCAAGTAGTCTTGCGTGAAGACGATTATTGTTTAGCCTTCTTGAAGCTGAATTGTTCTTATCTGTCTACACAAAAAAGATGCAGCCCGACTGACTGAAATAATCGTCTGGTCCAAATTACCAAATGGGCGTAGTTGTGTGAGAAGAATTATGTCAAACGGCTGAACGTCAATCCTCAATGTCATGCGTGGTAACAGCTGTTAGGGTCCAACCATTCACGGACATATTTTAATATTCTGGAGCGGGGTGTGTTCCCTATCAGTGTTATGATTGGCTTCATCCGATATTGGGAGCAGATTGCAATTTGGACAAGACATTTATACAAACACCCAAGAGTATGTGTGCGCATGATGGCTCACTGCAGAAATTCCACGAGTGGTGTACGTAAAGCAGCAGGTAATCGGGAATATCAAGTATGATCGTCTTAACAACGACAACATCCATGATGTTATTAATGGGTGACTCAAATGTATTTGTGTGGTTATATAATTCTATACTTAAGCTAGCCACCGACATGACCACAGCATGGGCCAATAAATCTGAATATATAGAATCAATATAGGGGCGAACTAGATTACCGCAGTGCAGGTTGAGCAAACAAACATTGTGTTTACATTGAGTTCACTGTCATAAATAGGCATTCTGCAGATAACAGACTATGCAGGTATGGCAGGTGCACCTGTGCTGTGCAATGTCTGCAGAAAAATGTGGACAGCTACAACCTTTGACAAAAATGATGGGTCACTGCAAGCAGATAGCCTGCATTTCTGAACGTGCCGACCCAGCTCCCCTTTGCAATATTGTATGAGTTTGCTCCTGTTAACTACAACATGCGAGGGGAAGGGGTGTCCAATCTATTTTTGGCAAAGATTGTAGCTTGATTGCAAGGATTGTGGCCTGGAAGAGATCTGGCATTCTGGCTCATTTGTATTGTGATTGTTTGACCCTAGAAATTTCTTTTCAGGACGAATGACCTCTTGATAACCAATGACCCCAAATCTCCCCTGTGGATCAAACTTTCTCTGTAGTAGAAAGAGCATTCCAGTAGAAACAGGTTCAAAAGTTCACTATTGCATTTTCTTGGTGTATTATAGCAAGCTGTTATTGCCTATTTATTTATGGTGTTAAATGAAGTCCATCAACTGACTTGCCCATAGGTGTGAAATATTATTTTCACTGTTCAAATGCAGATTGCAGTGGGGAATAGCAAGTAATGCCGTATCTTATGGAAATGTCAATGCATCCTGCAATTGCAAAGGAAAACCAGTTACAACAGCTGCAATTATACATCCTTTCATTGGACCATCAGCATTGTGTCTATAAACCATTCATTCAAAAGAATTACAAGCAGATGCTGGATGTTGATAACAAATGCAGATCAATAAAACATTTTAATACATATATACTATCCTCAGTACTCCATAATTGTGAACAAGTTTTATAATATAACTATTTTCTCAGATGACTAATTATGTCAGTTAGAGCACTGTAGCAGTCATATTTGTTTCATTTTGTTTGAACAGCAAGCACACAATGCCTTGTGAAATGGCCTGTTTCAAAGTCTACCAACTAGAAAGGCCAGGGAACTGGTAGGACTTAGAACAGATGCAAACTGATAACTCTACGCACTTCACTTGCATCGTATAAACCTCCGGTCATATATTACTAATACCTCACAAGCATAGTGTAAACTAGGGCTGTCAGTTACTGTTTAGCTTAAACAGCTAAAAGGTCAGCATAATATATCTGCATAATGCCTAGGTGTTTTGTGATGGGCATACTCAAATTCTAGACTAACATCAACTACTTATAACCCATGCCTTTTTACCTAGATACATATCTTCTCAGAGATTATAACTTCTTTTCTGACAGATATGTGATTCATTCGCCGTGATTTCAACGGAACATGGCTGAGGTGCAGTTTTGTCATTAGCAAAAATTAGCGCGATGATGGCTGTTTGCTGCAGAAAAGCTTTTGCTTCCGATGAATGTAAACAAAAAACGCAACTTTTCACTCTGCAAGTTATAAATGTACATTTTTTCATTCCCATGAGAGTAAACAATAACTCCAAGACATAATTAACAGGTATAACATTTTGTTCCATCTTTACTAAGCAAACTACATAGGCCCTACAGATACCAATGGGGTGGTAATAGTAGGCATTAAAAGCAGGAGCAAATCACACATGGGCCCCTACTGTTTGATACGTCATGTTTTCAGAGGGCATATGTTGCTACTCTGTTCGACATTTTTGTAGATGTATAGCTCTGGATAGGCAATCGATTCACATAACATTCTAGTTAAATTCAACATTTTGGTTAAATTCAACATTTTAGTGGTGAATCCGAAGATGAGGCAGGTTTACTTGACCTCCGTTCGAAAGCAGTCTCTTTTCTGTAGTGTAGATATGTGTCATGTGTAGTGTTCAAATAGAATCGGCCCGATTATAGCATAATCGGAATTGTTATCGGAATCAGTAAATTGCTCATCTAGTTCTGATCACGAGATACAAATTACCCATAACACATGGGTGGCAGAAATTGCAACATTTACCGCTCAAAATGGAAACACTGTGTACGTAAACACACATTCAAAATATCACACCAGTGAAGCAAAAATGTCTTGCAATTTCCACATGTGCGGGCATCCCTACCCCCCCCCCCCCCTTCCACAACCCGCTCGTCTGTTGATTGCCATTAACCAGCATAAGAACACAGAATATGATATTGCTCTTACCAGGGTTCATCTACATTTCTCTACATTTTCTACAGAATTCCCATTCATTCCCATCTATTAAATACATAACATGTATACCATAGATCAAGCTGAAGCAAATCAATCCAAAGCACGACCAAAAGAAAAGCTACATCAAATTCCTGCCATGCGCACTTTTGCCCCAAGCGTTAGAAAACTATGTGGAATAAATATTTTGGGGGCTGCATGTACATCTATTCTAAATAAATATTCAGTACATACGTCAGTATAAAGTACAGACAGCTAAAGAAGGAAAATATTCACTTGCACACTTGATATGGAATTTATGAGGTGACGGTGAATTCCAAGTTATCCACTCACAATGCATTTACCATGTATGCAGAGAAGACAAGTAACCATCTGCAAGTTTGATCTCTCAAAAGCACATGGTCCAGAAAAATTTCAACATATAGTGACATACCATATTCATCCCGCGAAGTGCCCAGGGCGCTTGCAAAATTTCAGGATGGGCGCTTTACATCTGTTTTATAGTGTTTTTGGGGGTTTATTTTTTGCAGGATAACAGTGTGACATACCACACATTTAAAATATTGCACAGGTTGAAGCAAACAATTTCTTGCTATTCCACATGCAATGCATCTGCCCCGCCCCACCCGCCCTTCCCGATAAATAAAATTCACAAAACGATACAGTTCCTCAGCTGTAAATTGACTAATATATGTCTATCTATATACATCCAACTCCGAATAGCCTATGGTAATAAACGCACCCGCGAGGTGGACTTCAGAAAATGCCACCACCTAACCATTGCCTCGATTTGGCAATAATACCGAAGCAAGACACGGTTCGGAATTTGATTGAGAAAGTGCTAAATTCATTGCTGAAACTTAATTATAACCGTTGTATCCAGGGAAATTGTTAAATCACTCCATTCATTCATGGAATTGAGTACCGTAGGTCCACACAAGTCATAGGCCACAATCACTGTTATACCGCGGAGCAGCGATCACTAGCACCCGAGCGATTCGGTGTTAATCACATTGTCAATGCAAAAATCCCATTGACGTTAACTGTGTGCGGAGAGGTGTGATGGAGTTGATGTGAAGTGACTGGTATGCAAACGGAAAATATTTTCAGGCTTCTCGGCTGCACATATTATCATCATCATCATCAACATCTAAACAGTTTCACGTCAGAAGTCCATGCTAGCACGGGTTAGATGGGAGCACTCTGATGGTAAACTCTCTTCCACTCCAATCTATCGTGGGCTAGAGCGCGGTCTATGCCTTTGACAGCGAGGTCACTACGAACAACCTCATCCCAAGTCCTCCGAGGCCTACCTCTCCTACGACTACCCATAACCGTGATCTCTCTACGACCTCTTAACCCAGTTAGCATCCTCCATCATTTCAACATGACTGAACCATCTAAGTCTGCGACTTCGGACACAGTCACAAATATTACCAGACCCAAGCGATCTCTTAGCTCAATTGAAGATTTCTATCCTTATCGACTTTATATTTACAAGAGTTTGCAAAACAGTTGGTGGCAACTTATGGAGATGGGCGCTTAGCAAAATAAATATGGTAGGTGAAATGAAAGCTAGGGTATGAATAATTCGATGGTACTACGGTATTCCCAGGTTGTGTTAATGTAGTGTTAGGTATCATTATAATCAGGGAAAAATGTTATATGTTTCGTTGATAGATATCATCATTATTCAATTTGTCCAATTATGTTCATTATGGGTATAGAGATCCATAATGCAAACATTCTGTACTGGTCAACATCTCTAGCACAATTCCTACTTTTGGGCTCACATGTATCTGTTATCACCAAAATAGAGGCAACAACACCAACTAGGAGATGTGGTTATGAGAAATTCATACCCATCCTGTCCATGTGTCCTTAGTCAGGATTTTTAGTGCCGCCGATGCCTGATGTAATGACTTTTGACCTTGATCTTCAAATGGCCAAAGATGTCTTAGCAGTCGATGAACATTGTTACTCAGTGTGGCCAACATCCATCGAAAATGACCAATTGCGAGAGAAAGGCAATTTCACACAGCACATAATGCCAGAAATCTAATTAGTCCATGTACACTCTATAGTTGCTATATATACGCTGAACTGCATCACCAATGCGCTGAACTGCATCACCAATGCATCTATTATTCAAGAGATATCTTGTACACAAGCTTTCAGGCAATTTTGATGAATACGCAAATTTATGCAAATCAGTATGACAGCTTCCATGGTTCAGTAGAGAACAACCCGCACATAGGACACACAACAATGTGATCACTATGTTCAGGCAAGACAAAAATGACCCTTCAGAATAACATTCCTGATGGCTCAATTCAGAGTAACAGGCCAGACTCAGTAAAGCCCCTTCACTTCCTTTCATGCAAATATGCTCTGCCAGAACTTCTGATCAATCTGCTCTCTACATACATACTTCCATGTATAATGTAAGCCTGATTAGGTTGGTTACAGCCTAATTGCAAGAGGAGAAATTGACCCCTGAATGAACTTTAACCTCAAATTCATAGACACTCCATATGCATCATTGGTCCCTGATAATACCAATCAACTTTCATGATTGTACAATTAACTGCAGAGAGGCATTTTGCATATTCCCATGAAATGGCTGAAATCGACCCATAGATGACCTTTTGTAACAGCACAGCTAAACCCTACACTCAGTAATCAATGTGACCAAGTGCCATGGTCCATCAAAGAATGTAGGAGCAGCAATTCAAATGAATTCTGAACAACAGATAGATATATAGACACACTGTATGCACAATACAATAGTCCACCCAGCCACATGGCAGAGGTGAGCCAAAAAGTGGACAAATGCTTCCATTTTGGAACTTTCAATCAACATTTCACTCAGTAACAGCCCGCGGTTAGTACAATGAATACAAGATGCTTGTGAGTATACTTAAATTGAAAAAGTCAGCAGGTACAAACGAGATCATTGCCATGGTGATATTGTTGTAACATATTATTTAATTGATACCACTCTTTAGGGCCAATATTTAGGCCAAGCTATTGCCTTTGAGTGTAGGGTGACAAGTAATTTCTTTGGGGGAATTTTTGAAAAATACTCGTCTGTAGTACATGTATGTATATGTACCTCTTAGTGACCTTTACAGAATTATAATGCCTTTTTTTTCATAGTAACTTCCATATATTCCAGGAACATGCCTAACATCAAATCAACACAGTAGATGACTCCAAGCAATGTCCCAAGATGACCTTATATACTCTTTCGGACAGAGAAATTTCTACCCTGCGTAATTGCTCATTAAACTTTACCCTCAAATCCCCAAGGCAATTTCTGTCTGAAAGGATGTCTCAGAGAAAACACAGTTGAGACTCTTTTGTTTCCCTTCGAATGGTGTACGAATCTGGAGATGACAGTGCGTTTTAATGGGTCTACAAGCTTGGCAGTGTAGTGCAGCAGACAACCAGAAAATAGAGGGGGGGGGAAGATTGGATGGAAATGAGCATACACCAGTGAATTTGTCCGTAGTGGTTAACAGTATCAAGGTGCAACCCTTGATACTGTTAGGCAGATGACTCCATGCAAATGTCCCAAGATGGCTTGTTAGAGGAAAGGTGCCACCCAGGGGACAGGATCTTACTTGAGAAGCCTGCATTAGGAGAATACCTGAAAGGGTTATATGCCATAGAGCACACTCTGGAGCTGTGCTTGATAGAGTGCTTGGTTTTAATTTCCAGGACTTTCTTGAGGAAGCTGCAAATGTCACTGACTTTGATGTCATTGGGAAGACACTCAAATGCATGCAGAAGTAAAAATAACAAAGTGAAGCAGACCACCTTGGCTAATGACTCCAAAAGTACCAATTGTGACAAACAATACTTGTTTCCATGGTAGCATACATAACATCACCTACCAAATTTTGTTTTATATTAGCTTGTGAATTTTATTTGCCATCTGCCCAAAACAGTAAAACATAACAACTTATTTATGGTTACTAACAAGCATTACAAAACAACCTACTTAAGGATGTGAATCAATCCTTCCAATTATTCCATTGCGATGCGATCAATGCAGGGTATCATGTTTCAAATTTGTGGTCAGGAGGTCTTAGTTATGAAACTTTAGAGAGAATAGTGTAGACCTAAACGAAAGATGAGTCTGTTCTTTCACTACCAACCTGGACAGAATATTATCTGTATTAGCTACTGAGTTCTGATCCATAGTTGCTTTGGTGGCTTTCGCACTATGATGGTAAATGAAACAAGATGTGTTAGAAGTATTATCGGAGAGGAGGGGTGGGCATATATTATACGTGATGATTTGACTGAATGCCCTATCGAGGGCTGTTGGAGGTGCTGTTAGATTGTACTCCTCTCCCACAGGTTCATTCTTCATGATATCAAACTTAACTATCAAACTGTTCTCAAACATTCCTTTTTTTCTCACAGGGTGTACAGATATCATATACACCTATAATTTTACCAACTATTATTATGAGATGTGATGACTGTTTTCCACTGCTTGTCCTCTAATGACCATATACAACACCTGTGATCAAATTGAAACAGAGCATGTTGTTAAGTAGCTCTACAAGGAGATGCGTTTCACAACTTTGAGGTGGTTAATCCCCAAATCATCCTGATCAACTTTGAATCTTTTGGAGCCCCCCCCCCCCCCTCCCAGAAACAAAAACTCTCCAAGGCAATTTGAAAGCAATATACTTAACCTTTACCATTACATTTGCAGTACATCCACCTACTAACAGTGGGGATTCCGTATATTTTTGTAGCTGGGAGCTGGCCACCATGCCATTTCTTTCACAGCAGACAGAACAGTGAGCAGGAAGAGGAGAGAGTGAAAGCAAAAACTAAAGAGGAGAAGCAGTAGGAGCATAGCAAGGAGTAGTTGTCTGGGACAAATGGCAGCCACTTGATAACGTTGAATATGCTTCCTAATTTCGATAACTTATGTAATTATGAGGATTGAGTCCATAGTCTGCCCTGGTTCCTCCAAAGCATCAGTGTAATGCTCTGACTGAACAAACTACCCTGGTGTGAAGTTAGGAGATTGATTCAACCAGCTAATCCTCACTGTTGGATGAGCTGGACTCATAGTGAAGATCTTCCCTGGTGTGAACTGTGAAGTCAGGAGATTGATTCAACCAGCTTATCCTCACTAATGGATGAGCTGGGCTCGCAGTGAAGATCTTCCCTGGTATGAAGTTAAGCAATTGATTCAATCAGCTTATTCTGACTGATGGATATGATGGACTTGCAGTAAAGATCTTCCCTGGTGTGAAGTTAGGAGATTGATTCAACCAGCTTATTCTGACTGATGGATATGCTGGACTAGCAGTAAAGATCTCCCCTGGTGTGAAGTTAGGAGATTGATTCAACCAGCTTATTCTGACTGATGGATATGCTGGACTTGCAGTGAAGACCTCTCCTGGTGTGAAGTTAGGAGATTGATTCAACCAGCTTATTCTGACTGATGGATATGCTTGATTTGCAGTAAAGATCTCCCCTGGTGTGAAGTTAGGAGATTGATTCAACCAGCTTATCCTCACTAATGGATGAGCTGGGCTCGCGGTGAAGATCTTCCCTGGTATGAAGTTAAGCGATTGATTCAATCAGCTTATTCTGACTGATGGATATGCTGGACTCGCAGTAAAGATCTCCCCTGGTGTGAAGTTAGGAGATTGATTCAACCAGCTTATTCTGACTGATGGATATGATGGACTTGCAGTAAAGATCTCCCCCGGTGTGAAGTTAGGAGATTGATTCAACCAGCTTATTCTGACTGATGGATATGCTGGACTTGCAGTAAAGATCTCCCCTGGTGTGAAGTTAGGAGATTGATTCAACCAGCTTATTCTGACTGATGGATATGCTGGACTTGCAGTAAAGATCTCCCCTGGTGTGAAGTTAGGAGATTGATTCAACCAGCTTATTCTGACTGATGGATATGCTGGACTTGCAGTAAAGATCTTCCCTGGTGTGAAGTTAGGAGATCGATTCAACCAGCTTATTCTGACTGATGGATATGATGGACTTGCAGTAAAGATCTCCCCTGGTGTGAAGTTAGGAGATTGATTCAACCAACTTATTCTGGCTGCTGGATATGCTGGACACGACTCAACGGTACAAGGTGATGCCTTTTGACCTTGACATTCAGGTGGTCACATGAACCCCATCAGTCAATAAACATTGTGATCAAGTCTGGTCCAGATTCATCGAAGCACAAACATTTTGTGGCACAAAAAGCACATGTCACAGGTCAAGCAATTAAAATCAAAGCCAGTTGATGTGGAAGTGAGCATTGAGCATTGTCACAACAAGCCAGTTATCAAAGTACAATGGTCATGTAAATATTTTCTAACTATTACAATATGGAAGCCAACCCTTAAGATGGATGGGGGGGGGGGGGGGGAGTTATGGTTTTTAGGGGGGGGGCCCATATATACAATTAATTTAAAATCAGAAAGCTGGGCATGTTAGAGTAAGCTTGATTACAAGTTAGTCATTGCACGCACACAACATACACACACACACAGGCCACACGGGGGACACCTTGGGACTCCTGTCGAAAGAATCGAACATGTACTTTGAAAACCTTCCAACTAACTAATTATAAATGGGATCTGAACAAGAAACTACAAACTTGTAATTTAAACACCTAAACAGTGCAACATGATACAAGGTTGGGGTATGCAGTTTTAATTTATCTTCTCTTCCCCTGTGTTATTATAGCCAGTGAACTACAACAAGGGGCAATTCAGTTACTTTGAGTTTGACTAAGTCAGTCTATAGTATATGTCAATATTAGGGAATCCAAATTTAGTGAATGTTGGTTGTTGACACACACCATGCAGGTTTAAGAAATTTAAACACCAGTTTCTGGGTTCCTGTACCTGTCGACATACTTCAGCACCGACAAATTAGACCCCTACCTGAATAGTTTTTGACACTGTCAAAGCAGTAACAGGGAGAGAGTGGATTTAGCAGTGTCAAAAACTCACCCTTGCTGTATTGATTTTGTCAAAGTGCCGCTCCAATATTTTCAAGGCTTCCTCAACATTCTTCTCTGGCTCAGCCACGTGTGTCTGCGCTCTGAAGGAGTGAGAGTCAGGAGGGTCCAGATATGTCTGAAAGAGCTTGAATATACCTGGAACAAAGCAAAATAAAAATTGAGGGTTCAATACTACAATGTCTATTCACAGTCATATAATCTATGAAGTCGGAACAATTGCCTAATAATAGCAAATACCACCATGGGTCTCCCAAGAGAACGGTACCTTCCAAAATTATAGAGTTGGTGCACTTATATAGAGTTGGTGCAATTCCTCCTAATCAAATGCCTATTAATAGCGAATACCACAATGGGTCTCTCAAAAGAACAGTACCTTCCTCAATTATAAGGTTGGGAAAAATCCTCCTAATCTAATGCCCACTTCCAATAAACATTATATATATATGGAAGAAGCTCTGTTAATCTGTCACTAGACATCCTGCTAATGTGCTATTAGTAAAGCATGAATTCAGCAAAATTTACAATACAAACTTTGTTTGAGTTCACCAAGACCTCATTGAAGGCTTAATACAATCTCTAGGCGCTCAAGGCCATGACCAAGGCATGATGTGAAGGATGTATCCTGATCATTTATCAATGTAATCATTTAATGTTTAGCTCATACTAATTGTGAATATGTACGTACTGAAAATCATTCCACGAGGGGATAGCGTACACTGCACGAGCAACATGTGTCAAACACGATGCATCACGAACACAGCAAGATGCATTACAACAAACCTGCATTTTTAGCTGGCACAGATGTTTCCAAAAGTTTTGAGCAAGTTCAAAACTTTCACGCTGATCGCTAAGAAGCATGTTCTGTTCAGGATGTGTCACAATGTATGCCATGCTTTTGGTACGTGCTGAGGGTGATACGTCAAGAGCTCAGGAGCTCTTTATACATTGTGTTCAACATTGTGAAAGTGGGCAAGTAGCCTAATAGAGACTACCACCATGGGTCTCCAGACGATCAGTGCTCTTCGGGTGACGGGAACAAACACTAAATCTCAGATGCCCTGAGCTACACATTTCCATTCTCAAGCGATCTTGTCCTTCTTTCAACAAAGCAGGAAAGTCCAATTCCAACCAGCCACTTTAATGAAGATCTGGGAGGCCATGAAGGGCTTGCCACATGTCTCTCATACACTATAATACTCAATTTGAGTTATCATTGTCCAAAGTTGGACGACTTATTTGCCAGTGACGACCTTTCCTGACAATCATCTTTGTTGCAGAATTTATCTAGACTAGAGGGTTGTACCAGTACTCAGACTCACATCTTGGCTGTTTTCTTTTCCGGGCTGGTAATGTCTCTCACAGTAAGCCTCCGCTAGCGTTGCATTCTAAGAAGGGGAGCGTATATCGCCAGTGCTTGCTCATGACGACCAGCACGACCTGATAAAAGGGCTCGTTCTTCGAAGAATGCTGGAAACGATCAAGGAAGGGTTAAATATTCTACATGCTCAGTAGGGAACAGAACACAACTAGAGCACCAATTGTGGTGTAGCTCAAACAGAACAAATCAACATAGGTTAATGAACATTTTGACCAATTGGGATATTCATCGGTATAACCGGTTTTTATAAAAGATGATGTATTAAAAAAAAGAGCGTCAATGACAGAGTAGCTAACCCTGTACAATTTCTTACTAAATCCCTCCGCAAGGCTTGCAACAGCTTACGGTCACACTCGCGGTCGCTATATTACCGTAGGTGTGAGGCAATGACCGCAACAACTTAGCCACTGCGAGCAGCCAATGCGAGCAACCAGATTGACTGCAGGCATTGTGGCAAATTTTGAACGAGTTCAAAAATTTCTAAGTTCCGCAAGTCCCACATAATTTTATGATGGCAAATGAATCAAAAGCATAGGCAGACTGGAAGCGCGAAATCGCTTCGACTGAAAGTAGTATCCTTTTTGCTATCATTGGTCCAACTTCCTTCAATAATTCTCGAAGGACATATGAGAAGACCTTCGAAATGAAAGATATCCCGGTTTTTCTCCTGCTGTGAATTCCTCCAGTGCACGTTCAAAACAATATGGTCACTGCCTGGGAAATAGACCGCAGTGAATTTCGCAAGGAGTCGCAAGGAGCTTACGGTTGCAGCGACCGTAAGCGCTGTGGCGATGAACTCTGTATAGTGTGAGGTATGCTCAAGTGATTCCTTGACTCATTTCTGTCAATCTATGGCCAGTCACAAGGACTAATGCAGAAGGACCAGCGCATTTTGGACAACTAGGACGACAAATATCACAACGGTTCTGTACTCCTAATAAGGAAAATACACACTATAAATTTCAACAATAATCAGACCAAGATCATGAACTTCGGCCTCTGTTGACCTCTCACCTGACCCCAAATAGTGCCACTCATGTAGTCATCATGGTGATTATACATATCGAGTATGAGCTTCATCCATCTAAGTTGGGTCAAATTGTCATGTTTGCTAGCTAAAATATTACTCTTCCGCAATTGTCTACAACAGGTACCTTTGCTCTTGATTAAGAAGCCACAAACCTAATTTCAAGCTTACAAGGATTTTCTGCCATGGCCTGCAGTGATCTCGACCTGACCCCAAACCAAATGGGTTCATATACTCATCATGGGGAACACACACCGAAAATGAGCTTCATCCATCTAGATGGGGAAGAGGTACATGGGGCAGAAGCTGAATTTGGCCAAAATATTGTTTTTTCAATAATCTCTATTTTCGAACAAAAATGACCCTGATCTTCATGAAAACCAATAGGGTTCCCATACTCCCCAGAGAAAACTACCCCAAAATTTCAAGGTTTTCAGACTTGACCTCTGTAACCTCAGATGACCTCTGACCTAACCCCCCAACAATAGGGTCCATGCATCATGAGGAACAACATACCAAGTATGAGCTTCATCTATCCAGATGGAGTCGAGTTATCATGTTTACAGCTAAATTGGCAGAAATATGTTTTTTTTTTTTTTTTTTCACAAAAATTCTATTTTTGACCAAAAAAGACCCACATCTACACCAAAAAATAGGACTCATGTACTCCTCATAAGAAAGCTTTACAGCAAATTCAACTTGATCAGACCAACCATTTTGACTTATCATGCTTACAAGGTTTTCCGACTTTGACCCCTGGTGACCTCTGACTTGACCCCAAAACAATTGGGTTCATGTACTCATCACGAGAAACAATACCAAATATAGCTTAATCCAACCAGGTAGAGTCAACTTACCATGTTTACAAGCTGGTTGGTTGTCACATACACACACACAACATAAAACTGCATTGCTCGCATAGATTCCTGACTTTGTCAAGGTATAAAAATGGTGGCTAGATGACCTTCAATCATTGGACTGAAATTTAGGCAAGAGACAAATTTTCAAATTTTCCACCAATTCTAGACTGCCCCCTAAACAATTGTTCTCCTTAAATTCCTGAATATTCTGTATGTACCATAGTCATATGCTGAATTGTGGGAGAAGAACAATTTGTCCACCCGTTCCCAAAGGTACACTCTCCACTATACTGCATGCCCCTTCGAAATCTTACGCTACAAATTATCAAACAAACATGGACTGGTGATACTGACTAAGTTACATTACCAGAGAAGAATTGAAATTTTTCTCGAAATTGCATAGCTTCTCCTCTCAATGACCATGGACCTGAAATCCATAAAACCCTATATCTACTAATGTCAACAATAGTACTAACAAACTTTCATGGTTCATTCAATCTGCTCTCTAGAAGCTCAACTGTTCAAACCAAATGATCAAATTGATCATTAGATGACCTTCAGCCTTAGACTTATGTATGTATCACTCACTGATCAAGCATTATGAGGACCAACCCAATGCTGCCAAAACAATTTTGGGAGGAGCGTAAATGGTGTTGTTATTCAAATATAATGCGCCCTAGGGCCCAAACCAGGCCTCAGGCCCAAACCAAAATCTCAAAATACCCACAATGTCCTCTACCCAAGAACCACTGCCTGTAACTTGTAGAATCAACACCTCAATTCAAGTTAACTAGATGTTTATTCATATTTACCATGCCACTAGAGTTAGTCCTAGATAGTAAGACAAACAGTTTAACCAGTTTCTGAATCAATAAAGTTGAGGTCCACAAGATGTACAATTTTTTTCATCGTCAAATCACACCATGTTGTCACTAAGTTGCAACTTTCAGAGAGAGATGAAGATGTTGTTACAAAGATTCAGAAATTTACAAAGGACAGTAAATGATCCACACTCCTCACCATTTTTAGGGAAGAAAGCTAGCAGTTTGTTTGGGAATGAAACTTGAGGTCTCCAGGAAGCCTAGTAGCTTCTTCCTCAGTTCTCCTAACTCTCCAGGTTCTGAGCCTGCTCTAGTGAAACTCTGACCTACGAAATAAAACCAAAAAAGTAGGGAATGTTTATGAGAGGAATTATTTGTTAGCTAATTGTTTTCTGTTGGCAGGCCAGTATCCATGCTTGCATAATTCAAACTAACATGAAGACCTGCAAGAAATAAATGATGCACAATAAGTATACATGTATTGGAATTGGTATTTTGTTAACATAGCATGTGTGCTTGCACTTGTGTCTCCATAGTCAGTTGGTGGCTGGATTAATCCTTCCAGGCTTGACTTGGTTGACATCAGGGACTAGAATGTCCAAGCAATGCCCCTACTTAGATCTGATGCTTAGCTACAGCCTCCTCTGATGAACCCAGTTGTTCTCCCTGGCCACAGAGAGCCTATTAGGCTCCTAGCATGTTCCAGCGCAGCACTGGGTCCGGGACAAGAATCTCAGAAGGGCTTGGTAGACATCAAGGGTGCCTGTCTGGTAACCAGCCAGGATGACCACCTAGTCACTATCAGTATATACAGGACAATCCTGTGATTGGTATTCAGCCAGGATGCCCACCTACAGGTGCTCTATAGGGATACTTTTATGACTGCCTTCGGCTACTTTCTTACCCAACAAATTTGAGTGCCATGGTTACATAAAAACCATTTTCTTTATTCTACTGGAAATATACTTATGGTCCATGAAATCGCAGAGATGGTCACAAAGATTTTGATGAGTTCATAAATTTTTGGGAATTCCACAAGTTCATGTATTCATGTGATGTTAACCATATGCACTGCTAAATAAATGGTGATACCACTATCCTCCTGCTGTCAGTAGTCTAATCCAGGATTCAGGAACAAAACAGTCAATACTTGCACAATTGACTTCAACTAATCATGAGTCTTCTAAGCGATGTCTGGCCGTAAGTATTGTGGGGCACTGTGTTCTAGAACATACAGGGTGGGACATGAGTGCATTGTGCTACATCACCCATTCACACATGAGTGTGACCTCATCTATGCTATCAAGTAGAGTAAGACTCAGTGGAGAATGGACCTCCAATGCAAGCAGTAATTGAGCTGGACTGTGGACTACATCTATGATTACCTCTGTTGATTCCATCATATGTTTTTAATATCAAATTTGGATGAAACATAAAAATTCATTTACTGATGGATACACACCTTCTGGAAGCGAATCAACAAATTCTGGCATCAGTGTCTCAATCTTCTCCCGGTACATTTGAATTAACTGGTTATGGAAGGCTTCTGTCTCATCTGCACAGTTAAGGATGATGTGTTCCAGGTAAGGGATGACCAGTTTACGTGATGCTCGACTCAGGTAATCAAGGACTTTCCTTCGGTCTAAAGTTAATTCAGGATATCCTTGTAAATATCTGAATCGTGATTGAAATTCAACAGGGAGATTAGGTCAGTGATCAAATAAACTAGGAAAATCTGATGAATTGCTGAACACCCTGGATGTACCATTATTTAAGGATAATGACTAATGGTGACAACCTGGAAGTACCATTAGTCAATGTAATGCTGATCCACTGTTGGACACCCTGGATGTACCATTAGTCAATGTTAATGCCGATCCACTGTTGGACACCCTGGATGTACCATTAGTCAATGTTAATGCTGATCAGCCGTTGGACACTCTGGATGTACCATTAGTCAATGTAATGCTGATCACTGTTGGACACCCTGGATGGTACCATTAGTCAATGTTAATGATGATCAGCTGTGGACACCTGGTGTACCATTAGTCAATGTTAATGCTGATCACTGTTGGACACCCTGTAGGTACCATTAGTCAATGTTAATGCTGATCACTGTTGGACACCCTGGATGTACCATTAGTCAATGTTAATGCTGATCACTGTTGGACACCCTGGATGTACCATTAGTCAATGTTAATGCTGATCAACTGTTGGACACCCTGGATGTACCATTAGTCAATGTTAATGCTGATCACTGTTGGACACCCTGGATGTACCATTAGTCAATGTAATACTGATCAGCTGTTAGACACCCTGGATGAACCATTAGTCAATGTTAATGCTGATCAGCTGTTTGACACCCTAGATGTGCCATTAGTCAATGTAATGCTGATCCACTGTTGGACACCCTGTAGGTACCATTAGTCAATGTTAATGCTGATCAACTGTTAGACACCCCCACCCCCCCCCACCCCCCCCCCCACAATGGATGTACCATTAGTCAATGTTAATGCTGATCACTGTTGGACACCCTGTAGGTACCATTAGTCAATGTAATGCTGATCCACTGTTGGACACCCTGGAGGTACCATTAGTCAATGTTAATGCTGATCACTGTTGGACACCCTGGATGTACCATAGTCAATGTTAATGCTGATCAACTGTTGGACACCCTGGATGTACCATTAGTCAATGTTAATGCTGATCACTGTTGGACACCCTGGATGTACCATTAGTCAATGTCAATGCTGATCCACTGTTGGACACCCTGGATGTACCATTAGTCAATGTTAATGCTGATCACTGTTGGACACCCTGGATGGTACCATTAGTCAATGTTAATGCTGATCACTGTTGGACACCCTGGATGTACCATTAGTCAATGTTAATGCTGATCACTGTTGGACACCCTGGATGTACCATTAGTCAATGTTAATGCTGATCAGCTGTTGGACACACCCTATATGTACCATTAGTCAATGTCAATGCTGATCACTGTTGGACACCCTGGATGTACCATTAGTCAATGTAATGCTGATCACTGTTGGACACCCTGGATGTACCATTAGTCAATGTTTAATGCTGATCAACTGTTGGACACACCTGGATGTACCATTAGTCAATGTTAATACTGATCAGCTGTTAGACACCCTGGATGAACCATTAGTCAATGTTAATGCTGATCAGCTGTTTGACACCCTGGATGTACCATTAGTCAATGTTATGCTGATCACTGTTGGACACCCTGGATGTACCATTAGTCAATGTTAATGCTGATCAGGCTGTTGTGACAACCCTGGATTACCATTTCAAATGGTAATGCTGATCAGCTGTTGGACACACCCTATATGTACCATTAGTCAATGTCAATGCTGATCACTGTTTTGACAACGGATGTACCATTAGTCAATGTAATACTGATCAGCAGTTGGTACACCCTGGATGTACCATTAGTCAATGTTTTAATGCTGATCAACTGTTGGACACCACCGACCCGAATGTCCATTAAGTCAATGTTAAATAACTGATCGCTGTTAGACACCCTGATGAACCATTAGTCAATGTTAATGCTGATCAGCTGTTCGACCCTAGAGGTGCCAGTAGTCAATGTATGCTGGACCCACTGTTGGACAACCCCCGGATGTACCATTAGTCATGTTAATGCTGACAACTGTTAGACACCCTGGATGTACCATTAGTCAATGTAATACTGATCAGCTTGTTGGAACCCTATATGTACCATTAGTCCTGTTCATGCTGATCCACTGTTGGACACCCGGTATTTACCATTAGTCATGTTAATGCTTATCAGACCGTTGGACACTCTGAATGTACCATAAGTCAATGTTATTGCTGACAACTATTGGACCACCCTGTATGTACTATTGGCCAATGGTAATACTGACCAGCTTTACGATCACCCTGGATTGAACCAGTAGGTCAATGTTAATGCTTGAACCAACACTTTTCCTGAACAGTTCAATGTGAATATAATAGGCGTAGGCTCAAACAACTAATAGTTTATTCTTAGCCTAGACCTATAGCATAGTACAGGCTTTCAATATCTCCCACCACACTATCCGTATTTCATTAGTATTTAAAGTGATTCTTTTATTTATATTTATTGGTTGTAGCTCATGATTTTTGTGGTACTCTAGCAGCTACAATGGGCAACACTGGTCTAAACCATTGACAGGTCTCTTGCAGGCTGTAATTTAAGACTTTCCTGTTATTATTTATGATACTGTCTCAGCTTTACAAACTGGTTCGTTATTTGAGATGTTCGAAGATGATTTTGCTCGGACAGGAGTCCTAAGAGCTAAAAATATGAACAGCTGGATGCATGGCAAGCATTTGAGAAAACAAAGGTGTTGATCAGTGGTAGTATTGATATTTTTCTTTATAGTTACCTTGCATAGGGAGGGGGTTGGTGGTTATCCTGTTTTCAGAAGCGGTTGTAAGCATTATGGTCACAGAGTGTAGCGGAAAAAATAGAGAAAATACCACCTAGCAACGGTGTTTGTTTGATGGTTACTTGTGGTTCGTACAGGGCCATGTCAACAAGGATAAAAGAAATGTTGAAATGAATATGACACTGGTCATTCACCATGTCTCCTCACCGGGGAACTGTCCTCTGGATTCCAAGGAACCTGTTTTTTTTTTTTTCCCAAATTGGGAAATGACACGGATGGATGACAGATTCGGGTTTGGAAAGACTTATGGAAAGGCACTCATATCGGCACTACTTATCAACTCATGGACAAGATACTATTTCGCTAAGACAAATTCCAAACAAATGGGAATCCATACCAAGATTACCGAGATAGCCAAAGTATAGATTTAATACTGCCACCAAAGACTTTTAACATGAAACAAAAGGTTGGACAATTGTGACGATGATCAGAACAGACACATAACAAACCATGCAACTGATGCTTTCAGCACGAATAAACAAGAGCCATGGGCTGGGCGATTGGTTCATAAAATACCTTGAGCCCCTCTTCTGGGTGTGCAGAGAGCCCCAGGTTTGCATATTCTTCTATCAGGCTCATGTGCTTTGCACCTAGCTTCTGTAGGTACTCAACGGTCCTCTCATGTCCACGGAGGGGGCTCGATACCTTCTGATACTGACGGAGCAATAAATCAAGTGCTGCAAAAAAACACAAAGGATATGAACCTAAATTAATATTGAATACTTTCCCTTTAGCAGAATTGGTGGTGATTGGCTCCAGGTGGTAATTTTAATGTCTCCAAATATACTTTATTTCATTGCAATGTTCTAAAGAGGACACTTTAGATTAGTTTCTCAGAGATATGTCCAATAGTTATTTGTCCGCATGGTATACAACACTCCCCACACCTGGTATCCACTCACGTGAGAAACAAGGCTACTATCTTGTATATGAAACCTACATTATATATGCTAAATTGTTGTCTTAGTCAAGAGGCCTTCAGGTGTAAACTCCTTCACTGGAAAACTTCCCCACAATGTCCTAATTCGACTATTCTACTTCCATTTTTTTTAACACAACCTGTTAGATATCTTTTCCGACACTCTTTTGTCTGCATGGTATCAAACAGGCATCGATTGCACTCTCGCCTTCGACTCACGAACCCAGAATGGTCATTGTACAATGCCAAAGCTGTGCAACGCCATAATGCGTTCACTGTTGCATTTTCCTGGCTCAGTGTTTCATGTTATTATAGCTTAGTTCGTCGTAGGCAAGGTACATTACAGAAATTCAAATTATGAAAAGGACATGAAAGGCAGTGTTGCATATCATTCTTTTTTAAACATGATTTTGACTGTTCTCCATGGGCCGGATTCTCAACATCAGTTGGCAGAACTTGGTTTGCTGGATGTAGGTTTCTGAACCCTATGCTAACAACCGTACCATCCATCGAATCAACATCGTATCCTTACAACACCACCCTCCAAATGGATAATAGAAAATAAGAATAATACAGAAATTCCCTAGTTGGTCTAACTGGAATAAAGCAATCTACTCACCCTCTTTATGTTTTTCTTTCTTATAGTACAGGATGATAAGTTACTATACTTTTTGGTGTTTCTTTAGAAGAACTCTCTCACATCTCCTCGAAGTGACACCGAGTGTCCTTGAGCCCAACAGTTAAGCAACGAAGCAATCGTTGTGTCTGCATTAAAATAGGACCCATCTGTAAACCACTTTTGGAAATCCAAATAGCTGAAGCAAACCCTAGATTTATGCACACCAGTACCCCATGAACGGAATGGTGTTTCTTGTTGATGGACCACTGTGGCCAAGTTGAATCATTTGAAAGTTGGACATGGACTATGGGGCTTGTGTATAGAAGACCGAGTGCACACTGCATACTAACACTGTACACACAGCGCCAAAAAGAAAGCAAACCGCTTTGTGAATTGTTGACTGCCTTGATGGTCAAAACCTCAGATGACATGTGCCCTGACCCTACACAATAGGGACCAGTACTTATCATTATCACTATACAATTTTCCAATCCACACCAAAACAATAGGTTCTTTGTACCCCCCAATGAAAAGCTGCTTACCAAATTCAAGCTTGAGCAAACCAAGCATTCTTGACTCAACCTTGATCTTATTTTTTTTACCCCCTGTTGACCTCAGAAATTCTATTTGACCTGGCCCCAAAGCAATTCATGTACTTAACCTGGGGAACCCACATACCAAGTGCGTGCTTGATCCATCCAATGGAGTTGTTGACCTCAGATGACCTTTGACCTAACCCCAAAACAATAGTATGGAGCCTCACACACTTCGTCAATAGCTCTTGTGTTTGCGAGTTATAAGCAACCCTAACAATCAATAATGAACCCTCTGCAACATTTTTGTTGGAGAGTAATATTATGATTTCCAGGTTTTTAGACATTCACAATTTGATTTTGAGTGACCACAAACTATAGGGATCCTCTACTCCACATGCGACCTACATGTCTATTGGAGCCCTTTTCAATCGTGCATTTACATTTTATTATGTTCAACAAACCATATATAGCCACACTCTGACACAAACATACACAACACTAAACACTCCAGCATCAAAGTAACTCTTCTGTGGTTGTTTATGAGGCTCTCCACAAATACAGGAGAACAATCCTATTCCAGCACTTAGATGTAGGAGCCACTACTTAATATCGAAGGTAGGGAATTGAGGGCCAACTTTACACTAAAAACTGAAGTTGAAAGTTCCTCAAACCTCCAATAGCACTTGAGGCAGAGTTGTTATAATGATCTGAGCCCTCTGCTTAGATGAAGACGTGGTCTTGGACCCCTCCACAATGCTGGAGGGCTGAGTACCTCAGGGCCCTTGGACTGCAGGTCCAGTCTCTCTGTGTAAGGTACTCTATGAGAGCTGTAAGGCCCTTCTCCAGGTTGGCTCCCTTCAGCTGGGTCGGCTGGCTAGGGTACTCAATCTTGTTACGGTAGTCTCCTGGAAGCAGGTCTGAGAACAGGCCTATTACCTGCCCGGATCTATAGCAATGATGAAAGCAACATGTTATGGTAGTTTACTGAGAGTAGGCCTGAGATCAGGCCTATTACTGATCAGGTCTACGGGCATATGAATCAGATGCTTGTGCAACAAAGCCTCCTATTTATGTGAACAATTATTCAGGTAGTGCATAACATTGGTTATCACAGCAGAGCGCCACTATAAGCCAGTTCGGAGATAGCTCTTGCGCATGCGTCATTGTCCCCCGGTGCTGGCATTTGTGACAAATTCTGTAATGCTCTGACATCCGCCACAGTATTTCAATGGAGTAACGGAGATCTTTGATAACCTCCAAAAGATTACTCCCTTGTTTTTCAAGCAATATATTTCCAATCGTGCTCTAACATAAAGAAACAAGTTGTATATTAGTTCTAGTTCAAGCATTCACTGTATGCTAATAAAATAAGTAAACAAGAGAATTCCGCAAATGGATAACTGATCCACGTGTCGTGTTCAATACGCACCACTTTCGAGATATACAAATATTTTGGTAACTGCTAACCTACGGCGCGCAAGAGCGGTTTTGATTGGCTGTCTCTCCGAATTTGGCAGTCCGGAGTGGTGATATATTCACTTTTATTTTAAAGGTCTCAGAGTTTGTTAGTGACCTAATAGTTTCCTGAGACTAATTTGATAGATTTCCTGTATTTATTTTTATTTGCTGGAATCAGCTGGTTGCTACAAAGGTATTGCATTTGCGTACTGAATATAAAGATTGGTGTGCGAAATGCTCAGAGGAGCCACCAGTTAAAACCATGGAGGGGACGGCGCGTGAGAAAAGTTGTCACAAGTGGACAATTGCACAACTGGCCCATGTTGTAACTCTGAACTGGCTTATTAGATATATACTCCAAATCATCTGAAAAGACAATTGTGAAGCCTAATTGTAACTGCCTGGATGTACAATTTTAGTGACAGAAGAACAAGATATGAATTGATATGACTTTTTTGCTGCACACTCAGATGACCTGCATGGCAACACAGATTTCACAGCTCTCATAATTCTGTAAAAAGTAATACAACAGTGAATGGGAGGGCAACACGTGGTTGTTGACAACGACAGAATGAGGCCGAGGCTAGTTATAAATAGTCATCGTCATTTCACAAGAAGGGGGAATTGGGGGATGGTATTGAGCTGAGGATGATCCTATCGGTTTTGGAACAACACAATTTGGATGTGTTTTCTAAATATTCCAACAAATGAAACTTCATTATCCCCATTTGTACTTGACTGCATGTGGATATCATCTCGTTGGCTATTAGGCTATCACAGAGTCAGGATGACTTTTTTTTTTTTTTGGGGGGGGAGGGGGTGTGCATACAAAATTGTGCACTACTTCCAACTTCCAAGCTAATGTTTATGTTATACCCTAATGATTGATGCATTTCAGTCTATTAAAAGTAGAGGGAGGACGGCATGATAGGAATCATAACCTCCTTTGTGGTTGGGCCACGGAAAGACACCACCTAATGCACTTGGACTATTAATATGCTACTTTGTGATTGTGAGTACTGCATGACACTAATGTGGTATGCGATTTTGGCTGTTAAGGAATCAATACTCAATTTTTTGGCACTGTATTCTAGAGCAATATGCTATGATCGGGCTCAAGCCAAATGTTCTCATTGTCACAACAGGGCATTGCTAATTATGCTTCACCTTGAAAATCCAAAAAATCCAAACATACAGACATCAAAAATATGTTGAATTCTGCTTTAATATAAATATTGTGCAAAAACTCAACCTGTACGAGTTTGCAAAGAGCTTCATGGACTCATCGAAACGCTCCTGCTGGACCAGTTTCAAGGCGTATAGGTTCTTTATCGTTTATCCCCTCATCTGCTTGTCAGCTTCAACTTCCTCTGTCATATTCTAAGACAGGATGGAAGTAGCTGAATGAAAATCTACAAGAACAACAAAAGCCCAATCATAACCATTCAATGGTTTCTGATTCTTGACTGAACAGATTAACCGTCAGTTATTGACGGAGTGACATTTTAGGAATTTGCTTCAGCCCCTCCACTATGACCATTTTTCTAGTTAACAGCAATCAAAGATATCACTAGTTATTTCAATCAAACCCAATATTAGAACAATACATCACTTTGCACTTACCCATTATCCGGATACAAGGTATTCCAGTGAAACCTATCTTGACCTGCCACCAACCTAGATTATGGAGCCCCACAGTAACACTGGCAGCTGCACTTTTGCACCCTCGCTTATAACAGAAGACTACATCTATTGACTATTGGCATTTTAAGATTTCATTTTGCGCCCTCCTACTGAGAAAATTAATGTGAATGCCACCATTCACCAATTGGGACAATCAACCCATCATCTGGGCAAGTACCTACAAGAAGCCCAATGAAGCCAATGCATGCACAAATATGAAAAGAGGTACAGGCTACAGGGCTTAGGATGGGCTCATCATCCAGATACCTTGATCAAAGCCTACTCCATCAACTGAGTAGGCTGTATGTAACCAGCAAACAAATCCTCAAAAAAAAATGCTTTTGCCTTCAGGGTGTCCCAATCGCCTCACTGTTTCACATTTATTTTTGCCGTAACATTGTTTTTTGACTACTGGTGTGGCCGATTTTGTGTTCGGTAATTTACAATTTGAAGCTCAGCCAGTGGACCCATTTGGCAACAACATACATGATAGCGAAATGATAGAACCAATGAATCCCTTCAGAACTTTGAGGTAAAAAATTGACTACACATTTTGGTTTACAGTGTATCCCCCTGTTTCTTACGTGTGTGAAGCCACCTTGCCTAAGGATTCAGCAAACGTAACAATATCTGAGACCATCAATCAGTCCTTCAGTAAAACTATTTTAACCACACCATCAGGAATATACAAGCTATATAAGGCTAAATCATGATATAGCCCCTTAATGCCTTTTAACTTCAAATCCCTAAACATCCCATATGTAAATACCAACAATCATTCATTGATCTGCCTGAAGAATTGTTTTCGAGTTTTCAAATGATACCTCCAATCAATGAGACAGACCTCTGATTAACCATTATTCAACATGATAATACCAATATAGTTCCCAATCCACTATATTTGAAAAGCCTTGTGTGTGACTACAGTCCCTTTGTTGTGGTCCTCGGCGTACCATACAACGACAACAAATTAAACTTACAGCTAGATGCAAGTCCAGCCAACTGCTTTTCCTTTGTAGTTTCTTTATCTGGTTATGTAGAGGGAATGGCTCCAACTCATAGCACTCCTGGGAGGCTATGTACACATGCACTGGAAATGACAGGAAAAAAAAACATTCAAGAACAATTATACTCAAGAAAAAACACACAGTATTGGGCTACCAATAAAACAGGACTGATCTAACTTGTAGATTTATAAACCCACATTTTCCCACCATCATGAGAGATTCACTTTGTTGTGGCTCCAGAGGTATTTCATACAGGTCTGCCACATATGACAGTCACTATTCTTCCACTATTACAATCCTCTAACAAGTCCTACAAACCCCCAACACTGGGTCCTTAGACAAGTCAAGAAGCCATTTCTTCTGTCATAGCGCTGACTTGAAATAAATCAGTATATAGTACTTTTGTCTGTTCTCAAGCTCGGGAGGGGGAAGGGGTGGAAGGGGTGGAAGGGGGGGGATAGGGGGTTTCCATGTTTACACGCAAGACGTCACTACACACACAGCATACAACCAATACACTCAGATGACATAGGACCCTGAGGCACCTCAGAATATCAGTGATAAATGTAGCCCCCACATGGGAAGTAGTCCTGTGTTTTTACAATGCACTACAAGTATATTTTACCAGCAAGCAAAAGGCTTAGTGATTTCCTTGACTCTTTCTGACAACCTACATTCAGACACAAGGACCAATGGAGATTGCAACCAGCTCATTGTGGGAACCATAACGTCTGACAAATTTCCCATTTTCCCCAACGCAACCAATAGGGCTCCTATACTCTTCATAAGGAAGCTACACACTGAAATTACAAGGTTTTCAACTTCTTACCTCTGGGTGACTCAAATGAACTCTGACCTAATCCAAACATAGGGTTAATGTACTCATCATGGGAACTCACAAACCAAGCATAGAGCTTCAATCCATCTGGGTGAGAGTCGATATCGTGTTTACAACAGTCAAATTGGTCAAAATATCATTTTCACAAATTTTTCATATTCTTGACCTAAACTCACCTATGACCTGCCACCTGGACCAAAAACAACTAGGGTTTCTGTCCTCCCCATAAGAAAGCTATACCACTAAAGTTCAACTTTGTTTAGACCAACCTTCTGGACTTTGCGTCGTGTTTACGAGGTTTCCCGACTTTGACCTCTGTTGACCTTAGATACCTCGGAACTGACCCAAAGCAATAGGTTCATGTACTCTCATGGGGAAACACACATATCAAGTATGAGCTTCAATCTATCCATGTGGGTGAGTTTCATGTTTACAAGCCAAAATTGTCCAGAAAATTGACTCTCCACCACAATTGTTCTCGTTTTGACCAAAATTCACCCCGACCTTGACCAAACAATAGGGTTCCTGTATTCCCCATAAGAACGCTATCACCCATTAACTTGATCAGACCACCATTCTGGACTTTGCTGCATGTTTACGAGGTTTTCCACTTTGACTCTGTTCACCTTATATACCTCTGCCTTACCCCAAAACATAGGTTCATGTCTCCATCATGGGACCACCATATCAAGTATGAGCTTATCCCTCCAGGGGGTTTCGAGTTATAATGCTACAAAGCTAAATCGCCAAATATCGACTTTTACAAATTTTTCTATTTTTTGACAAATTCACCCCCGACCGAAACCAAAAACAATGGGTTCCGTACTCCCAAAGACAGCTTACACCAATTTCAAACGTGATCAGACCCACCATCCTTGAAGTATTGTGTTTACCAGGTGTTCAGACTTTGACCTCTGATGACCTTATGCCCTCCTGAACCTGATCCAAAACGATAGTGTTTCATGTACTCATCCTGGGGAACACACAACCAAGTCTGAGCTTCATCCACCAGTGGGATCGATTTATGCGTGTTTACAGCCAAATTGGCCAAAATATGACTTTTCACACATTTTCTACTTTTGACCAAAATTCCACCCCCGACAGAACCAAAACAATAGGGTTCCTGTACTCCCCATAATAAACTATACACGCAAATTTCAACTTGATCAGACCAACCATTCTGGACTTAGCGTGTTACAAGGTTTTCCAGACTTTGACCTATGTTGACCTCAGATGACCTCTGACCTTACCCCAAAACATAGGGTTCTTGTCCTCATCATGGGGAACACACAGACCAAGTATGAGCTTCAATCAATCCATGTGGGGTCGATTTACCGTTCGTACAAGCCACAATTGGCCCAAATATCGATTTTTCACACAATTTTTCTATTTTTGACCAAAATCCACCCCTGACAGAACCAAAAACAAGAGGTTCCTGTATCCACATAAGGAAAACTATACACCAAATTTCCAACTTGATCAGACCAACCATTCTGGACTTCGCGTGTCACAAGGTTTCAGACTTTGACCTCTGTTGACCCTCAGATAACCTCTGACCTACCCCAACACAATAGGGTTCATGTACTCATCATGGGAACAACACACCCCACGACCAAGTATGATCTTCAACATCCATGTGGGGTCGGTTTACCGTGTCACAAGCCAAATTGACAAAAAAATCGATTTTCACCAATTTTACTATTTTTGACCACAATTCACCCCTGACCTGACCAAAACAATAGGTTCCTTACTCCCCATAAGAAACTATCCAACCAAATTTCAACTTGAATCAGACACGATTCTGGACTTAGCGGTGTTAACAAGGGTGTTTTTTTTTCACAGACTTTGGACCTCTAGTGACCCTCACGTGACCTGTGACCTGACTCAAAACAATAGGGACATTCCTCATCATGGGGACACACATACCAAGTATGAATCCTGACCTACCTCCGAACTGATCAAGTCTATCGTTTTTCATTCAAGCGGGCGCACACAAACACACCCCACACACACACACACATACCACGCACGACGTGACTGCAGCATTCCTCCTCACTTCGTCAATGAATCAAAAAACAGACATGAAAACTGCAATCATGTTATTCTGGTCATTGGTAACATTTTTCATAATGGCTTGGCTTGTCTGTTACTAGTAAACACGAACTATAAGATTCACTGCACAGGGAACAGCACACACAGCCACACGACTTAACAAAAGAGTTGGTGTGTTTGTAGGATCACACCTTCACCAAAGAAACACCAGGTCTACTCTATCCCTCATAGACAAGTAGGAGCAAAAAGACCAGCTGAAGACAGCCACATGCCGATGGATGCGTTTCAGTTGTCTGTTATGTTGATTAATATGTATTCGCCTCCCAATAGGGGACCTGATTGACGACGAGTATATGAAACCATTAAACACTCAATCTGACAAAGCTAAGAGTCCAGGAGACTGATCTTAGGGCCAACCCCACTTCTAGCACTGAGGTTGTACACAACAATTCTAACTTTTTTTGACACGCAGCTGATTACAGATCACGTGACCATTTTTCGTTCGAGTTGTCGTGCGAAAATATCTATAACATCACAGGTCGACAAATGCAACCATGATTAATTTCCCTGTTCCCGATGATGTATGTGTGGCGATAGTTCGCCTGTAACTTATAATCCGAACCGTGAAGCCAATATTTTTGGAGAATTATAGAAAACAGCTTGGGCATGCATACTGTCGTCTCTCTTATAAATTAGGCCAGGCCGAATACTTGTGACGCTAGTTGACGGCGGTAAACACTGCGAACAAAACCTGGCAGCTTTGAGCTGAACCATTTCAAGCTTCCTGCTGTATACATGGCTTTTGCACAATTCCACAATACTGAACCAGTTACATAAGCAATGTCTTTTTGCTGGCTTCACCAGATGGGGTCATTTATCATGCTCACAAGGCAGAATTTGCTAAGTATCAATTTTTTTCCCCTCTCGCTCTCCCAATTTCCAACCAAACATACTCCACCCTATAAAATAAATAGGGTTCTTGTACTTCGAAGGAAAGCTGCTATAAATTTCAGCTTGAATAGGCCAAACGCATACTAGACTGATCCTTTACAGCGAGGATTTCTCTACCTCATACGGCCTTTGACCCTCCGACCCAAAACAATAGGGTTCATGATCATCATGGCAAACCCACATACAATTTAATGACGTCATCCCTCAGGGGTCGAGTTATTGGGGTGATGACAGCCCAACTTTGTGCGAAAATCTATTCTTCACATCTCCCCATTTAAAAAAATAAGCCCTACTTCGCAACACCAAAATAAAGTTCTTGTACTCCCCATGAGACACTGCACACCAATATCAATGATGCTCTCAGTCCATACACTCTGGACTACTGGATCACGGTTGGTTTCCATACTTTTGATGTCTGTTGACCTCAGATGACGCTTGACCTGACCTTAGGTGACAATGTACACAGCATGGGGAACATGTATACTCCATCTATCTAGGTGGACGAGTTTATCATGATCGACATAACCTAGTATTCACCAAATATTCATTTTCTCCATAATTTCCCATTTTCTACAGAATATCAAATGACCCCAATCCACACTAGAACAATATGTTTCCTGCCCTTCCCCATCCAAAAGCTTCAACCAAATTGAGATGTATATTGGACTTGGCATCTGACGGACTGTGGCCACCAGAATTTCCGAGCTTTGTTTGGGGCCTCAGATGACTTGGAACCGCGACTGCCAAAACAATTGGTTTTTCATGTACTCATGATGTTGAATCCCATACCGAGTATGTCGTGATCCATCCAGTTGAGCATTCTGAACTGCTGTGGACACAAGGGTTTTCAGACTTTGTTGACGCTCAGATGACTTTGACCGCGACTCCCACATTGGGTCTGTATCTCATTATGGGGAATCCACATACCAAGTAAGGTCGTGATCCATTCAGGGGGGTTTAGAATAGGCTGATAATACCAGCCAGGCATCACAACACATTCACAACAAACACTGGCCCTAATGCATAGATTCCTTGACATTCTGTCAGAAATCAACCCTGGGTTTCATGAACCACTATCTCCGCTTTCCTTGATAATCGTGGTTGTTTTATTTTGCCAGGTCAAAAGACAGCAATATGCAAGTTATGCAGATGATAACAACAACATTGAAAATGCATATATAAGAGTGGATATGTTGTGCCAGCTCCTAAGTGAAAGTTACATACTATGAAATGGCCCTGTCATGACCAATTCCAAATTCAGAAGTACTGATTGTTAACCATGCCTACCAAAGGAGTACTGAGTTTAGTGGAATGTGACTAAAATTGACTAAACTATGCAAATTATACACATTACTTGACATCCAGGGACCCATTTTCTAATTTTTAACATCGGTGGGTCACACTCAATACTTTTAATGGAAATATGACACATGAATGACCCCCAGTGACTCGAATCTATGTTAAATTTTGGGGGACTAGAAGGTAGACCATACCCATCAAGTTTCATGAAGATGAACAAGCTTGAAAATTGTGCATAATTATGCAAATTAAACATGTTGAATGACCTCCAGTGACCTGAATTTATGTTAAGAAGTTTCAGAACTAGAGGTAAACCATATTCATCAAGTTTCATAGAATTTTGCACACATTATTCAGAATGAGATGACATAATTAGCATATTTTACACTGAAAATCTAATTAGTTCCTCCATTTTATATCATGTACTCATGTGCCAACCAAATCACCATAGCACCAAGGTTCATTCATTATCTTGACACCAAATGACACACACGGACACACACATACATGCCAAAGTGACTGCTAAGTCTCTTTCTGATCTTTGTTCAGGCGAGACAATAAAAAGGACTCTAAAGAATAGAATTACAAGCATCAGAAACAGATGTTCCACTTTTGTGGAAATGTAAGGCTTCTCACACATGCATATCACATTCAAATTGCATCAACTAATGATAAAGTTCTTACCTTCCACTGGTGATGTACTTGGGGTCCTTGACTTCGATTGACTGTACCAACAATCTAGGGTCCACAGTCCTTATTTCAACATACTTTGGCATAACTGCAATCACATATGGTTGATCATGTTCTAAAGAGGAACCAGAAAGCCAAAGGTTCATTGATTCCTTGACAGTCAATGACCTCAGATTACATTTGCCCTGACCCCAGAACAGTAGGGACCAATTACTCAACATGGAGAACCCACATACCAAGTAGAGCTCAATCCATCCACGTGGGGGTCAAGTCATCGTTTCACAAGCCAAAATATCTATTCTTGACAATTTTCCACTCTTTAACCAAAAATGACTCGCAATCCACACAGATACGGATTTTGTACTTCTCAAAAGCTCTATACAAATTTGGACTTGGTCGGCCCAAGCATTCTGAATTTTTGTGATAATTTTTTTTCAGACTTTGACCTCAGATGACCCCTGGACTGACCCAAATCAATAAGGTTCATGTACAAATTGGCTAAAAATTACTATTTTCCCAGTTTTCCTCAACAAAAATGACACCAAATCCACGCTTAAAATTACAGAGTTGTTGTACTCCCCATAAAGAAAGCTGCAAAACAAATTCCAGCTAGATCGGACGAGGCATTCTGGACTATTGTGATCACAAGGCATCCTGTTGCATAATTTCTGTCGACCATTCCCTCAGAAAACAGCATTCTTCTTTGGACACATTTTTTCCTAGTGCCAATATCACATTACTACCAATTCCTTTCCCAATTATCAACTCCAAATTTTCACAGAGAAATGGTGAAAATATGTGACTTTGCTGCAATATTATTGATTCATGCCCACATTTTAATATGTATCTGTTTCAATTTGAAATGTATGTTTTCTTATTTAGCTATTTGCTTACAACCAAAAGAGTTACATTAGAGCCTTTATCCACCTCGATAGTAGTTCTGAAACCTAAGATTTAATTAAATATTCAGGGAATTTGCTGGTAGCCATTTTGTTTTGCAAATGGGAATGCTATAGTTATAATTCTGGGAAGTCAACCATGCAAGAATATAATCAGGAGTGTATCTGAACAAGTTAGTATTAAACGTAAGTAAAAGTTCTACTGATTGGAGGTGAATGTGTACACCAAGTTTTAAAACTGGCATGAATTAGGCGAACTAGCTCCTCAACTGACCTCTGGTGACCCTGAATCTCCCCCTTAGAACTGAAGGTGAACCATATCCACCAAATTCGTGAAATCAGATAGATGTTTTCATTATTCATGCATATTACCTCAATTTGTACCTGCATTTTTAGCCATTTGCTGTGGGTTTTTTTTTTTTTCGTTCTATGTGAGGTGTACCGTGGACTTTCGTATACTTGTGTAACCATGAGTCTATCACCAAAAATAAACGTGCACACTGCAGTACACTGCAATATGTATGACAGAATTGCCTCATGAACACAAACAATCTCTCTTCTTTTGATATAACACACCTGATTCCACTCATGGGTTGTAGATGGGAGCTGTCATAGTCATTCAAGTGGGTTCTTGGAAGGCTACTCTCGTATGTTTCCTTACAGTGGTTGTTCTGTGAAATATTCAGTTTGTTTGAACCAACCTGATCTCAGAGATTGGCAGAAAGTGAGTTGCTAGTTAGCCAATATCAACAGCAGCAGCTAAGAGCATTATAGCAGGGTCATAATTTGTCAGCCCCTATGTGTCTTACATATAAACAGCACTAACCATTCACCACCTTCAATTCAGTAGACAGAATACTGACCAAGTATTGTGGAAATGCGATTAAATTGAAAAATGGCAGAGGTTATCATTTAGACACATTACTTAACCTCCAGTGACTCCTACTCTAACTTCAGATGTTGCAAGACTAACCAGAGGTGGACCACATCCATCGAATAAATCCAACAAACTTTTAAAAAACTAATTCCAACAAATAAAAAACAGAATAACCTCTAATGACCCAAACTAACATTCAAAATTTTACTCAGAAATGGAAGCAGACCACATCGAACAAGTTTTGTGGAAAACATTGAAATCTGCATAAATCATTACCAAATTCCATGCTGGACATTCAATCACTTCATGTAGCTGGTTACTACCATATCCGCTCCCATGCCTATCTGCCACATTAGTCATTGGCAACCCTGGTCTTGCTTTCATTACCTCAAGAATTTATTTCCACTTATATTCTCTATGGTATTCCGTCTCTCAAACTCATGCACTTCAAAAGCTGCAGAATCAGGCTGCACGCTTTCTTACTAACGCTTCGAAGCATGATCAGGGAGGCAGATTAGATCAGTCTGTAGAAGAGCTCAGACTGCAAAACCATCGATCGTGAGTTCGGAGACCATTGGAAGCCAGAGGACTTCACCGCAGTGCTGTGGACAATGCATGCTCTGAAATGTCCCACGTCACCCACGTTTTAAAGTGCGTATCTTGTGAGGTGACTTGTTGAAAAGTAGCGAGCATCCGTATGTGGCAGCCTATGTAAAGTCCCCTCGGGGGACATGATGAAGCGACATACTGGAATGATTCGGGAGCAGGGACATGGTGTGCTGGGGGGGGGGGGGGGGTGTGGGGGGAGGGAGTGGGGGGTGTTTCACCCCCCAAAAATGGTCAGAGCAACCTTGCAGTTGGAATTTCCAAATATCCAGTTGGAATTTCTGACATTGTTCTATTGTATATTTTATGACTGAGGTCCGAGGCCAGTCAACTTTGTAAATTTCCCAACTCAACCAAAGGCTTTTATCATGTAAAAACGGTGAAATCGAATGAGAATTGTAGACTAATATCATTTTTTTTTATTAATATCCAGACAACTACCCTACACAATTCCAACAAATTTATTGGGCCATGCTCAGTCTCTTTCTAGAGCACTACCGATGTAAATACTGGGAAAACAAACCCCACCAGTTACCTCTCCTTGAAATCTGTTGCTTCTGTCACTGACAGTATATCATTACCTCAGCTAAAATTGACACCTTGTTTACCCCAAACCTGCGTAACAGTGAGTTCTAAGAAATCTAAAATAGAAATATTGACATTTACCAACAGAGGCTGCTGAAGCAAATTCTACATGTTGAAAAAACAGACCATACTTGAAATGATGATTTATATAGAAGAGCAAAGTGAGAATGAAAACTGCTACTCCAGAACCATCTGAAAAGAGGGATAATCTGAGGTCATGGACCTGAAGCTTTTCGAAAGGACAATAACATTCCAAAAGAGTGCCAAATGAGATTAACAAGTATTTTAACAAGGCCTAATATGTTTGTGTTGACTAGCATAGCACAGTCACCTAGAAGGATTCTGATAGCACATTTTGCAGTTGTAGAACAATCAATCAGTGTCCTTACTAATTCCTACCTACACTGTTGGGACCTCAGACCACCTGAGGGCATACTTCTTGGCTGGTTCTCCCTCAGAGTCTATGATAATACTCATGTTATCTCTGCCCAAGGCCATCAGGTCTTCCGACAGCTTTGTTATCGTTGGTTCGACCTGTGTTGTGTTGCCAGTTGTGAACAGCTCCTTGAGTTCCCCCGTCTTTATCTAGATGAGAAGAGTAGAGGTAAACAGAAAGTTCAGTATTTCTTCATCCTATGACCCCGCTATTGATCTTAAAAAGAGATCCAATTGCCCACTATAATGCTAACGACCCGCCATATTGGGACTGGGGCCTATGAGATGTTCAATAATTTAAGGTTGAAGTCATTAAAGGGGCATATATAAGCTAACAAGTGAAAAATTGCAAAATGCATCCAATCTGGAATAGAGAACAGGGTATTCAACTAAAGGGAATGCATTTGTAATTTTCCACAGGATAGCACACAGTGCCTCTTCAGTTGAATCTGACGCTATGTTTCCAGAGACGTTCCATAGTTGGATGCATTAAACGGTCCTCACCACCAAAGTTGTAAGAATTTATCATCATGAACTTTCCGATAAAGTTAGAAAACCATTATGAAAATTTTTCACATAATGACCCACCTTCAAATGGCCTAGTTTGACCCAGGAGCCAATAGACATTATGCCCAAGTTTGTACAACCATCAAAGAATGATCATTTACAAGCAAAAAGGTATTTGTTGACCCTCTGGATAGATAAGGGGGTATAGTGAATAGATCGAATGACGTGCAGACCACGAACAATAGTTAGACCAGCAGTTGGTTTAGGCTAATAAGAATGAGCAGAATAACTCCCAAAACACAAAATGACAGCAAAACATTTCACATCATCCAAGAAATTCATAAGGAGGTAAAATAAGTGAAAATAACATTTCACAAAAATGAGATCTGGATGTTGAAATTGTACTGGTGGTCCATGGGTATGAGTAATGTGTTCAAATGTTGTTGTTTTTTGGTAGTGAATTAAGAGGAATAGATGGCAATGTCTATTGTAAATCATTAGAGATGGTATAGAAAAATCTCAAGGAAATTTGGACTACATATTGTGAATGCTCTTGGCTGTTTGAAGCTTTAAGATCCAGTATAAATATAAGGGCTTACAACAGACTGAATAATGGGCATCCACGTTTAATGAATGGCTAGTCCACAGATAACCTAACCTAATGTGATGACTGGCTTAAGCTTATTGAATGACTGGCTCAAGCAAGACAAACCTGAAAAGCATTCAATAGCTGAATACCTAATCATATATCTCCCCCTCCCAGTCAGCAGCTTGTCAGCATTGTCATCAGTATGGTTTTTGGTCTTTACCATGTTAGTATAGATGTTCTCACATCAGGTACCATCATTTATATTTGGCTTGACCTGGGCAGTACCCTAATTTCCTACCGTCAGCATTGTCTTGCCTTGTTCATATACTCCATTTTACCAAACTACACACCCATTACACTCTATAACAAGGAATTCAGACTGACCAAACAATAGCAATCATCTGAACCATATAGCAAAGCTACAAACCAAGTATGAGCACTCTGCATCTGAGTGCTGAAGATCATTATGTTTACAAGGGGTGCAGATGGACCTCTGTTGACCCAGAAAAAGGATCAGAAAAGAGTACTCAACTTTGAGAATATACAGGTAAAATACAAGTTTTTTCTAGTTTGTGCCAATCATTCTAAACTTTGTGTTCACAAGATTTGGACATCAACCTCTGGTGACCTGAGATGAACTTTGACCTGACAAAAGAGACGAAAGGGGGGGGGGGGGAATGTACTCATCATAGGGAATATACATTTAAAGTATAGTGTCATCAATCCAAGTCTGTTTGAGTTATCACGTTTGCAAGTTGCAATCTCAAGTTGAATCTATCATGCTTTCTATTTTCAATAAGAAAAAATGACCCTTACCCCAGCATACCGAAGATTAGGTTTCTTGTACTTCTCATAAGGGAGTAACATTACATTTAGGTATGGTCAGGTCAACCATTCTGAATTATCATGTTTACAGGGTGTTCAGACTTTCCAGCTCCGGTGAACATGACCCTAAAAGGTTATGTACTCATTGTGGGAACATACATACCAAGTATGAGCTTCATCATTCCAAACATGGTTGATTTATCTCATTTACATGCAAAGTACATATGCATATCATGACTCCTTGACTGAGTCAAGGAATTTAGAAGCCAGAGGATGTGGCTGCACAAAGAATAAACAATACGTCAGTTCACTGCTCCAGGCAGGAAATGTTCTGCACAATCAAAATTAGCATGTACCCCACATGAACCACCGGTGTTAACATATCATTATATGGCAACTACGCACTGGCTTATATCAACTTGTCTCCCATACAAAGAATTTTTCAATCAGTATACTTACAGCTATTAAAAAGTAGTCCCTCTTGAATCCGACACAGATGGAATGGCCACACCATGCCAAAGACCGGGGAAAAACATCTAAGACGCCAAGTTCCGTCTGGAAAGTCACATAAAAAATAGTTCTGACAAGAAGCACCAATTAGAACAAAATTTGTAACATGATAATAACAATTCCACTGGTACTAAGAAGTTTTCCTTATTCGAAACATATCTGGAATAATAATAAATAGTAAAAAGGTGCCTATTTTTGCCTATTTAGTGTTAGTATGCTTCCATTTAATTTGTTTTTGCCTCTGTGGAACCAATATCTATCAAACTAAAGAGACCATATTCAGACACTGGCCTCATCGCTCACCTCACATGAATTAGCAATTTTTCACATACGTACCAGACCCACATAGCAACAATGGAATCCCAGCCTTATTCTGAAGTTTTACTTCTGAGCCAAGCACACTCATGAATATCATTTAAATCTGCACTAAAAATATTAGGACCATTTACTCACCATGGGACATCCACCACTTGAGGGTGGAAGCAATACTTCTCACTGTCTTTCACTTATCATGTTCATAAGATCGTATCACACACACACACACACACACACAGGCATGCATATTTACACACAGAGAGACACACATGCATGACGTGCATACTATCCTCTTGCCTCTGGTAAAGAATAAACAAGTGCAAATCAAAGTATCTGGACCCCTATCAATGTACAGCAGTGAGAGTGAAAGTGTTGCCTATTTCAGGTGGCCGGGGGGTACAGTTTGAAGCACTCACCCAAGCTGAACAATTGTACAATCTAGTCCAAATAACTATTGTCTTTCAACATTTCAGCTAATATATACATTTTTCATGGAACCTTGTTGGATTCCCCCCTCAACCCCCATAAGCTACATCACTGCAGAGGCCGCCAATGAGCCCCACACAGTAAATGATGCAATTTTGCTAACAGAACGTGATAAAGGAAGACAATAAAGAGGTATTACTGAGAAATGGATGAGATCATTCTTTAATATTTTGTGAACAATTTTGTAGGTTCTTATTCGGATCCCCGGAGCATTGAGAAGATACTAAGCCAGTTGGGAGAACCTGTGACTACTCTGCTCAGAAAAATCAAATCGTGATTCAGGGACATCACATTAACAGTTTCAAGGAAGCAATAAACTTTGCGCAAGATCATGATACGTGGCGGAGATTGATCACTGAGCATGTCGGATAGACGAGACTCAACCTACTACTACTACTTATTCGGATCCCACATATACAGTCTGGTACAAAATTTTCAAATAACAGTCTTGCATTAACTTTGTATAATAGGGGATCCTGCGGTTCACTGCGGTTCACAAAGTGTAAGAAGTTTTGCCTCATTCAAGAACAAGGACTCAAGAGTGAATGCACCTACTATTTCTGTAAAAGACCTGTTCCTCCAGTCGTACAGCTGTATTTTCCTCTTGACAGCCACACACATCTGAGGTGGTATGTAACTAGTCCGCTGGCACTGCTCGTTTTCTGCAGAAAGATGCCAAAATGTCAGACACATTCTGGGGTGAAAATATCTCAAAAGTTGTAGCCTTGTGGTTGGAACCTGACCAGGCCATCCTTGCTTTTTGCCAATGAAAATAAATCAAAATTCCATGTGACATAGCTAATCTGGGAAGGTGAGGGAAAAACAAAACATTCTATTTAACAACTAGATATGTGTAGGCAGGTAAACCGCCACGTGGATGTCCCCGCTTTCGAGCAATCATTGGAAGAAGTATCTAACACCCTATAAAGACCCCCATTTTGGCCACACACATCTTGAGGTGGTATGTAACTAGTCCGCTGGCACTGCTCGTTTTCTGCAGAAAGATGCCAAAATGTCAGACACATCCTGGGGTGAAAATATCTCAAAAGTTGTAGCCTTGTGGTTGGAACCTGACCAGGCCATCCTTGCTTTTTGCCAATGAAAATAAATCAAAATTCCATGTGACATAGCTAATCTGGGAAGGTGAGGGAAAAACAAAACATTCTATTTAACAACTAGATATGTGTAGGCAGGTAAACCGCCACGTGGATGTCCCCGCTTTCGAGCAATCATTGGAAGAAGTATCTAACACCCTATAAAGACCCCCATTTGGTCAGAAACCAAGATAAACTCCATCCACCAAGTTTTGTGTAATCCATGGAAGTGAATATGCACATGAATTATGCAAAGTTGACTCACGATGGCATTGGAATGACTTCTAATTGTGAGAATAAATGTAGCTCCCGCTCCCATCCACCAAGTTTCGTTCAAATCTAACAATTTCGAAAAAAATCGCATAAATTCCGCAAAATTTGACCTTCGATGACCTTGAAATGACCTCCACATTTTTCGGGATCAACTATAGTCTCTACCCACCACGTTTCGTTCAAATCGGACTAACTTGAACAAATTAGCGGCCCCCAGTATTGCAGTGATGCCCACTTTCGAACTCATCCGAGATTTCACTAGGGCGGACATGTGTACCAAGTTTCAGATCATCGGATAAAGTGTTAAAGAGTTATTGCGCTAACGCCTAAAGTTTCCGGCGCGGAGCGGAGCCTGGACGGCGGCGGCTACACACCCAAAACCATAATATCCCGGCCACTTCCAGTGTCGCGGAGATATTTAATTATTAGCAGTTCCATATGGTACTGCACCATCATTTAGTATAAGCAATATGGCAACAATTCCAGTTCCATTCAATCGTTTTCCATACTTAATTGCTTCTGTGAGCAGCACACACAAACAATGGCTGCCCAGAGACTACATGTCCAACTGCTTCTGTGGAGCAGCACATATGAGCAATGGCTGTCCAGAGACTCTACATACCCAACTGCTTCTGTGGAGCAGCCAGACAAGCAATGGCTGCCCAGAGACTCTACATACCCAACTGCTTCTTAGGAGCAGCAGAGACTCCACATACCCAACTGCTTCTCAGGAGCAGCACACACAAGCAATGGCTGCCCAGAGACTCTACATGTCCAACTGTTTCTGAGGAGCAGCACCACACAAGCAATGGCTGCCCAGAGACTACATACCCAACTACTTCTGAGGAGCAGCACACACAAGCAATGGCTGCACAGAGACTCTACATACCAGACTGCTTCCGAGGAGCAGCCAGACAAGCAATGGCTGCACAGAGACTCTACATGTCCAACTGTTTCTGAGGAGCAGAACACACGAGCAATGGCTGCCCAGAGACTCTACAATGTCCAACTGTTTCTGAGGAGCAGCCAGACAAGCAATGGCTGCACAGAGACTCTACATGTCCAACTGCTTATGTGGAGCAGCACACACAAGCAATGATTGCCCAGACACTCTACATGTCCAACTGGTTCTGAGGAGCAGCACACACAAGCAATGGTTGCCCAGACACTCTACATGTCCAACGTTTCTGAGGAGCAGCACACAAAAGCAATGGCTGCCCAGAGACTCTACATGTCCAACTGTTTCTGAGGAGCAGCCAGACAAGCAATAGCTGCACAAAGACTCTACATACCCAACTGCTTCTGAGGAGCCGCACACACAAGCAATGGTTGCCCAGACACTCTACATGTCCAACTGTTTCTGAGGAGCGGCACACACAAGCAATGGCTGCCCAGAGACTACATGTCCAACTGTTTCTGAGGAGCAGCACACACAAGCAATGGCTGCACAGAGACTCTACATGTCCAACTGCTTCTGTGGAGCAGCACACACAAGCAATGGCTGCCCAGAGACTCTACATGTCCAACTGTTTCTGAGGAGCAGCACACACAAGCAATGGCTGCACAGAGACTCTACATGTCCAACTGCTTCTGAGGAGCAGCACACACAAACAATGGCTGCCCAGAGACTCTACATGTCCAACTGTTTCTGTGGAGTAGCACACAAAAGCACAGGCTGCCCAGAGACTCTACTGGTTTTTGGCAAAACCATACCAGCTCATCTATCATTTAAGGAGGTAGATAAGCTCAGTTGGTTAGCTACAGACTGCAGAATAATTAATTTTGAGTTGAAAAAACCCATTGGAAGCCTGAGGCCTTTTCCACGGAGCTATTGGACAAGGCATGTTTTTCTGCAGTGCTGTGAACAAGGCATGTCTCCAAAAGTGTCCCATGCCACCCATGTGTAAGAGTAGGTACCTTTTGAAGAGTAGCGAGAGCCGTATGTAGCAGCCCTGTTGGATATATAGAAGCAACAAACCAAACTGGTTCATCCGAAGTGAACTAGCAAGAGTTGCGTGCTAGTAGTACCTGTGTGATAGTCACTGATGAACGCCCTGCGCAGGTCTTTGATGAGGAGAGGCGCTACGAGAGCGCTATATATTATTACAACTAAAACACTCTGCCATAAAGATAAAGGACCGACACTAGCAATACTTTTGGGCTCACTTATGTGACCAGGACCTAGAGATGTCCCCCCCCCCCATCTATACTCAGCCGAATAGACTACTGACCTTTATGGGGCTAAACCATGCCATTCACTGCCTGCCATGCTCCCAGTCATTTCCCATAAGTACCTCCACCTTTTCTGCAACTTCATATCATCAATCTACCCCAGGTTTCTGCCTCTCTGGTCCTCATCATGCCATTCAAAATGATCTATTATTTCTCATGCACTCTGTTGAACTGAACATTGATTACCAACTTGACAATATGCACCCCTCCTACTAAGGACTATATTACTGTCAAATAAACAATTTAAGCGTGTGTTTGCCCAAAACAATCTGTGAAATGTGAATTGCTACCCCATATTGGACCATGTACTACCCCTGATGCAATATCGAATACCAGAAGTAATACAAATCTGGTTAGCCATTGTGGCCACTCTTGCTCTTCAGGCATGGCGTCATGTAGATCGAGAGGGTCAGAAACCAGAAGCCCACTGCCTCCACGGATTCGGCCTTCACCAGGACAACACAGCTTCCTGCGAAGCCAGCTTGCTCAACAAACTCATACGGTTATTAGACACAGAGTGGACAAATGCGGTTTTTGACAGGATGGCCTTACAGCCTCCAAGCCAGCATCAACCTCTCCAGTGTGATGGTACGCCCCACTACCAGCGGTCCTGTGCTAGGCTAGGATGGTCCAATGTGGATTAAGTTGAAAATGTGAAATAGATTCTTTTCTCTCTACTCCCGATGCTTGATTCTACTTTAAATAAATTTGTTATGTTTTTCTGGTACCAGAAAACCTCTCTTGAGAAAATTCTCACATGCTAATCACATCATATAGACCATATTTTTGCTGGTAACAAGTAAACACAGTGATATAGCCACAATGTCAATTTTTACTAGGCATATTTCTGAGAAAACTTTCATGTTACAACACCACAGTGCATGTAAAATACTTGTTAGGAATGTGTTTTCCAATTTTATTCAATATATTTAGGATGTTTAATGGAGGCTTGGCACATGTACCATGATGGTCAATTCTACCATTTCACATGATTAGGCAAAGATACCATCATTTATTCAAAGGACAAATTTCAACACTATCCCAACCAAAATAACCTATTTCTAAGTTTGCTGTTATTGCATAGAATCAATGCGGCAGGCATGGCTCAAAATGTTATTCATGTATTGAAATGGTAACAGGGATTTTTCAATACTCAAGTCGAAATGATCATGATATGAAACAATATCTTCGGAATCATTTACAGAAGAAATCAATGTGGCATGTATGTTTCCCAACAACATGGAATGCCACTCTCCTTTTGCGTACAATTCCAGTAATGTATTCAGTGCTTGGAAATCATAGTTAAGACGAACTGGTATATTCAAAGCTGTTGAAGCGGAGCGCTTCACCTTGATACTCCAGAAGCATAATTACAGCCAATGACATAGGATACTTTCTTGTACTACGTGAAATGTCTGTACTGCTTGTGCCATGCTCAGACATGTGAACTGATGTAAGAAAAATTAGGTAGGGTAACCGGTTCACTGACGGGGGTTCAGGCAATTCGGGTTCAAGAGTGAACTCCTTTCAATGCTATTCTGCTGCTTCAAAATCCTAGTTTTTTTGGCCCCCATTTTCTTCTTCGTAAAGCAATTCTCTGTTTTCAGAGGGCGAACAACTCGACGTCCGGCTCTTTGGAACCACATGGAATACACCAAACTACTAATAAAGTGCATAAACTGAACAAATTAGACACGTGGAATGATGCCCACGGATCCCAACTCACATTTTGAATTACTCAGGATTGAAAGCAGGACTACATCCACTAAGTTCCACATTAATTCTGACAAACTTCCAAAAAAACTGGTCAAATATGCAAATTAACACATTGAACGACCCTCCACCGACCAGAAATCTGTTTAAATCACCTTGGCTGGGAGTGGGCATATTATCCACCACATTTTGTGAAAATCCAACAACTTCATGGTTCAAATCAATATGCAAATGAGACTATTAATTACCTAAACACATAAGATGCTGGAAATATCATCAGTTCGCATCTACTATCATGTACCTATATGCTAAACCAGTGAAACAACATCAGTATAGCCCCCACGGTTGGTCCGTAAATCTTGGTAAAACTGAGTAATAAAATACACACATTAGCGGCTAATTACCCTACAGAATCAGTGACTTTTGTGTCCAAAATCTAATCAGATCGTTTTCACCCAACCCCGACACCACATACAGAGTTTTTGCATACAGAATCAGGCAAACATGACACACACACGCGCAACAAAATGATCACTGGGTTAGCTGATTTCACTATGACTACCCCTTTCCCATATAATTTGAATTGAGCATTGGGTCATAGAGCTCACATGTAGGTCCGTGGCAAATAAGGTGGCTCCCTTTGTCTTGTAGATGGTGAAGAGCTCTGTGAAATGGGACAACTCAGAACTTGGATAACATTGTCTGGAAACGAAGGAAGGCCAAAATTACGGAATTACTAGTGGTTATTAGCAAATAGCACAAACTGCACTTTGCACATACTGTTTTAAGAATGAAGGGATAATAGAGATATGACATCAAGATGATGAGGAGAAAGAGGTGTAGATGAGGGAAAGGAAAAAAGCGATTAAAAAATGGAGTATATTTGTACTGTTATGGAAGAAACAAGAATGCCAGATATGGGTAAAAGTCTCGAAACAATCACCACAAGAATTGCCAGATTAGTAAATGTCTCGAAACGATCACCACATTCTGAAATGTGCAAATCTGTGAAAAATCAGTTTGTTGAAAATCCAATGGCTGCCGTCAGAACGATGTGTCCATGCCCCGTTTCAAACCCATCCAAGATTTCACTATGCTCACTGATGTACCAGATTTCAGGTCATGTGGACAAAATAGTTGGAAGTTTCGCGAATGCGCTAATAAAAAATCTTTTGGTGACAACAGAGGTGACAAAACCATGCCCATATCATCCCAAAAATTGAGATATTATGATAATACTTGTCAACTATCATGATTATTCTTTAGTGTCTGGGAGGATATGTAGGGGAATTCCACTGATAAGGATACCCATCTGCACACAGAAATTCATACACGCACAATTTATCATTTATACAGTAGCGTTATCATAAATCTATCAGTATCATGAGTTGACCAGTGTGTATAGAGTAGATTTAGCAGTGCATGTTTACATGTAGGTATGCAATGAATTGAAGGTAAACAGTGTATCAGTTTCATCAAACCGAGTGCATTTTTCGAATGATATTTTCTCTTCTACTAGAGAAAGCCAATTATGATTTTACCCAAATTAGAATTAAATCTGGAAGATGCCAAATGACAGATACTAATTAACTCTCTTATTTTTCTTTTTAATTTTAATGCCAAAAGAGTCATATTTCATTAAGACATTTTTTCATGTTTGTCACATTTTGTTCATGTATGGCAGGAAAACGCAAAACTCACCACAGCGTTCTACTCCTGATAACTCTTAAGTTGCTGAGTTGTGCAATAGTGACTGACTCCAGTATCCATTCTTAGTATTTTTTCCATGAAACCAATTCAAACTGTGGCATCTAAACAAAACAAATCCAATCCAATAAATGATGCTGCCAATTCTGTGTATTTTGATTGGTGTTCAGTACTCCTGATTACTCCATTGTACACTGAATATCATCACAAATGCATATAATGATCATGAAGTATCACATACACAAAATTTGAACTAATTTTCAATCACAATGTTCACACTTATGCACATTAGGGCTGAGAATTGGAGCTGTGCAAGAAAACTTGACCATGCACCATCATACAAATTTTCAGCGCGAAGGCTATCACATTTCAGAGGGTATCGGTGATACACATACACATCCGTGAATAAAAATAATTGTTATATACTCCGAACGTCATCACCAATGCATTTACCAATCTAGGTACCCTATACCACTTTTGGGATAATTTGCAACAAATGTGCAAATTTAGGCAATTATTATTGAAATTCGGATAAGAAGTGAAGCTTCGGAAAACCTCAACTCTGCTCCTCGTCACATACCTCAGTATGAGTGCAATCTTTGGACTGTTTGGTCCCAAAATGGCCCTTCAATCACAAATTTTTGAACAACCCATATAAACCATTGGTCAGCGAACATGGAACTATACCGGATCCCTAAATACCCAATTTGGCCGAATGAACCCCAAACCACCCTTTGGATCCCTAAAATGACATATGAACCCAAATTAATCAGTGATAATATCATCCATATAACATGATCATCCGACGTATCATCCAAAAAAAATACCTTTGGATGTAATAATGACCCTTCATGACCTTTAACCCCAAATCCCTGAAGTACCACTAGACAAAGATACTACTAACCAACTATGAGATAAACCCAATTTATTCCGTAGTTGTAAGTATTTTCACAAAATGGTCTAAACTGCTGTCCAGGAGATCCTCGACCCCAACTTCATGACCACCAACCCCTGGAGCCTGCTAACTAGATCATCATTGTGTCAGATCAGAATTGATCAAGACGACCCCTAGCTGACCGATGGCACCGAATCCCTGAACCCCTCACAAATGCCCCCCACAAATAGTCAGTGATAATATTGACTGCATATCATGACAATTCAAACCAGAAAAATAATTTTCGGCCCCGTAACGATCCTTGATGGAGGCTAATGATGACCCCTACATGACCAGAAAAATATGCCAGAACTTTCAGCTAGGTAGGAATACACACTGCTAGTATGGGTAGAAAACGGTTGGTACAGTCAATGCTCAGATCCCCCATTTACTGATAGTAATACTTTAGAGATAAGTGCCAATTGCTCGATAGAACATCAAGGTGGGGCAAGGTCTAATATGGGATAACTTGGTACGTGAAATGGATACACAATTTTATCTCCAAAAAACATGCTCACTCTTAATAGGCAGGCCTAATAACCGTATTTGGCAGACAGGCAGCCTGGAGCAGCCCTGAAAATCATCAGTGGATTTCATTACCTGAAAGACTGATAAGTATTATTGGTGTTCTGGTATGCACGTTAGCTGCTGGACAGGTTTCTTTGAGAATGACTTCAGCGATTTGTTGACATCAATTTCATACTCTGCATGCCTGAACAATTAATTATATCATGTTACGTGGGTTCCTCAAACTGCATGTCACCTCTTTGCGCAATCAGTGTTTTTTCCAGGCATGGTACATTTGTTTGCATCTTCACAACCACATACATCCATTTATTCTTAACCAGAATAATATCACAAGCATAATAACTGTAGGAGAGACGTATCAGTTAGACTGGCACTGCAGCCCCTAGTCCTTTCACATAAAATGACTACCAATGACCACTATTCCATCCCACCTTCCTATTTATTGGAATTGACTGTACCCCCTATATAAGATATATAAATATAAAGAATACTAGTAGACAATTGAAGACTTCCGTGACCCTGATTTTTCCCTTGAAATACCTACTCAGGGCTAAAAATTATTTTTCTGGTTGTACTGTTCTTGGTTCCCCTTCTCATAATTTTTGAAAAGGTTAAATTTTCATTGACAAAATTTCAAATATGACATGTCCACCCAAAATTGAACAGGCTTGCTCATTGTTTTTTTCCTGACTGCTCAACGAGAGTAGCATGGTCCATCATTAATTTGCACACCCCGAGCACTCCACCTGCAATATTTTTTTTCTTTTTAATGGCTCTGAGCCAAATCATAATTATACAACCATTTAGAATCACCTTCTCACATATTCAATGATACAATGCACCAGTCATCTGTACAAATTTAGGAACTGTGGGAACTTGGAGAACACAAGTCAAATAAGTCCATTGTATTTGAACCCCACCTCATTTGCGCATTCGGCAACGTTCGGATTGGGACCTGTCTCTAAATTTAGACAATCTTCTAATCCTCTCGGGAAGTTATATAACTGAAGTGCTATTTTTCACTAATGACGAAAAAGCCACATGACTTAGTGATTGCTTGACTCATTTCTAAACGTAGACGCAGATACAAGAACAAATGGGGAAAATGGGATGATAAACACCAAACCCCAGCTTGATAGGACTACAGGTTATCGTGTCCACAAGGTTTCTATTCAGACTCTGCCCCTCTGGTGACCTCAGCAGAACCTATGACCTACCCAAGAACAATACGATCATGTCCTCACCATCGGAACCACGCCCATATCACTTATGAGCTCAATCCATCCAGGTGGGGTTGAGTTATTGTGCCAATATTATCAGTAGCTTCCTCATTACAGACAGGGGGAAACCATGGCTACCTACCTCCCAAGGCCCCGAGAGGCCCTCTAGATCAGTACCTTTCCTAATAAGCGGGGGAACCATACATAACTCCCCAGCCCTGAGGGCCAATTCTAGATCAGTCCCTTCCCTATGAACAGACAGGGATTAACCATTGCTCCCTCACACAAGCCCAGAGGGGCCAATGGATAGACCAGTACCGTCTTATCTTTTAATTCCAAGGGGGACCATAGCTTCTCAAAAGACCTGATAGGCCCAATACTAGATCAGTACCTTCATAATAAGCGGGGGAAGCCATACAATATATCTCACAATGCCCTGGGGCCACTTCTAGATCCGTCCTTCCCTATGGACAGAAGCGATAAACCCTGCTACCTCACAAGCAAAGAGGGGGCCAATGGTAGACCCGTTACCGGACCTATTCTTTTTAATATACCAAGGGGGACCATAGCTTCTCAAAGAACTGATAGGCCCAATATATTTTTTTTTTTGATCAGTACCTTCCGCAAATTCATAATCAAAAGAGGACCCATAGCTATCTCACAAGCCATGATGGCCAATGATAGAACCAGCAACTTTACCTTAAATAGACAGGGGGAAACCATAGTACCTCACAAGCCCTGATATGAAGGGCCCAAGCTAGGATCAGTTAAATTCCTAATAATCAACAGGGGGACTCATAGCTACCCAAAAGCGTCGAAGAACCCGATGCAAGATCAGGACCTTCCCTATGACAGACAGGGAAACCATAGCGACTTCAAAAGACCTGAATGAAGGGCCCAATGCTAGATTCAGTACCTTCCTTTGCCTACTGGTGTAATCCAGGAGCGTGCTGTGCCATCTCTGCTGTCCTAGTCCCAAAGACCTGGTTGCCTGCAAATGAGGATGAAAAATCATGGTGATAGGAGCATCAAGATGTTTATAACAACATGCCCCAAACAATTGATCCCTAGAGGTCTTTCACCGCAAATTCTATGAACACTCCATTAATACAATGGCATGAAATACTGACCAACCTTCATGATTGTCGATCTATTCCATAGCAGTAGCAGCCACTTGGCTGGTTCAAACAAAAAATGGCCAAATTGGATTGCCAGATGACCTTGACTTCAAATTCCCGAACACCTCATAAGCACCACTGGTCAATAATTATATTGAATAACTCTTCCTGATCGTCTGATCCGTCCCATAGGAGGATAAGGCCCCTTGCCATTTCTTCAAAATCACTAAAAACGTGACCTTAGAGGACCTTTGACCACAAATTTCGAAAAACCCCATAAGTACATTCGTCAATTCAAGATTGAATGATAACTTTCATATATTGAACATCCAATATGTATCAATGATAGTAACTAACGTTACAATTACCACCCCCAATTCTACAGTAATGTAAGAGTGTGAGCCGCTCTACTGTTCGAGAAAAATGGCCAAATGCCTTCCCCCTAGATGACCTATGGGAATTCCTGAACACACTATATTTACCACTGGTCAATGATAATTCTGATCAACTTCCATGATCATTCAATTATTTCTGTAGAGTAGAAGCTTTTTACCTTTGGAACCAAAAAGGCCAAATTCCCCCTAGATGACCATTGCCCTCAAATTCTTGAACCCACCCACCCTATGTATCATTGTTAATGATAATACTGACAAACTTTAATGATCCCCATTCAATCTGTGGGAGAAGAAGCATTTTTGTTTCATTGTGACAATAGGGATGGAAATTTTGTTTATTCTTATAAAGAGCAAAGCTGAAATCCCCTCTGAAACGTGAAAGGGCGCAGTGGTCAAGTGGTATACTAGTGGATAGCCTACCCTCTCAGGCTGAGTGCAAATATGAGAAAAGTGATTGTGGTGCAGTGACTGAAAGAAGTAAATAGTGGCCTGTAACGTACGGGACAATATGTTCCATATATACAATTAGACTATGAAAACTCATATTTTCATTGTTGAATATCTCAGACCAAGCTGCATTCTACATAACCGCAATACTTTGATACAAGAACGCACATTTAATCAGTATTTCGGGCATATTTCCTTTTGGGGTATGGAAACGAGCACGCATGGTGCTGTAAGCTCGAACTCAACTAAAATGCTCTAATAGTGTTCCACTTCAGAATGATCAACAAGGTGCATTGACTTCAGGGAACTTTCATGTGAATGCTTTTGATTCTTTAGTTCCTTGACCTATCCTCGCTGTGGCCCACGATTGTTATTTCAGCACCTCAGGCTCATACATACCTGAAGTTTATAAAAAAAAAAAAAAAATTAATAAATAAGTCTTTTTTCAAAGCCTTGTGACAATTCTGGCTCAAATACACCGCTTGGCCTTTTATAGATGGATTGTTATCAAGAATCTTCGAGCTTTCTATGGTTTGAACAGGTTCACACAGATGCATCGGCCAGTATTATGGAATGAATATTGGAGTATGTGGTACATATTTAAAGGCAGGCGGCCAAAACACCAGGTGGTTGGCCAAACGTCATGGATACAGGTTAGTGAATGGGTACTTGACTGAAATGGTTGTTGGCTAAACTTGTAGAAAGCAGTGGGTCGAACTTTGGATACAAACTCAAAGGAAGTGGGCATATTGCCCTTGGTCTGAGGCCTATTTACCAGTCCTCAACAGAGGACTAAATACTCCCAATGTTAACAATGTCTGTTATGTGGACGTGTGTGTAACCCACTGAACACACAGCACCCGTCAATGGGATTAAACTGTACTGATACTGTAGTTTACACTTCACCGTTTTTAATTTAGCCCAACTTTAGTCCAAGACCAGGCTTACTAGGCTAAGTAAAAATAAATGACATATGATCATCCCTCCAGCATTTGAATTTAGCCATTCCGTATTACTTTGTAACGTTAATTTATAAGAAAGCTAGTTTTCAAGAGGTACAAGGTGATCACCCAGCGGACCCGCATGGTTGCACGATCGATGGTTTTTCGATATCATAATGCAAACATTTACAAGGCACTCCATGTCTTGCTTCCAGATTTTTTGTATTAGCATTTAAACAGGAACAGCTTCATAACCAGTGAACCAATTTCAAATGCATAGGAATTGCCATGTTACTGAAGGAGGTATCGGTTTGTGGAATATGATGAAATGTCTGAATTTCTACAAATTAGTCACAATATGCAACTTTCATGCCCCATTTTCTCATTTAAATTATATTCAAGGCCAATGGTGGACCACACTCTACAAATTTCATGGGATCTGACCAACTTGAACATTTGCATGAATGAAGCCAAATTAATACACACAAGAATAGCCCCCAGTGACTAAGTCAATGTAGAAAAAAACATGGGGGGGGGAACTAAAGGTAGACCTACAACCAGCTTAATAAAAATCTAACAAACTTTTGAAATTTGAAATGAACTTTGAAAAATAGACTAACTGAATAACTTCCGTTAATTAAGAATGTTGGAAGAGTAAGGATAAGTCTATCTACAAAGTTTCAATAGGAAATCAGGGCAAACGGAGCATTACGAATGAATTATGCAAATAAGACAGTGTGTTGAATGAACTCCAGTGACTGGAAATCCATGATAAAAAGTTTGGGAACTGAAGGTTAAACCATACCAACCAGGTTTCATTAAATGCAACAACAACTTCATGATTTTGCATAAATTTAGGCAAATTGACACATTGAATGACTGTCATGGAACCTGAATCTCTGTTAGGTAATGTCGGGACTGGATTTACACCATATTCACTGTCAAGTTTCTGAAAAATCTTACAAAGCTTGATATTTCACATAAATTATGCAAATTAGACAAAACTTAATTAGCAATTTGACCTGTAAATCTCATTAGTTCATAGACCTCATATCCTTCACCTAGGTTGCCAAACCAAGTCACCAAAGCAGTTACGGTCATCTGTAATTTTGCTCACGAGCTTAAACAATGAATATTATAAAATAGCCAATCACCCTCCTTTATAGCGAGAGTTTTGCACCAAAGAACTAGTCAGTTGTGTTCACCCAACCCTGATAATACATACGAAATTTCGTCAAACTCAGTTGGTATAACCATTTCAGAGAAATCCGGCTAAAAAGAAAGTTTGTACAGTTCAGGCGAAACAAAAACTGCTGATTGCATTCGTAAGGAACCCATGTTGTACTGGATGTATTAGAGTAGTGTTTACACAGTTGTCAGGGATGGGCGTAGGAGTAGAGTCAGGTTCCAAGCAGATGTATCACAAATCTTGGTGTTACAAACATCTAAACCCACCGTAACCCATCATAATCCTGCCCACACCTATACCATCCTCAACAGCCTCCCTCTTGGCCAGTTTGTCTTCCTGACTCTCCAAGGAGGGATTGCCAAACTACTGTACACAAGTTATACACTGTAAACAGTGGGTACATGCCCATGGGGATAATGCTACCCCATTCCATACCATTCCTTCTTCCATCCCATAGATATGTGGACTGTCGCCGAAACGGCAAATTCTTCAACGGCAACAATTTTCTGTGCAGAGTGAATGTTCATGTCAGGCCCAAAATTGTATTTTGTGTGAATGAATGGACAACAAAATGGTAATTTCCAATGGCTCTATAAATTCCAACAAAGCCAGCAGAGCCTAAGCTACTTAGGCCTAACTTGCTATGATTTTGTACAGGGACCACACTTAGCCTAGTTCAGAAAAGTGAATAGCTGAAGACACCTGCAAATAACATGATTCAATCTTTGTGAAATGTGTTGTATCAACCCATCTACATGCCTGTTTCCTTATCTGAGGATTTCCAAATGTTTTCAATTTGATTTTAACATTTTTCACAGTGCATTTGGTCCCAATTCACATGTTTAACATGAATGTGTAAATGCACACGTTTTCTGGCTCGGATCATGACTCAAGTCCATTGTAAACAAAAACTGGTTCTCTCATGTCCTGCAGGGTAACAATTTCGGACACACAATTATATGATTATGCAAAGATTGTGCTAAAATACGAAAAACCGTTCCAATCTAACCCTCTCCCCAAACCATGGCGACTCCGACCGAGTGTGACCTACTAGTTAGTATCGTACAGCACTGTATTAATACTATACTAGCTTATAGGCCTGAGCGCTACATTATGGGTATTGCGGTCAACGCTATGAGCCCCTGGCTCGAGACTTCGCTCGCGACGTATGCCCAAAAAACCTTCATTCAAGTGTCTATCGACGCGATCGAAATCGAAGTTTTCATCTCTAAAATATATCCTTCATGGCAAGTCCCATACTCACTGCTACTATGGGAAAGAATTATACTAAGGAATAGCCCCTTATTAGCCATTCTCGGATGCCTACGCGAATCGCTACGGTCCGTCCATGGAAATTCATTCCAGTGAGGTTATCGTCAACAAGGATATCTCAGTAACAACTAGATTACGAGGTCTATCTCGAGTGCATTCTGGGAGAAATGTAAAGGGATCATGGGAATATAAATATGTGCACTGTTGCCATAAAATGAACCTCAAACACATTCAGATAACAGGACATGTAAATGTTGTGAACAAGCCATGGAGAGTCACTTCTCGAGGAAAACATTAGAATGTAATTGGGGAACAATCCAATCCTCTTCACAGGAAAAAATGCATTTTGTAGTTTCAACAAATAGTCACTATCCTCTTTAATGACGTTTGAAATTGACCTTCACAAGGTCAAAGTTGTCCCATGGGGGGTCAAGGAACATGTTCCCAAGTTCGGTCCACCTCCATCAAAGTATGACTGTTAAGAGGCCTATAATACTTCTTTCACCAGTGTTACTGTTTAAATTAATGGCATATATGACATCCATCAAAACCTGTGTACAATTGAAAAGAACACTACCCACGAAACATTATGACTGCGGTTCAAGACAATCTAATCCTTTTGTAAGATAATTGTAATTTTTAACAAAACGGCCAATTGTGATGCTTATGACCTTTGACACAGGGCTGCAATTTCGTTTTTTTTTTTTTCGCGGGGTACTTTTTTAAAAGTTTCGGGGGTCCTTAAGCGATTTCAGGGGCTTATTTGCAATTTCGGGACTACCATTCGAAAATCGTAATAAGTAAATTAAGTATTGCAAACAAGTAGAAAACATAGATGTTAGTTAAACGTTGAATGTTGTATTAACGTTTGAAGCTTGCGTGTATGCTATGTAGGCTTGTACATGTTCTCCTGAGTATCGATTGTACAAGGAATCGGGTACTGCACTGTTGTTGTGTTTATGTTTGAGCCAATTGAGCGGGAATTGAGACGTAAAATGAGATCGCGAAATTGGGAATTTCCCAGGAATTTGACTGCGGGTGCAGCAGTAAGTTTTATTTGATTACGAATTTGATAATAATTGCGTGGTGGGGGTCTTCCAATGTGAAATAAAATGCTACGAACTAAGACTTGCGGGGATCAAGGACTAAGTTCCCAGGGGATTTGGGGGTTTTCCGCGCCCCTGAAATAACATTTTCCATGATTTTCGGGGGCTCTTGGCAGTTTCGCGGGCGAAACCGCCCGCCGCCCCCGTGTATTTGCACCCCTGCTTTGACATTGACCTTACAAGGTGCGAAATTGTCCTGGCGGTCAATGAGCTTATGTCCCAGTTGGGTCACCATCAACCAAAAGGATTGATCCAATGGCAGCCAAAAGACGAATAGTGGGACAATTGTGGGACACACGGAAGTAATAGATAGAAGATAGCTAGATAGATAGATAGTAGAATGACTGGCGGATCACATCGCTCAACCAGCACAGCTGGCTTGAGCTAAAAAGAGTAGATGCCTATACAACATAACTATGGAATATGCAAAATAATCAATGCCCACATACACTACATATTCTTTTCTAATTTTGTCTGACCCATGAGGATTTAGGATATACTTTGGTGCCAATAAGGGAATTTAGGAGGAAAGTGTCCTGTGACATACAGGACATGTGATGTACAGGACAATCTTCTTTGGAACCACACTATAAATGCCTTCTGCAATTATTCCTGGAAAAAAGATCACCTAATCGGTCATTCAAAGCATATCAAATAGGCAACCAAACTGTTCAAATGCCATTTATGAAACATAGTGAAAACGAAGGATCTCTGGGCTGAGAGTATTAGTTATTGAACATACTCAAATTATCTTTGCAAGAATGGGTGAATTACATTTGTAACCAAAATTCCCAATTGTCACACTCAGGAATCATGAATGACAGTCCTACCTGTACATAGGCTACCACAAGTTTGAATACACAGAAACATGGAAATTCTTAAACTAGTCTGCTCCTAATCCTCATCATCATGACACTTCTTAATGTTTAAAAATTCTTGTTTAAAGCTGCCAGAAATACCACAACTGATTATTTTCAAATGAGTGGCCCAATTTGGACTATTCACTTATTTTCATAATGGGAAAAAAAATCTATTGATGTTTTGTTAGATCATTAGCAGACATGCCCAAATTTATTTCCATGACAGCTTAAGATTCATTAACAGTATGGTATTAAAGTAGCAAATCTACACAGCATCACTGAAGAAAGCATCTGTTTGACTCTGTCATCACACACACACCATGGACACACACACAGAAGGCCTGGTTAGTTTATCAACTAAAAGCTAGGCTGTTGGTGGTCATTATATTCCCCGCAACACTGTAAGGGTTAGGAGATATTCTGGTTTTGGGGGTCTAGCCGCCGTCTCAACAAGCCGCCGGAAACTCAGGGCTGTTAGCACATTAACTCTTTAACGCTCGATCTGATCGATCTGAAACTTGGTACACATGTCCGTCCTAGCAACAATCTCGGATGAGTTCGGAAGTGGGTGTCAAGGCTGAAGTCTGCTGCCCTCTATTTGCTGTTTGAATGAAAAAAAAAAAGTTGTCAAAGGTCCATTTTGCCATTCAAACAAAATGGCGAAAATTTGACACCGAGTCACCTATGACCTCAACGTCCTGAACACCCCATATGTACACTGGTCAAATGTCATATGACTAACTTGCATGATCGTCCGATCTGTACCAGGATGAGGCAGCTGACCGTTCTTCAAAATAATAGCCAAAACGGACCCCCTCGATGACCTTTGACTCCGAAATTTCGAACACCCTCATACGTACCATTATCAATGACTGTAGGACTAACTTTCGCATCAGATGATCTGACCCATAGAGGGAAAGAAGCCACTTGACTGTTTGAACAAAATAGTAAAATGAATCCCAAGCATTCATATAGCGCCACAATGTGCCCACAATGCGCCACGAATTCAATAGCCCAGAAATTTCCAACAAACCAATTAGAACATGAAGACCCCCGGTCCCCCGGTGAAGATTCTAAATTTGCCACCTCATGTTATCAAAATAGGTTCACCTTTCATACAGAGTATAAAGATTCAGTCTAGAAATTGTGCGGCAACGCAATATTTGACTACATGCCACATGGTGTCTACTGGCGACAATTGTCAATTAGGGGAACTAACCCAGGGAGCATAGGATTGCTCTCACTTTCTTGAGGTTGTTAATATTATGCTGCCTGCAGCTGGTATGAAACAAGATCCATGTGTTATAATATTCAATTGAAATGTTCCAAGTGCACATAGCAGGTGACTGATTCAATAAGGATTTTGAAGAATTATCTCACGGGACTTTGAGCCACACAACAAAAAAAAAGTCCCCTGGGTTAGGAGTAGTACTAGTAGTAGGCTAGGTATAAACTATAATACTGTCTCCTTTTTTAGGTGGTTTTGTTTGGCAAAAAGAACAGACCGCGGGCAACAGTGTTCTGAAAAGTGGTGGCAGCATGCAGTGAAACAAAGCTGCACAGATCATGATCATTTCAAACTTTGATTTCCGCAATTACCCACTAGTGTCAACGATCATCGGTTGACTTGATGGATGTTAAAGAATTTTGGAACTGAAAGTTTGGCTTCTATGTCCTGTGCAGCGCCCATTGAGCAGACTTAGTTCTGGATTCTACGCTTTACAAGACCTATTATGTATTATTATATATCATTAGTATTAATATTATAATATCATTTACCTACCAAGTTTCATTGAGATCGAAAACTTTCTTTAAAGATTTCAATAAAGTTGACAGTTGGCTCCGTTAGAGGTTCCTCATTCCTATACTAGATTACACTATAGCCACCCACACTGATATACCTGTCATTTGATTAGCACAAAGGTTATGATTTCGCTGTCAAATACGAAATTACCGTTACTTGCGCAAGTCCACCTCTTCTAATCTCTAATATTAATAGCGAAACAAAAAATGTATCTTACACCCGAAAGTATTCAAACAATAGTAGATATGATGTTTCCTATATTTTAAGGTGCAAAATATCACTCTACTATTCCTATCATTTCAGTCATAATTCCTCCTGGCATTGTTTATTTAAGGAGCCAAATGAGTTAAAAAAAAAAAAAATGACTGCAATCAATGATAGGAAGGAAGAATATTTTGGTGTCTCCATTACTGCTTGGGAACATACACTCAAAACTATGAGAACAGAGATACTGGTTTTGAATGCGGACCATCACAGGAGAGCTCAAGTGGAGGGATTTAGGAGGAACAATAACAGAACTTGTTGAGTACAAGTGTCAATTAAATAGGTGTTTGCATTGTTGGAATGCTGAGAGGCCAGATGCGATGGATCAGTGGTGCCACATTATGTTTCACATTTCATAACAGATGGCTAAAATTTCACTTTTTGGTTGCCGAGAGAGAACCTAACCCAAAGCTACTTCATTATGCGCAACGACTTTATGTTTACTCTCTGAGACAACTCTTATATTATTAAAACACTTAACATAAAAAATACGCAATTAGAAATTTACAGCATAATTACCCACATATCACATCTACAAACAGCCACCTGTGCATTGCCATTTGACAAAGAATTATATACTTTATCCTGATTTAAATACTGCTTCAAATTGGAGGCAAGCCAACTCTACTCACATTGGAGCTGTATAGGCTGAAAGGTTCATACAGTCATGAATGATTTGTGGGTTCTCACTGTCTCATTCATGAAAATTTGATCTTGTTGTCTTGTTCTGTAACCAATAGGCCCTATATATAGTTTTAAATGATATGAAGAGCAGTGTATTTTTTTGGGCATAATTCGTTGGCATGTTGCAATGTTCAAAGTGTTTGTTGTGTCCTATTACGCAAAGGTTGGTACCTGCTGCCTATTGATGCCTGCTGGTCTGTATATGTTTAATATGCAGAATGGACAGGCTATGCAGCAATGAATAATAAATTTAATAATTAAAGATGCATTGTGGTTATAAATAGGCAGATTGGGATATAGGTTGTATATAAATTCAAAGGGAATCCTTTCACACCCTGTTGTACGGCGTGTCATTAAGTCATCAAACTAGTATGATTGTGATGTGCCAGGTTGTTTAACTAAGTTTTCAATACTGTAGCTAACCCCCTGATGAAGGCACTTCTTTACCAGTCAGGGATAGGCAAATGACAAAATTTGGAGGCACGTGATTCTAAATTTGCACCTTCTCATGACATAAACTAGGTTTCACCTTCATACAGAGCTATAAAGATTCAGTTCTAGAACATTGTGCAGGCACGCAGATTTGACTGAGGCAACATGGTGTCTACTGGCGACTCATGTCAATAGGGGAAAACTCACCACAGGAGGCACTAGGATTGCTCTCGATTTCTTGAGGTTGTAATATTATTGCTGCCTGCAAGTGGAATGAAGAATATCCATTGTGTTATAAATTCATTTGAAATGTTCCAAGTGCACATAGCCAGCAGACTAATCTCAAGAATGGATTTTGAAGAATGATCCACCAGGACTGTGAGCCACAATGGCCCCCCTGGATAGGAGTAGGACTGTAGTGTACAGTAGGACTAGAGTATACTATAATACTGTCCTCCTTTTTTTAGGTGGGGTTGTTTGGTTCAAAGAGAACAGACCTCGGCAACATGCTCTAACAAGTGGGGCAGCATGCAGCGAAACAAAGCTCTGGACAGACATGATCATTTCAACTTATTCCTGCAATGTCACAATAGTGTCAGATGATCATGGTTATCGGAATTCAACCCGGTTATGGCCATAATCGGGAATCAGTTCGGTGGTGAATAGCTCATAACGTTTCAATCACGATTAATGCTGCCCATAACACTAGTGTTCAAACGATTATGTCAAACATTGGATATCACAGTTACACGTTTTTTTTCCCATAATCGCCCTGATTCCGATACCCATTATTTAGGTCACAAATTACATGTTCATATAACATTGACATAAGTAAGCAACTGACTGAGGATGCAATCCCATCAATCATCGGCCTAGTCATAATCAGCTTTGCGTTACAAGTCAATATGTATCCAATTTCTTCCTTTGTTGCAGCATACAGTATGTTCGGGATCAGGCGAATGAAATAAAATATCACGTCCGCTTCGGAATGGATGCAGAAGTTTGATATATTGTAAAATAAGTTTGGGATTGCGCAGCCAAAAAGCCTGAAAATGATTGGCTGGCATGCCAGTAGTAGCACGCACGACTGCTTGATTGCGAGTGCACTCAGCCATACCCCCTAGGACGAACAACATGGTTTAGTGTTACATATGTACATGTAGTGCAGTCCTTCACATCAACTCACCATCTCTCCGCACATAGTTAACTTCAGTGGGGTTTGCGTTGACCTGGATTTACACTGAATCGCTTGAGTGCTAGCGATCACCGATCTGTGATATAATGATGCGTAGGCCGTGACTCGCATAGACCTACAGTACTCAATTCCATGAATGAATGGAGTGATACAACAAATCACTGGAAACAATGTTATAATTAATAGTTTTAGCAATGATTTAGCACATTTACGATCAGATTCCAGGCTGTGTCTTGCTTTGGCTTAAATGCCCAAATCGCGAGTGGCAATGGGCCAATGGTTAGGTGGTTGGCATATGTGTGCGTGTGTGAAAGACACTTTCTAGTGGGCGTATTTATGTATAGCGCAGAGGCACAGCATAATAAACAAGTTGTATTACGGCTAATGGACATCATTTTTCTGAAGTGTTATTCATCATGAATAAGGGCGGTGTTTGGAGAGTTACCTGGCAGGAGTACCTGGCTGGCCACCCTCTCGCTTGTCCAACAATGAGGTGCTTGAGAGAATGGCGATTGGGATAGTCAAAGACCTTGAAGATCCACCATTCTGAGGTCCTTCTTGAATGGTTCAGTGTTTGTCTGGAACATGTCTCTTATGGCAATTTGCTTCCAAATTACCAGATCTGTTAAAGTAGGAATTTTATCTCACTCTTCTTGGCCGAATCTTCTTGGAATTTCCTCTGGTTCTACATATCTTTAAACTCCACCATGGTGGTAAATTTGATTGGGCGGAACTTGATGAGAATGAAGAAATGATATGAAATGATCAGATGGATGTGTGGCGTGACCTTGAAGGATATGAAGCCTTTTGATGAGCTGAGGAGATCGTTGGGTGTTGCTAAAATTAGCGAGTGCATCCAGAGTCGTAGATTGAGGGTGTGGTTTCAAGCCATGTCAAAAAAGAATGCAGTGATAACTGGGTAAAGAAGTCTAGGAGATTGAGGTGACGGGCGGCGTGGCAGAGGTAGGCCCCGGCAGACCTGGGGATGAGGTTATTCGTGTAGTGATCTCGCAGCAGTAGGTAGAGACCGTGCTCTTGCATGGAATAGGGTGGAGTGAAGCAGCTTGCCGCGGAGACCCCCTCTAACCAATGTCAGCATGGAACATTGAAGTTAATGTATATGATGATGATTGACACTTTCTTGTGTAATAGTGGAGAATAAGACGTGGCAGGTATATGACAATGTTACATTTAATCAGTCCTGTTGCTTTAATTCTCTCCGCATAAGAAATATCCATGATTCCTGGGTATTAATTTTTTATGCTCGCTGGAACGCACTTCCCATAAATACAGTACCTTCCCCAAGTATGGTGTCCATAACTGGTATACAATAGCCAGGTGGGGCCTCACAAGAGATTTGCACAAATTCAATACCACCTTTTGATCAAAGTTAGTAGAGTTCCGTTTAATAATACTCACCAATTGTTGGCTTTCTTTGTTGCTTGGCACCATTGTCTATTTAACTTTCTGAATGGTTTCAAATACACGCCTAGTTTTTCATCTTCCATTGATTTCAATTCTTTCCCTTCAAGATTGTAGCTGAATTTGGATTTCCATAAACACCAAAAGCACATGAGACTGAAAGATACTCTGCATGAATTCATTGCAATTTTCTCACATGCTTTTCAATCGTACAAATCGTGTGCTGTAGCTGTCGTGATCTGGCTCATCTGTACTGGGCATCACTTTGTGTCATTGATTGGTGCGATTCAAAGCGCCCCCAAGAGGTCCATATCGTCCGGTACATAGTGAAGCACACAGGTCCTAGTACTGAACTTGCACCTTTCTGGTAACGTTGTCCAGTTTTGCCTGCGTCCCATTTAAAACTACACCTGTCTCGATTTTGAACACTCCTTTCATCCATTTCAGCACTGAGCCATCAATCCATGTCCACAACTGCAGCAATCAATCTTCTGTGCGGCACAGTATCAAAAAGGTCTTTTGTAGATCCAAATAAATAACATTCAACTAGAATCCTAGCCTAATAAGGCAGTTAATTCTCCCCAGTATGTTAGCAGGTTGTTCATAACATACACATCTTCCTTTCTTAAAGCAAGCTGGGTATCCAGTAACAAGTTTTCTCATCTAAATGATTCACAACTGCATCTCTCAGTAACTGCTCCATAATTCTCCCAGGAACTGAAGTTAGGTTTACTAGTCTGTAATTGGATTCATCAGAGCGATCTCCCTTTTTATACAATGGCGTAATGTTTGATTTTTTTCCAATCTTGTTTGACGTCTCCAGTGACCTCGAAAATTAACTTTGCTAAATCTTGTGCCATTTCTCTGAGGTCCTGCAGCCTTCCCTTCTCAGTAATTACAATTCCTTCAGAATCATCTCCTTTGTATATCACATCAGTAGATCTTCATCTTCCCTATTAAACAATATAGTCGCTTCTGGCATAACTTGATCTTTTCTGGTGAAAATTTGCAAAAGAATTGATTGAGAGAGGGAGGAGAATCGACTGAGAGGGGAGGGGGCGGAGATTGATTGAGAGGGGAGGAAAGGGGGGCGGATGCACTGCATGTGGGCTAGCAGACATTGTTTGCTTCACTTGGCGATATTTGAATACTGTGGTTAGCATACACAGTGTTGCAATTTCTGCTGCCCATGTATTATGGGTATTCGGTATCTCCTGACAGAATATTGAGCACTTTACCGATTCTGATACCGATTATTCAAGTAATCGGACCGATTATCACTGAGCACTACTTTTAAACATAGTCCTGTCCCAGTTGGAGCACATGCTCTGCACCAGCTGTTATTCAGTGCGCTACCAGTGACCAGTTCACTGAATGTTGCCATTTTGAAGATGACAACAATGATCAGGAGACAACAGCTACGTATTCTGCAGCTCCAGCTGCAGAATGAGGAAGAAGAAGGCTATGTATGTGTCGCTGATTTGAATGGAGAGGAAACAGCGACGTCGTTGATGTTGCGACCATGGATACAGGGGCGGATATTTTGGGCAACATGAGACACTATAGCGAGCTGGATCGAGAATGTTGTGGCGACCACATGTCATACATACGGCTGGATCGTGATGATACTTCGCTGAACTGTTACATCGTGTTGCACAACGCACTATGTATTGTTAGACTTGAACAGCAAACCACACACACTTCCGCTGTGAGGCATTGGTAAGAAACCCTGTGCAAACCATGCATAAAAACAACATTCTTATAAGTTCTGGCGGTGAACTTATGGCCGCGTAAGGCAGAATTAGAACCAGAAATGTGCTGTTGGACTCGAAGTAGGGCCGATCTACAAATCTCGTACAGAGTTCTCAGGCATTCTTACGGCTGCTGTACAGTTAGGTCATTCCTACAGTACGGTGTTCGTAATAATTGAAAACAAATCTTGGACATGATCATCAACCTGGCTACAAACTTAAGAATGGTCTACTAACAGTTGCATTTATAAGAAGGCCTCAAGGGAATGCCGTAAAGGAATGGATACGAAATCCCTGAAATCATTCGTAGCCGTTCGTTAGAAGGCATGGTGACCAGCCGTCAACTTATTGTTACTGTATCAACGTTGGGAGTACTTTTGAGAATCACCTAAGCCTTAGTAGGCCTACAGTACTGTCAGTAGCCTGACCTATTTTGCTAGTGCTGGCCGCTGGGCCCTAACTGACGTCAGCGAAGGCACTGTATTACTGTACTATACTCTGTAGCTGAGCTGTTGCCTGAGCATGTGGCTCTGTAGGACAGGCTATTAAAATCAACATAACAGTATCATAAGGAACTTAGGCTAGCCTACAGGACCAAAATTGGGAGTTTTTTTCTTACCATGCACAAGCTTAGCTTCAATCTGGAGTGGAAGATTGGCAGAACCGCTTTAGCTTCGTTAAAAAGCAATGTGCATTTCGCCATTACCAGATTTTCATTTCAAAAGCACTAAGCAGTTGAAGCACGGGTTTTATTTTAATTTTTATTGACTGGATCTGGATAGCGGATGACGGACTGCACAGATTAGCCTGCTTAAAGCCAGACGATATGAAGAAGCCATTCCCAAACAAAATAGAGGGGGCATCGCTCTTTAGTTAATATTACCACGGTCGAATATTCACCCAACATATTGTTGCAAATCACCGATTGGTTCAAGGGTCATCCTGCACAGATGGGGAAAGAGGGCTGAACGAGGTGAACGAAGTAACGCCTTTTTCAACAGGCTACACATGATCGGGATAGCCATCAAGGCATCAGGCGCACAGCTTAGCAGGAACGCCAAACATGCATAATGATTCCTTGCCGAATCGTAAGCGGTGAATGATAAAGTTAGTTTCACTGGGTGTTATGAATTGCTCCAACGGAATAGGCCGACTAATCTCCTGACTTGAAAATTGACAAAAGTAGAAATAGTAGCATATAGTTCCAACGCCGGTTCTCACGGTTAATGATGACCTAGTCATGCGATAAGACGAGTATTGTTTTAGCACTTCTGGAACATAAATTCCCCTGATCTGTCTCTACAGAAAAAATATGACAGGCCCAAACTGGCTGAAATATCGGTGACTGTGATAGTGGGCTGCAGAAATCGAGTGTCGGAATCATGGATTCGCCGTTAGTCATGCGGTACGCACAGTGGCTAAGGTTATTGTTACGCGAGTGAAGGGTTTATCTCACATTTGCATGTGAATACTCACTTTTGTAGTGTGCGTGGGCAATTTTTGCACAGATACAAAGTATCATGAAACCATTTCCAGGGGCGGCGATCTATGTTAAATATTAGGGGGGGATGAGGTCAGACACCATCTAAGCGGAGCGGCACCATCGGTTGGCGCGTAGCCGTAAAAGATTTCGTTTGTTTTACAGACCCCCCAGATTGCAGGAAACGACACTTCCCGGGGCATATGGCAGTAAGCAACTCCATAAATGTCAATAAATACCGAATTTTATTTCAAGAAAACATCTTGAAGGAACTGATCTATGTTTATTCCGTACAATTTGGGCCACAGTCGGTTGATGACGCGTAGGGTCAAGGAAATTTTTAGTTTCACAGACCCCCAGATTGCCGGAAACGGCAATTCCTGGACACGGCTTTTACAGGAGGAATGAAAAAAGGGACCGCCCTCTAGTCTCATTTCCCCTCGAGCAGAGGTAATAGCCACGGTCGACTGACCCAAGCAGCTGTACGTCTTTGACCTTGAAATGGCTCAAGGCACTAAAGCCGCCGCTACAATGTATAGACTGCTCACCAACACACGCACAGCAGGTTTCATTCGTATGTGTGTGTAGGCCTACTGTATTGAGTGAGACAAGCGGGCAATTCAATTTCGGGTTTTGCAGCCGGCTGGCACACGCTGGGTATAACGTATAAACTACGGATTTTCTTCGAAAATATGGATAAGCTCAGATAGTGTTTCAATGCGGGTTGTTTTTTGGTACAATGTAGTTCCTAAAACTCTTCTCGACCTCACGTCACATCTCACAATATCCAGAAATTCACCATTAATAGGGGTGAATAGCTCGTCGGAGAAAAGTACAATGATACAAACCAATCGTTGAATTGAGAAAAATCAAACGCATTGTGATTATTTTTTTATAACGTATTGCCGGGTGGCCCTATAGGAAAAATGTTATGGCTACAATACAAGATGGGAAGCACATATCCCATTTTTTAGCATAGTCTCGTGGGCTTCACAGGATATGTAGATTTGTTACGATTCCCCCCAGGTATAATTATGCTAAATTGGCAGGGCAAAGAGCCAGGTTGAGCCCAGACAAGTGGAAAAATGGATATTCACTATAGCAACTCTGACCTGCACCAAGATGTAGGGCTAGGGTAGAAAAGAATAAGCTGTACAAGAGGGAATGACATGATACACACAGATGTTGAAATGCCGATGCTCGTGCTTGAGAGAGCATCCAGATTAAATAAAAGCCACAACCTTTGATACAAACCTATGACTCTTAAATTATGCACACACTAGCATATAGGTTCCCAATTTCATTCTTTATAATTTCAGGGCGGTGAACTATGGCCGCCGTAATGCAGAATTAAACCAAAATTGCTGTTGGACTGGGAAGTAGGCCTATCTACACATCTCGTACATATTCTCAGCATTCTTACGGCTGCTTACATTTTTAGTCATCTACATACGTGTTCGTACTACGAAAACAAATCATTTGACATGATCATCAACCTGGCTACAAACTTAAGAATGATCTACTAACAGTTGCATTTATAAGAAGGCCTCAAGAATGCCCGTAAGGAATGGACTACTAAATCCCTGAAATCATTCGTAGACCTTTCGTGAAGCTTTGTGACCAGCCTCCACTTATTGTTACTGTAGCAAACAGTTGGGAGGTACTTTTTTAGAATCACCCTAAGCCGTAGTTAGGCCTACATACTGTCAGTAGCCTGACCTATTTTGCTAGTGCTGGGCCGCTGGGCCTACATACGTCCAGAGAAGGCTACTGTATACTGTCTATACTTTAGCCTGAGCCTGTTGCCTGAGCCTGTTTCTCTGTATGACCAAATGCCTATACATTCACAATAACGTATCAACTAAATAACTTAGGCTAGGCCTACCGGACCAACTTGGGATTTTTGCTTACCATGAAAGCTAATAGCTTCAATCTGGAGTGGAAAATTTGGCCAGAACCTCTTTAGCTTCGAGCAATGTCATTTCTCCAATTACCAATTTTTCATTCAAAAGCACTAAGCAGTTGCAGCACGGGTTTTCATTTTTCATTTTATATTGACTGATCTGGATAGCGTATACGGCACTGCACATATCTAGCCTGCTAAAGCAGACTGATTGAAGACGCCATTCCCAAACAAAAAGAGGGGCTATCGCTCTTTAGTGAATACACCACCATCGAATTCACCAACTATTGTTTCAAACTCACCGGATTGGTTCACAAGGGTCCGCCTGGCAACATATGAGTGAGAGGCGATACAGGTGAACGAAGGCAACGCCTGTGTCAAAAACAGCTCACATGATCGGGATAGCTCATCAAGGCATCAGGCGCACAGCTAGAGAACGCAAACATGCATAATTATTTCTTCCGAATCGTAAGCGGTGAATGATAAAGTTAGTTTCACTGGGTGTTATGAATTGCTCCAACCGAAATAGGCCTACTTAATCTCCTGACTTGAAAATTGACATAAATTAAATAGGTAGCCGATAGTTCCAACGCCGTTCTCCACTGTTCATGATGACCTAGTCGGCCGATAACGAGTAATTGTTTTAGCCCTTCCTGAACATAAATTCCCTGATCTGTCTCTAGCAGAACAAAAATATGCGCCCCTGGCTGAAATAATCGGTGACTGTTATGTGGGCGCCCTGCAGAAATCTCGTATGTGCCGGATCAGGTTCGCGTTTACGTCATGCGTGTACGCACAGTGCTATGTTATTCGTTAACGCGTGAAGGGTTTATACACCCTTTGCAGTCGAATACTCCCGTTTTGTAGTGTGCGTGTGGCAATTTTTGGCCAGATAAAGTATTATTAAACATTTCCATGGGCGGGCGATCTTTGGTTAACTATTAGGGGGGTATAGGTCAGCACATCTAAGCGGAGCGGGCACAATCGTTTGGCGCGTAGCGTAACAGATTCTACTTTTTTCTTTTTACAGACCCCCCAATTGCAAGGAAACGACACTCCGCCATATGGGCAGTAAGCCACATCCCTAAAATTGTCATAAATCCCAAGTTTCTATTTCAAAACATTCGTGAGGGAACTGACTATGTTTTTCCGTACAATTTGGACCACAGTCGGTTTGCTGACGCGTAGGTAACAAGGAAATTTTTTTAGTTTCATCACAGACCCCAGATTGCCGGAACGGCACTTCCTGGACACGGCTTTTACAGGAGGAATGAAATAGACCGCCCTCTAGTCTCATTTCCCCTCGAAAGGTAATTGCCCTGTCACTGACCGCAGCCATGCTGTAGCTCTGTGACTTGATATTGGCTCAGCACTAAAGCCGCGCGCTACAGTTCGCCTGCTCACCCAACCACACGCACGCAGTCATCGTAATTGTTGTGTATGCCTACGTCTTTAGTCGAGACAAGTGGGCAATTCAATTTCGCTGTGTTGCAGCCGCCTGGCACAACGCTGGTATCAACGTTTATACACTACAGGCATTTCTTCGATTATGGATCAGCTCGATAGTTTTTCAATGCGGTGTTTGTTTTTTTTTAGCAATGTTCTAACACTCTTCCGAATCAGCTCACTCTCACAATATCAGAAATCCTTAGAGGGTTGAATAGCCATCGTATAAACTCCAACTGAATTCAAACCAATCGTTTTTTGTGTTAAAAAAAAATTGAAAAAATCAAAAGAATTGTGATTATTTTTTTGATCACGTATTGCCCGTGTGTCCTAAGGAAAAGGTATGGATACAATACAAGATGGAAGCACAGATCCCATTGTTTTAGCAATCGTCTCGGCTCACAGGATTTAGATTATGTTTACGATTCCCCCAGTGAATATATGCATTAATTGGCAGGCAAGAGCCCGTTTGAGCCCAGAACCAGGTGGAAAATGGATATTTCACTATAGTCCAACTCTGACCCTGCACCAAGATGTAGGGCTAGGGTAGAAAAGAATAAGCTGTACAAGAGGGAATGATCATGATTACACCACAGATTGAAATGCCGATTGCTCTGTGCCTTGAGAGAGCAAACCAGATTAATCAAAGCCACACCTTTTGATTACCAACCTCTGTCTTAAATTAATCACACAGCAGCATATAGTTGCCAATTTCAAGTCTTGTATCGACTCTACGAGGGTGGTCTCCTTAGGGATTTATGTATAGCACTGAGCCATGCAAAAAAATTTCTTCAGGACTACTACCAAATTGCCCTCAAATGCAAGATTCTACATGCAGAACCAGCAGAGTTGTCCACGTCAGACTGGTACGCTAGCTGGCATGCACATCATATGCTGTGTTTCCTCAAGCCTCTAAGATATTGCGCCTCTAAGATATTGGGCGTAAAGAATGTATAGTGGTATCAGTGACCCTTTACAACCAATATTCGGGTTCGAATTCCCAGCGGTCCCGACAATTTTCCCTAGGTGGCTGTAAGGGCAGTTGCGATGGCGAGGTCTCGGTCTTCATTCCATAGGTTCCGCTGTGAATTTCTGAGGTTTACTAGATTGTTACGGGTATTTGCTCTAAATTCTTGTCTGTCTGCTTGAGGCATCAACTTGAACTTGAACTTCCCGCTCCTCCAGGTTCTGATAAAGTGGTCGGTTCCTGGAGTTCACTGATAGTTCTTTCCGGATAGGAACGTAACATGGCAGTCCCGGGAAGCAGTTGAGATTGGATTCCACACCCCTGCCCAACAAAAATCGTTATCATCTGAGCACTATCGAGAAGAGAAGCGAGTTAATCGCCGGATGCTCATCCACGATCCAACTCGAAAAAGGCCAGGGTTCCTAGTCTTAGTTGGCTTCCTGCAAAACCCTTTAATCAAATCACCCCTATCAATCATGGTAACAGGACAACTACGTCATGTGTGGCCAGCTGGGAAGCAGAACCACCATGCTCCGGTTTGACAAGCATGGCCAGGGTTAAAACCGCCCGCACACCGCCTGAACCACATGTCCTGCTGGCTGGTGGAGCACTGTTCACTCACTTCACTGTACCGACCCATCACCTCTGTGAGTCCACATATCCTATGAATGGCAATACTGAAGGGTCATCCCTATATCCTGTTCCTCTCCCCCCCCCCCCCACACACACACACACAAACACCACCACACACACACACACACACACAACACACACCGACACACACACATCACACCACCACAACCCACACAACACCCCCCAACACAGCACCCACAAATCGAGAGAACGAACCATAAACCAAGCAGTTTAATATTTGACAAATTTATTCTCTGAAGTACTATTTTTTTTTTACCATTCACTTTTTATTTAATGACTGAAAACATGTTGAACCACAGTCCACAGGAAATTCATAGGCAAGACCTGAAAAGAACAATGCACCACTAAAGGCACGCAAAGTAGACAAGTAGAAATTTTAGAACTACGTATATAAACCAACTCTTTTCCTCCAGTCACTTTGATACAAAAGGTGAAAGCTTTTTGGGTGAGAAAAAAGGTAAATAAAAATCTTCAGCTGCTATTGCACAGTTCATATATCTTGGCAAAGACCATAGACGAATTCACCCATGTTCGGATGACGCCCTTTCCTTCTTTTTCAGACATCCAAACCAGGAGAAAACAACTAATTCATTAACTAAATTTTACATGCATGTTCCCTGCAATGTCGGTAGTTGTTTCCTACTTCAGAATGATTATTAGTGTATGGCCAAAATGGTACTTGGGTTTTGATTGAAGTATAACATTTTCATAGTTTGCTGAAAGATTGCCATGAGTCAGTTGCTAATGCTACAGTACCATATGTGCCAAGGGCAGTCCTCCTAACATTTGATGTGGCCCTTTTGAACACTCAGTCCACATGCGGAAATCCAGTATGGAAGTGTGATCTCACATCTCTCAAGATTCTGAGCTTGTTCCGTACGACACTCCATAAACAGCATCCTTTCTCAAAATTAATTTTTTAAAATACAATGCAGAAAACATGGTAATAAACCCACATTTAACGATCCCACAGGGATGATACGACATATTAGATATAATATGCAAGAAATATACAACATGTTTTCATTAGTTTAAGTTGCAATCATCATCAATGCGTCACCTAAGTACTAGTACTGTGCACTTCAACTTTACTGCCCACCCTCAAATGTTCAACCGTTACGAGTATTCAAGGGGCTGATTGTACTGATGCAATAATCTCCTTCGTTTGGAGGACTCTTTCCATTGAGAAAACCACTGGAAACCATTCCCCGGAACAACCAGTACAAGTGGCAAATTTGCGTCACTTCCTCTTTATTGAGAACCTAGCTTTTGAAAAAGCCAAATATTGCATTCAGCCTAGAAAACATTCACAAGCTTATCTCTCATCTTCATTTCCAAGAATTTGTTAAGTCAGTCTCGGTGTCCAGGTAACTGTAAACACCTTTGCAAGAATTCCATCTGATGTGCTTACACATATCTCTACCTTGCAAATTGGGCGGACAGATAAGCAGTACAATTGCTCATTCAGCCTGGATACATTTCACAGTGGAACCAGCCACGTCATAATCACCTCCACATTGTATCGCTGGATCCACTCATCCGCCCCCCCCCCATCCCATCCATCCAGTGCAAGTGATGTACCGAGAGGCATGGACAACCATTTCCTGTGGTGCTTCAACCTCCCCTAAGCCTTCCGAAGTTATCAAGAACCTGCTTCGTCCTCTCTAACCTATCTTTGATGTGCATATGGGCTGCATCAGCTTCCCTTGTTTTTGCAATTTCTTCTCTCTTCTTCTCCACTTTTCACTAAGCTCTGGAATCTCGTTCATGGAGTGAATCATATCACAAACTTCTGCAATGTGTCCGCCAACGCTGGAAATACCTACAACCCAAGCTGATATGATGTTATAGAATGCAACATATTCATTAACAAATTAGTCAAATATGAAGGGGGGTTCCTCTGAATAAAGTGATGGTTGCTCCATTAGCACGCTGCTCCCCCTCCTCGTCTTGTGGGTCACTTTGTTGGAGGCCAATCAAACTCGCATTCCCTCAGTCAGTTCTGGGATATGCCAATCTGGCAATTGGGCAGGAGTTTAAAAAATCCTATTCAACATCCCTTGGAGGAATGGACCTTGCTGTGTGTCCAAATTCCGCAACCTTCACATGGCACGGATTGGCATCACAGCATGAGTGAGTTGCACAATTGCTCCTCCTATTGCACCACGACCTACAAACTGTAGGGACTCGTATGTACACCTAAAGAGCTCTCGCTTCCTTGAAGGAGCTCAAAATCAACTGTGAAGGGCCGAGGACTGCATGGAAGTTTTCGATGCCGCCTGTCATATGCTTTGAACATCCCCAGTAGGTGTGTCTTATGAGGTGAATTGCAGTCAATATTATCGATGACTTGCCCTTTTGTCACCCTGAAAAAATATAAATACAGATGTTCGAAATGGATTTTTCACTTCATTCCAATATTGAAAAGGTCTGTGCAATTTCCATAAAACCATGAAAACTGTACCAATCAGTGTAAAATACAACTGCAGCTAAAACAATCCTCAAATTATAAAACAGACGCAGATTGATCCAACAAACACACATTCACAAAGATGAATCATGTCATGTGCAAGTTGATTCAAACATTCCCACTTGTCACAAGGTAAGCCATGTACAAAATCGTAGCCGTAGCTCAGGCCCCCTGCTGCTATTGGAAGCAATCACATGGCAAGGAATGCACATTCCTTCCCATGATAATGATAAGCCTACGCACTGCTATATACAACGCACCCCTTGACGGTGTAGAACTGTTTTGAAAGGAATCGTTCACAGCGGGGGGGGGTGGATTGTGGGCCAGGAGGATGTCAGTTGCACAACACCTTCCAATCGTTGAAAACTTTCGCAATGTTCGTCAGCTTGAGTAGCCTTTATCATAGAAAAAAAAATCAAGATCAACTGATCTTAATTTCCGCCACCCCTCAAGACTATGAATTTCCCCACTGAAAAATATCCTCCCACCCCCCCACATTCTGAACATATCTAACCATTAAACACAAAACCAAAAAAAATTTAAAAAAATTTTCCTATCAGTATTTCTTGCAGTCACATCGACTGCTTGGCCATCTTCGTAACTGTATGTTTTTCACTCCAAAGAGGGCTCCCTTTTCAAAATTTGGAAAAAGGCTCGGGTGATTGGAACGGGCGTGTATGTAGCTGAAATGCTTCCAGGCTCTGCTTCCCATGATTGAGTGAAACATAATATCATATCAAAGACCTTTTTTTGTGTCTTCTGTCGCAACTTGGTAATTGATACGGCCATTATCAAACAACCGATATGTTTAACATAGGAATTTACGTTCTGATATACCACCGTGCAACATGTTTTGGCCGTTATGGCAGTGCATAGCACTGGCAGTTTTGCAAGACCACAGTGCCTCTTCAAATTTCATATTTACTTCCACATATACCCCAATCTGAGCCAGAGCTTTCCCCTGCATAAACCCACATCCCTCAGACAACCAGAGTACTCCTGCGACATGTTCACATGGTCTAGGAGCTCTTCACCAGCACGGAAGCAATATCATATGAGTTTTAGTTTCTTGAGCCTGGCGTTTCCCCCACTTCCACGTTGGGTCCTATCCACCAAACGTTCTTTCTGCCCAAAAAATGAACATCAGTATTGTGGGTAAGTGATGACTCTGAAATTTGGCAGTAGTCAAAATTGCCAATTTTGTCCATTTTGAAATCCTTTGTAATTGAAGTTCCCTATGTACATGATTTGCAGACGACCTCTCTTTTTTAAAAACTTCTTGCTCTGAAGTTCAGTGCGACAAAGTGCAATCATACAACTATATAGGAACACCGGACTGTGGGAGAGGAACCGAGGTGAACACCTTGCCACCCAACCAACTGCATGGAGGGCAATGTATACTATGGCCATTTTGGCAGGACTTTGTAGGGCAACTACCCAACACATAGATTCAGATGTTCCTGAACTTCTACTTTTGGCCTTCCATGAATTAAGGGCCAACCTATGACATGAACATTCACCCGTGTAATCAGTTTTTTTTTCAAATTGAATTTCAAATTCTTCTCCACTGGAAATATTTGGTAAGAACATCTTTCTGAGACTAGTGCTATTTTAAGACAACAAATCATCGAAAGAAAACCATCCAGCATTCTCACAATTGGGAAAGTAGGGGATTCCAAAAATGTGAAGGTGACCACCAAAATATACACATTGTCCTTACTTCCTTGACATAGGGTCAAACAAAAATAAGAATATTTTTTTTATCTTGTTGAGTTTACATTCAATTGAGGGTTTCATATGTGAACAATGACGATGCTATTGTGTCAAGTTAAAGGTGTCCCTGGTATTTGACATGCACGAACAGTGTGCAAAACAATCTTTTGAAACTTCCCAGATGAAAACTACACATCTACCGCATAAAACTCCATGATGACTCCAGGATTCCCCCCCCCCCCAATACTTACAACATAACATTTAAAAAGATGGATGAATTGTTGTGTTCTCAAAGAGTTGTAAGTTTGGGAACAATCCATAATGACAGAGCTATGGGGAGATTCTTGTCCGTGCCCCCGAGCTGAGTAGTGGGATCATGTGTACTTACAACGTGACCGGCCTATTGACCTGATTTACTCACGTTGGATCTTCTCTGTTACATGGCCTTTTCCTCCGGAATGTCACCGTGTTGCCATTCTTCCAGAAGTTTCCCGAGACTCATGACCCTTGGTTATAGTGAGGACAGCACAGCACCTTCGAATCTTACAGCCAGCCTCACCTTGAGTAGGCGGTTCTGAGAAATTAAACACAAGCATGGTTCCAGATTTTGAAAAGAATTTAACATCTCGGGCTCAAAAAAGTTACCAGTACTCCACCATCACTGAAACCTTTCTGCTGAGTTTATGATTTACACTGGTCCAGAAAAGCATGAAACATTAGGACTATGGTATCAGAACCCCCACCCTGACCTCCCACCTCAAATATGGCATATAAATTAGTGGTGCTCCCTACTGGATAAGAAATAGTACTTGTGCGGATATTAGAGCACGTTTGGCTAGGCGGCCTAGGCCATATGTCAGCACTATTTAAATTGCTCTTGAAATGAGTAACTACGGTTGCATTCCTTCATGCGCACCTGCACATTACACACAGCTCATACAGCGTAAATCTTTGCAACTTCAGTCACCTAAATGTCCACACGGAACACGTTACTGTTGTAATTTTTTTCACCCCACAAGTCAATGTCCATGAATAAACTGAAAAGAGATTATCAATGATTCATTCAAGTGCTTTGTAAGGAAAGATGTTCTGGCATATTTGCTTTTCATATACCGTTTGGTAGGAATCTATTAAATATGAAATAGACATCCGAACTGCTAACTCAACTCCTCATGAATTCATATAGCAAAGCCTCTGAAATATAAATAAAATCCAAAATGTATGCAGAAAACCAGAAGTCCATAGACGAATCAACTTACCCTACACCCGTACTTCTGAAGGTTTGTCTTGTTTCGAACTATTGTAGTAAAGTGGGGTAAACAAACGGGGGGTAGTTGGGGTAAAACAGAGCCGCCCCCTTACAGGTCAAGGTGGGTTGATTTTCAGATTGTTTTTCATTGGACATTGTATCCAAGTCAAGCTCTAGTAATAATGTGACATAGTTCCTCATACTGTTGGTTGCTCTAATCCAGAATCTGCATTTTAAGCCATGACGCGGAAAATGGCCCGGTGAAGTTTACTCATTCAACCCGAAGTTTGGCCCTCATCCGAAACCTATCAGTCATGGTCATTAAAATTTTCATACTGTACCTCTCTAAGGTGTCCCTTCATGATATAACTAGTGAAGTACCCTCCCTATATTCAACTCTCCAGGAAAGGCTGTCCCGTTTTTTCCAGGAAGAAACATTTGTTTGGGGTAAAAACAAACATCTTTTTTTTACCCCGAGAGTGTTTATTATTTACCATAAAGAGAATTATTTGTGTGAGTCTGGCAATGATATTTAGGTAATTTCGGTCACTCTGGGCGTTCTAAGGTGACTTCAGGATTTCCATTGCAAATAGCCTCCATACTATCAATAATAATATATCTGTATACCTACTCTTGCCTCAACTGCCTGAATTGCACCTTCGATAGTGAAACATCCGTAGCAACAGACCTAATTTTGGGGAGGGTGGTGCCCATAGTCTCTTCATTGTTGGTGAAATTTCCATTCTAAATAATCAAAAATATTGTCAGATTTATTATGAAAATACTGCATGCATCTACTGTACGTTGTTCAATATTTGTCATAGTCAATTTAGTTATGGGGGGGGGGGGGAGGGGGTTACGAAAAGTGCTGGGATTAATTTTAAATGTTTTCAAATTTCCATAAACAAAAGTATATTTGTAAGCTTCATTTACCGTGGTGAAAAAATTGTGGACAAAATATATGGAAAAATTGTAAATAATTATTATCCAAAATTTGCATATTGGACCAAAATGGACCGAAATCAAACTACGATGGGTATTCTAATTTACTTGGAAACATCGAATTGAAAACCAGATATATCCGATATTATGGTTACTCTGTAGAAATATTCCTATACTGAAAGCACAAAAACACAGATACCACTTTAGACGCGCGTTATTATTAGAATGCAAACACAGGATGGGTGGGCACTGGGCAGATAGCAGTCCGACAAACAAAACTCTGGTAGTCCGCATTCAGAAATCCTCAATCAGGGATACCAGCACCCACCACCCCCAATTTGTAAAGTTCTGGTTATGAATTTTGGGGCATCTCGGACTACAGGACTACTGCTAGATTTGTTCAGGGATACCTAATGTTGATACTGGGCCAACTAGGTTGAAATACGGGCTAGAAACCCTGGTTCAAGTGGATATTCTACCATGGAAAGGAGCTGCCAATATCTTATGCCATAGGATTCATGTGTCTACATTAGTGGTTTTTAAGCCACCTGACTGTGGGTCATTTTAACCAAGCTGAGAAATGGGAGTGTGCAATTTTTCCGTAAAGGGGGGCACTGGGCACTTTAAACCTAGAGGCCTGAAAAAGGACAGGGGAAATTTATTGGATTCTAATTGTTCTGCCAATTAGTGATCAAGGAATGGACGGCACGATTCCAGGAAACACCTAGGGTAGAGTGACCAGTATTCAACCCCTACCAGTATTCAACCCCCTGTGGCATAAATCCATATTATCCACTGATTTGAGACTCCATTCAACATGAAAACCAGATCAAAGCAAAGAGCAACTTCCCAGCTTGATTTGTCTGCATGTTTCATGCCAATCTTTGTTATAAGAAAATGCTTGGAGATGTTTGTTCCATGAGAATTTTGAAATTCCTTTAAAACAGCCTTTCTTAAAGGTTCCCATAAGGTTGGAGGACATGTGTGAAGTGAATTCCCATATTCCTTTTGGAGAGGAACTGGTTTCCAAAATATGAGTTGTTGAGGCTAACATTCATAAAGCAGCAATCAATAACCATATTCAGATAAGAGGACATTTCAAAGGGAAATTTGGAGGAGATGGAGGGGGGTAATATGTCACGTATCTGGTATGTTGCCCATGATTTCAACCCCCTGGTGCATTCGTTTTTATGAAATATCTGGTAAATGAATTTGAATTTAGCTTTAGTATTTCATCCAAGGGGCCATTGTGTCAAGTCATTTAAGTAATTTGCAAAGAATTCTGAGTATTGTAGGAAAGATCCTAAAATCATTGAAGTGCATGAAATGTGTGTATTTGGACCATACTGACCTAAAAAAAAAACAAAGCATGAAAATTGAGCTGAATTCGCTTCTAAAATGTTCATAAAGGTTTGTTCTGTAATATATAGTGAGCTTATACCTGCAGATACGTCAATTGTGTGTACGTATGTTCAACTTTTATGAATTGCACTCTACTAAATGATAATTGGGGGGTAAAAGAACAGAGGGTCGAATACGTGTCTTCGAAGTTCAATACTGGTCACTGGGGGTTGAATACTGGGCAGGCAAATCGAGTTTTCAGGGTGCCCTTTCTCTGAAGAGAAAGGCTGAATTAATATTTTTTTTCAGTCACACATGTTACCCTATAACAAGTCTAACAGAAACATTTTGAAAACATATTTTTTCATTCCACCTCTAAAAAACTATTGCAAAGGTTTTTTCCCCTTAGGGGGTCGGTACTGGTCACTTTCCCTAGGCACAAGAGGAGTAGGATCGTAAC
>JAODTK010003319.1:0-19843 GCA_026419785.1 Sclerodactyla briareus | reverse complement strand
TCAGGTGTCATCACGAGCTCTGGCCAAAATGCAAATTTCGAACCAGTTGATTGTTTCATCAACTAAATTGTCAAAAAGAAGATCCTAATGGGAAGAGGGAAGAAAATAATGCTGAAGGCAAACATAAAAATTATTCAAAAAATTGTGAACAAGCTGAAATTAACACTGCCCAAGGAACATTCGATTTCCAGGAATTCTATCAGATTTTTCAGAAATAACATTTTTCAGTTTTCCACACAGTGGCCTAAGATATTCTTTAATGGACTTTTTGTCACAGCCTCAGTGGTCAGAATGCTCACAATCAAGATATCTTATATTGCATGGAGGGTAATCAATATTACCCACTAAAAAAACAGAAACGGTTCCTACCATGACCTCTTGGTGGTAGGCGGGGCTGCCCAGAATCTCATCTTGCAGGCCTGGTGTGGTGAGAGGTGGTCCAGGGCACATCAGCACTAGAGATAGGAAGAATATCCAAATAAATTATTTGAATAACTACAGCCTCTAATTCTAAGGTATATGATGCTCATTGTGGTGACCCAGAGATTCATTCCTGCATTGTAGGATGTCCAAAACTTTAATCAGCTGCACTTTGGAATTTCGGGTCTTCAACTTTAGTTACTAGTTCTTGTCTCTTCTTTTTTGCAAAAGGTTGTAACTTTCTGTTGATTTATTTGATCCCCAAGTTCAGAAACCCAGTGAGGGATCATTGAGGGAACCTGCAAATTCAAACAATTACAAACCTGCTCCTGGACGACCATTTCATGTCCCCATCCCAAAGAACGATAGGTGATACTCAGGATCCAATTCTCTTTTCTTGGAGGGTGTGGAGGAGTTCAATGGGACTGGCTAAGTAACGCCATATTGGATAAATAATGCCCCTGTACAGTTTGGCTACGACAGCGCATGTGAGCTGCCTTCACGACCATGCAAAGACAGCCAACTTAGCGTGTACATTACGGCTGGATGTTTTTGCATGCGAGCTGAAAATCATGTAATTTCAATAATCCAAGTGTGTTGTAATAGCCTTGTGCAAGTGTTTGGTCAATTCTTGCAAGCATATTTACTCATTGCTTTGTAACTTTTAATCTGGGAAGAGGAAAGGCAAGTGGGACGTACATGCGAAACATCCCCTAGCTGCAGGGGCTCATGATCCAGAAACCAGAGATGGGGGAAAAGCGCACTTGTGATTGAGGTTGAAATATACTGGTGACTTGCCCAGGTTTGAGTGACTTGCCTCTAGTGAGTTTGTACAGTGACTTGCCTAAAATGGAATCGACTGCACCCAGGGTCAGAAATACTTTTTCAATTTCGGGGCTATTTTGAAGAAAAAAATGCCCCCCTGAAAACTAATTTCGGGGCTACTTGCGGACTTGCGGGGGCTAATTAATATACATTAATTTGTTCACTATAAACCATAACAAATGGCTGTAAAATTGCATAATTGTATAAAGCACACTGTGGAGGCGCTCAGGATGAGCCCTCAGAAAGGAGGGGGTAAGAAGATGGTCCCCCAGAGGCAGGTGGTGAACGGAATTGAGGGAATGGACACAGTTCCAGGCATCGTGTCATCCCCTGAATGGAGTCGTCCTTCCGCTGCAACCTGCAATGCTGCACTTTGAAAATTCACAGCAAAATTAATGGAATCAGGTTGTAATTGTCGGGTTCGAAATGCTTTTTCAAATTTTGGGTACTATTTTTAGCTGCAGGGTAAGCAGCTTCTACAAGTCATCATACTCTCCGTCCCGGTTGATTATATATCGGTCCCGAAGGCCAGATGCTGGTTGCCATAGTACGGTTGCTAGGTAACCAGAGTGGGGTTAGGAATATCCCGAGGGTACCCATTGGTGGGGTACCTGGTGCCGGGTGATCCAGCATGAGGTGCACTGCGAAAGTGTCCGTTTGTGTGTGTGCGTGTGTGTGTGCGCCGTTTGTGGATCAAGTAAAACGGGGACACACAAGGGATCTTTTCCACATAACTGGGGAAACGCCGCGAACCGGGGATATCCCCGTTGTGGTACTATTTGTAGTGACGGGAAGCAGCGTTACAAGTCATCAGACTCTCGTCCAGTTTTATCTCATCGGCTCCGAAGGGCCAGAGGCTGGTTGCCATAGCTAGGTTGCTATGGTACCATAGTGGTGGTTAGGTACTATCCACGGAGGGGTACCCATTGGTGGGTACCCATGGGTACCGGGTGATCCAGCAATGAGGTGCACTTTCGAAAGTGTCCTTTTGTGTGTGTGCGTAAGTAGGTATGTGTGCGTGTGTGGATGCAGTAAAACGGGGACACACAAGGGATCTTTTCCACATAACTGGGGAAACGCCGCGAACCGGGGATATCCCCGTTTGGTTGTCCCCGTTTCCATAGTAAAACGCCCCACAAAAAAACCTCGGGAATGGAGGGAATATCCCCGGGTCCTGGTTTCCCTAAAACTGCTTAAAAATGAACTTGAGAGTGGGGGGTGACCCCTTGTAGTTTTGCACTGATCTCCCCATTTCCATAGGTGGAAGATCAATGTCCCGTTTGGTGCCCGCGTTGGCGCCCTACACAGTATGTGTGTGTGTGTTGTGTGTGTGCGTTTGCGTGTCCGCAGATTTTTGATGGTTTTCCCAAATATCTCCATTTTGGATTGGCTGGAACAAAGTGAAATTTGCACAGAACGGCTTGATAGTCACTAAACACATAATTGCTCTCTCTCAAATTAACAGAAATACAAAATTGGGGAATTTTGGGAGGCAAAAGAACAAATTCTGGGGCAAATTCTCATTTTTTTAATACAAGTGTTTCACTATTTTCAAAATGTTCCATTTTTTCAATGGCGACATGAATTTCAAACTAAACTTGTAGCAAGTGAAAAGGCAACAATTAACAACTTTTTCCCATGCCAATTCAGCCCCAAAATAAACCAAAATGTCAATTTATTTGGGGAAAATTAGATTTTTGGCCCAATTTTTAGAAATTTTTGAAAATTTTTTCAGTTTTTGGTATACCTTTAGAGATTGGTAGGACTGAATGATTCCAAAATTCAGAAGAAGGTACAGAGTACAAAACAAAGGGTTTTCCCAGCATTTATGGCTGTAAATTAAGTGAATTTTCCATGAATATAACTATTTTTGGGGGACAATGTTTTTTCAGACAATATTTATATTCTTTTGTCCTTTTGCAACTCGAAAAGTAGCAAGTAAAACAAATGTAGTTCCAACATTTGCCAATGAGATCCGCAACCCAGGTATGCAGTTTTTGGAAGGTTTTTGCGAATAGTTTCTATATTCGAGTGCCGTCACTAAAGAGTCACAGACACATAATGTTTCCACCAAATTCGCTGCAAATGGTTCAAATTGTGAATTTCACAGTGAGGAAAACATTTAAGGGCCATTTTGTCATATTTTCCCCTATTTTAAAAAATATTGAATGATTAAACAATAATTGTGAAATTTCACACAATCCTCGATTGTCACATGACACCTCATGTTCTCCAAGAGATTCCATGCGAAGTATCAACATTGTCCAAATGTCGGGGGGGGGGGGGAGGGAGGGTCACAGTGGTCGTGGGGTAATATTTTCATTTTTCAGCTATTTTATAAAATATTTGTGATTGCAGCCTGAACATAGTAAAATTTCACCAGGCCTAAATTTGTCCATATGACACACTTTTCTTCCAAAGAATTCCATGCAAAGCATTGTTACCGCTACTTGGGGTCTCGGGGTCATAGCACACCCTTTTTGGACCGTTTGGACCCCCAAATCTAGAAATTGTGCACCAAAGGGGCCAAAAAGGGTGGGAAAATGTACACTTTTTCCATAAAATGACATCGCTCTGCCATTTATGCGCTTAAATCTCATTATTGGACCCCCAAACTTTTAGAGCCACAGCCCGCATACCCTGGCAAGACTCAACATTGTCAAATTTCAGGGGGAAAAAACACATTCTGGGGAAATGCTTCATTTTTCGGATATTCTATTCCATTATTGCATGCCTAAACATTGTCAAGTTACCACAAGCCTATTTATAGTCCCAACAAATGTCTTCCCCCAAAATCAGGCAGATATCATCAAAATTACGAATTTAGGTGAACAACACATTTCGGGAACAATTTTCATGTTTCAAGTATTTCCCAGATATTTCATAATTGCAATGCCCAAACAATGTCTCACCACATTAGGCAAAAACAATTAAAATTCATCTTTGGGGGGACATTTGATTCCTAATTTCCAAATTATTGAGAAGTAGGGGAGAGACGGGGAAAAAAAAAACCCAAAAAATTTTTCAGGTATGTTTCAAGTCTAGTAGTCGTCATTTTTTACTGCCAACTTACCTCGTTTGGTTCGTACTCCGAACTTGTAAGTCGTAGTCCATCAAGTAGGCCTAGTCCAAACTTGGCAGGTGGCAAACGTACAAACCGAACTGTCCCAGTAGCCGCTCGCGAGTGTTCTGCTTCGCATTCATTCACTCGCATGGCTATGGGCCGTCGCAAATCTTTCCAACTAAAAAAAAAGTCACTAGGTCTTACATTCACGCTATGGGCATGACGTTATCTCGATATTTATAACATATACACAATGGGTGTAATTGTCCTTTCCACAGCCTTTCCTTAAGTTATCCAGGCTATAGGCTTAGTACTGTAAAGGCTATAACTGAAGCAAACCGTAACCACTATCACTTCCGCTGTGCATGCAAGGCTCACAGTGGCAAGGCCTAGGTAAACCGACGTTACCTGCTTTTTCGTAAGAGAGGTTTGTGGAAAACACACGGAATCGTGAACAATATGTTCAAAGTAGAAGATAAACTCCTGTTTCTTCCACAGTCATCGCTGCTGCCATCTGATGATGAGAGCATGACGATGTTGCCAAATGCGTTGTCCGAAATGTACAACACCCGTATATGAAGTTTGCTACCCGTAATACAATACAGCCACGATATGCAAGCGCGAAGGACAAAATATATACCCCCGCGCCACAGCAGTGTCAGGACATCTTTACCATGTAACCATTGCAAAGGTTCAGGCCAATGGTCATGTAACCTTGTAATCTTGTAGATGCCACCTCCGAAAAACCCACAGGAATATACTGAAGTAATATGACTCGACTTGTTGTACTTCCTATTGATTGCCTTATGGAAGCCAACCTCTCTTACCAAATGTCCCTTGATCCGAGTGACAAAAGTCGCAATCAGCTATTGCCAAATCGCCGTGAACATCTGGGGGAACCCAGTGAAATATCAAGACAGGAAACATTACATTGGAGACCCTGGAACAAACACACTATGATGTGGTTGAAGAAGAATCCCATCCATCGTTCAACGAAAATTTTCAGAATGATCTCATTCATTTCTAAGGAATACCTATTCTCATATTGTGTTCGGCTGCAAACACAGCCAGTTACAGAATCTTGGGCTACTTTGATCTTGCCCCCAGTGAGATCCTCAAGGGCACAGGCCTCGAAATTTAAAAGTTGGAAGTGGACCATTTCCACGGGCAAATGCAAAATTGCCGTCGGTTCTTCAAAATGGCAGTTCACCAAGGCAATTTAGAACAATTTTGAGTGCAGCAACGCAATCTGAAAAAAGACAGGGGCAAGAATGGCAAACTTTGAAAATTACGCAAATGTTTTTTTAAATTGTGACCAGCGTGTAACTCTCTGATCATACTACGTAACGTTATAAGCGAGCTCCAGTGTATTCCTATCGGTCGGTCAACCGCGCTCGATTCTGACAATGATTTTTCAAACCGTAATTAATTTGCTCTAGATACTCACATGGATCGTTTTTTATATTGTCCATGAAAAAAACAATGTAGCTTTCTTGCCATAATTCATTCACGCGTACATGTAGGACTACTGATATATTGCATTTATAAATGTGATGTGAAAAGTTTTGTCGCTGCGAAGTAACTCGCAAGCAACAAATCACAAAGCCGTACACACCTCAATTTCAAATCCCCCCACACACACATACGAACCGCCGCACATCGCTAGCTCTGTCCCTGCATGCTGCCCCGCAACCGTTCGACCGTTCGAACCAGTTGACAACCACGTGCACGCACTGCAATGCATAGCTAGCTAATTATCTAGCTCATAGGGAAGGTACAATTATTAACTTCGTGGGCCGTCGCGGTGCATTGCCGACTGCCTTTTAATTTATTATGGAATTGGGGGTAGCAGCGTCGGGGCCCCCGGCCTGGGTTAACGTTAAGTATGCACTTTATCTAATTGATTCCACGTACCATTCCACGACAGAAATGTGAACATGATGGTGTGAAGATAATCCCGATTAATGTGCGATGCAGAAGATTCGATAGCCTACGCGATGAATTGTACAGTAACGGTTGCGGTTAATATAAGAGCCCATGGGTTGCTTACGCCAGTCAAGTTTTTACTTTCAATTCACTACGGCAATAGTACGGTACCATTGGACCTACACGGATGTACGGATTGTATGGTGCACACCAATCAATGATGAAAGGATCTAATCCAATGCAGAATTGAGTAAAACTGAAAGATGCGGAAATTCATGACACTTTACCAATTTAATGGGCCTGATTATTCCTGAAACTTTCAGAAGTTGCTGTAGGGCATTAGCGCTAGTTTTGAGAGGGGGGGGCAACGACGGCAATGAAGCAATTCGGCACGGCAATCACTGCCGTCGGTGAAGATTGAAATGTGGGCCATCACGGGAAATTGGCAGGGCACTGACGGCGGTTGCCGTCGGTGCCGTCGGGTTAATTTGAGGCCTGCTCAAGGGTCTTTGACCTCTATCCCATTGCCATTCTCTCAACTAGTGGAAGATACAACCAACGCTCAGATGAGAGGGTGGCCATTCAGGTAAATCCATATCTAGAACCTCCAAACTAGAGTGTAGGTTTGTTCAACCAGTAATATTTGAGAGGACTCTGTTACAAAACCATTGTCCTTTAACCAACATGTTAAACAAATGGCCAGAACAAACATAATCAATGACAAATAGGCCTAGTACAATCAAGATTATTTAAATTATCGTGTGAAAATTCAGGTCCAGGTTACTCAACCGGGGTTTCACTATCCTTAGGCCTATTTGGACGCAGCAGTCCAATTACCACCCCACTTCTCCTGACGGATACAGACTGCTCCGTCAGAGTGACCGCAATAAAACCAAGGTCCCCAGATAGATGTCAGATTGAAACTGATGATACACTGTGGAAGTATCTGAGGAGTTAAATGGTTAGTCTACAATTTAGCTAATATATTCAAGATTTGTGTCTATGGGAAATTGTCTCAAACAATCTAACTTCCTCATTCCCCGCCTCATCCATAGTTGCTAAATATTCTTTTAGATATTTAAGATATTCTTCTTCTTAAAATATCAACCACCCTCGCACAAATGCGATTGTCACATTCATACTGCACACCACACCTGCATCTATGAATCCTCCCACTAAACGCATAGTTTATCACAACAAACATTATTTTCTTTAACCTATGCAGTTTTTGAAGTTATTTTTCCTGTAGCCCTACAGACTTGTAGTTTTCACGTCTCACTCTTCCTCTGTTAGTATAATGGCTCATTATTTGTAGAGCCTAACTAGCATTCCCAGCCTTCAACATGGCGAGTTGGGTGAAGTCTACCCATATCCTGCGATGAGATATGCAACTCTGTGGATGGCCCTCTTGTTTGTTCTTTCGTTCCCGTTCCTGTTCGTCACGTTCATTCGTAACTACTAAACCTTACCATGCATCAGGTTTGAACTTGGTGGGTGGATGTAGCATGCTACTTGGCTGTGCTGAGTTTACGATCTTTGTTTGCATAGTGTGATGAACTTTTAATTAAATCCAGATAAATACCCCAATAAGTCTTCATTCGTAACTTCTAACCGTATGCAAGCAGGTTGAAACTTGGTGTGGTGGAGGAAGCATCATGCCACTGGTGCTAGGCTATTTACATTTATTTTTCATCAGTATGATTAGATATTAATTAAAACTCCAATCATTACCCCAATTTATTTCTAGAACTTCCATGAGCTGTCTCTCTTTGACAGCCGGAGAGAGGTTTGTTTACATTTACTTCTGACATTCTTCCATCCCTCTGCAGAGCAGTGGTTTACACTTTCTGTCAGAAAGTCCAGGTCTCACCTAGTTTGACAGTAAAATCTAATTGTCCAGGGGAAATGATTGGTCTCTCACCATCTCGCCTCTAGGTTTTTTGGCTGTTTGACGCCATACAGGATAGTTGTTTTCAAATGTTGAGTTCTGTTGGGTAGGCTTATATACTAAATACAGGCCTACAGTAGGAAGTATTTGAGTACTTGTGCTGGGCACGGCTAGCAAATATTAGCCAATGTGTTCATGTTCCAAGCCATTCCAAGTTTATGACATATGTCAGTAATGGTCAATCAAATGTGAACAAACAATAATGTTGGATTGGTGAAGAACAGGTATTGTATTTGCCACAGGAATTTGCCGTCCGCAGCTATCAAGAATTTCGACTGTCATCACCCTCTCAAAATCATCTTGGGTGCTACTTTCAGGAGTTCACGGGTGCTACTTAATATTATGGGTTTAAGGGTAATGATTACAGTGAGTGCATCGTAGTCCGGTCAGAATCACTAGTCGTCATGCCAGAATTCACATCCCATGATACCGCCGGCCTACCCCACCGTCCCCCCCATTCCTTGATTTTAGATTTCTTTCTGTTGTCCGTGACAACCGTTTTGCCTTTCTTGGTTGTCCTAATTAGTTTAGGCAAAGACGAAACGTTCCATAAACGGACCGTTCATTCTGCATATCTTTGCATTGAATTTGTTTATTTGGGTATGCCTACCGCACACTGTGTACCAACTAATTTGCCACTAGTGATCGTTTTGCGTGAAACTGAACCAAGATACAAAACGCAACATGGCCAAAACCGAGTGTACTCCAATTACCAAATGTTGTTTCACGTAATTGTGGCGCTGTGGTAATTTATATTTGTTGTCACAATTTTCCTCATCGATGCAAACAAACATAGTTTCCGCTTAAAACACACAGTTGCAATGCATGTACTAGCTTACTCTGCTTAGCAACCCAGAGTCTATCTACATTGATCATTACATGCGTCCGTTTCATTTCACTTGTATTCCCCCGTAATAAAGAACTAAAAATTTGTGAAGGCAACTTTCCAAAATTGGTGGCGGGCTCCCATGGGCGAATCGAACACTTCCCAGTGTCCTGATTATGAGAATAATAGGACTGGTGCATGATGGTTTTGTTCCTTAGCATGACAATCTCAGAATACATCACTGTCAAAGACGAACGATGCGATACTTGTCCCCGGAAAGTTTAAAATGTTTGACGTTAAATGTTACTGCACTGGGTATTGGTTTCGCGAGAAGCTCTTGATCGCCAACGCTCATCGCGACTCTTTTTTATACTACCTAAAATTTCACATTGCCGTACATTTGTAATTGAACCAATCGCATGGATTCTGGTCAGATGTTCTCAATCTTCAAGGATATTGAACCACAATTTGTATTGTGCATCCATTATTCTGTATAACTTTCAAAATTTGTCGACATCAGGCGATCCTATGTCCTATTTTTACCTTTTTTCCCTCCGCAGTTCACGAGTGGGAATTAAGAGGACTATGTGCAAATGGACACGCACTTTACCAGCAGTCGTGACAATGGTATCACCGATAATGGAAAGCAGCAATATAGTCTGTCTGATCGCGGATTAGGCCGGCCAACGAGTCTGGTGACTTGTGTGACCAGAGTTTCAGGTGTGTCTTTGGGTGGGAAAATACAAGCAAAATGAAATTGAAATTCTTGGCATGATATTTTTAGTTACAACACTGCGACAAAATTTCCTTGTAGGCGGATTGTAAATGAAAAGTGGTATGCCAGCGGACAAACCGTCACGTCAAAACTGGTTGTCCGTTAAGAATTTTAGTCGTCTCGACGATCGACGACCGACAATCGTGCCTGCCCATGTGTCGACCTAGACCAGCTTTGATCTACCCATTTAATACCTTTGTCTAGTAGTCTAGTTTCCGCAAACAATATATTCTTGTTTCGAGTACACCACAACGTTTTTTATATTATGCGCTCATCAAGTTCATATTGGGTACATATCTGCTGTAACAAGTGAGAAATTCTAGTAACGATATGAAATTGAGTTAAATATGCTATCCTAATACACCTGTACATATCAAAATCAAACATAGCTACACCACGATCTTCCAAATTTTGTGGTCATCATTGTTATATTTGGGTGTTTTAAGTTTGGTTCGCACAACTCATCTTAAATCCTGCTCTCATACCTTTTCTTAACGAATTCTATAACTTCACATGTTTCGGCGGCAGTGTACGATGAATGAATTAGGCTAGGAATTTCCTAGATACTTATCCTAAACTAAATTTGATAATTCCTGCAACGCTAATTCTGGAAAGTGGGTAATTGCATGCCCCGCATGCGAGTGTATTACGTACAACACTAGCGATGAATCTTTGGGGGAAATTCAATTGAAAGTATCGATCTTAATCGTATACTTCAATGCGCCCTTCAGGCATTCGATGAGGAGCCTGTTTGTACGTACGTACCTCGCATGCGCTATGAGCCCATCAGTAACAAATTCTTTGGTAGCTAACTAGAAGATGAATCGATATGTATTTAAATATTTTCAAACACATGACTGAGGTTATTCATGTTTCCAATTAGCGAGGCAATGGCTTCTGGTTGTACATGCAGTATGCCGACATCATTCAAATCAACTTATTCCAACGACTGTATGTCTACAAGTTTTGTACGTAAATACCGGAGCCATGCCAGGCTTTAACGGTCAAACTGCCATATATGGCGTCTGTTATAACCATGTGCGGACTCCTGGGAGGTTCGGTCAGTGACACTGGTGTGACTTAACGAATATTTCAATTTGATTTAGGCTTATCCGTGATCACTAATGGCACAGTGGTCTGACAATGTCCGATTGGTAATTGCATAAAATCAACTCTCTTTTGCTGGTAGAATACCGAGGCTAAATGGAGGGGCGATTTTTCTCACTCAATATTTGACATTTTCCCTTCGCCCCCACAAAATGTGAATTTCGAGAGCTCTTTTTAACTTTCGGGGCTGAATTTAAAAACTGCCGTCCACGTGTTTTTCGGACGCGGCTGCTTGCACATATTTTGAACTGGACAGTGCTTCGGGTCTTTCAGTTCAAATGCATCATTCATCAATAAATTCCTCATTTTCGGATTTGTAAAAGGTTATTGAAAGTCTCTGTAAATATTCATGACCACAATATGGGCAAATTTCGTGGACTCTATCAGAGGTTGTGCTCCCATCCAATCAGTCCTGTGCTAACTGATGACTGCGTCTACAAGTCACCTGATCCATAACGAGCAGATCCCATTTTTGGGGGGGATTTGTTAAACAATCCTGCAAACGATATGTTTGGTGTATTCGACCGTGGGTATATACTGCAGATTGCTAGAAGCCCCCTCTATTTTAGGCACGGGCTCCACTCATCTCGTCTTGCTTGGTGGCTCGCCATATAGTCAAGGTTACCCAGGTTGCCATTTTGCACACGATGCAATCATGTTCACTAAGCTCACCATTCTGTTTTACCTTTCTGTCCCCCCCGGGGGGTCCGTGTAGCTGCCCTCGCAGATCATCGACGGCTCTTCTTTCAGCAGATCGTCATGCTGCATTATGGTCACCTGCTGTAGTCTCGGTGATTAGCGGTGTTTTGGGCAGTACCACACTGCAGAAAAATTAATGAACAACAAACACACCACATGTAAACATGATTATGACCGATTGCCAGTCGGTTGTGTTCCAACAGCCTTTTTAAGGGACTAGCTGGGAAACAGGACCACACTACTAATTCCTTGTCGTATAATTAGATATTGAATGACGATCAAGGTAGTGTGTTGGTTTCTTTTATGAGCCCTGTGAAAAGTCCAATTGCTTCTAATGTCCGCTGATATTCCGAGACTTTGCATTGTAGAATTATAAGTATTTTGCATGAAGTTGTTGAAGTTCCCGTTTTTCATCTTAAGGGCCAGTGCTTCTCTCGTCGTGTATAAGGCTGATCAAGTTTTCGTTCAACCGGTCCAACAATGATGATGACCGTAGTGAATACTTGGCTATTGAGCAGTCAATAGGTCCTAATTAGCTGAAAGAGCAGGCTGTTAATATTACATACGCGAATTCAATCCGATGGCTCCACTTCTAAAGCTTGCCTACAAATTCTCGAAATTGTTACCTCGAGGCCGAGCCACAGTCCAAACTTTTCCTCGTATTTCCGAGCTTTCTCCTAGTTAAGTGTGGGAATTCTGCCCTGCCTGTTCATCCTTAATGTGATGGGAGGTGGAGGAGGGGGTGGTGGGGGGGGGGGGGGGGGAGGGGGGGTGGGTGGGGGGGGGGGGGGGGGGGGGGGGGGGGGGGGGGGGGGGGGGGTGTGAGAAGAGGTTGGGTGGGGTGGGTTGTGCCACCCTACCATTTCCCCCAATCAAGGGTACTGCAGCATGCAATGTTTATGACCATCCATTCCCTTTGGATGGGGGGGGGTGGGACATGATGTTGGGTGGGGTGTTGGATGCCACCCCTATATCCTCATCTTCTATTTCCCACAATCAAGGTACTGCAATGCCATGTTACATTTCCTCCAGGTTTCCACATTCCTCACTGTTTTCCTTCTCCAGATTTCGGTCCCAGCTGCATCCTTCCTGTTTCCTCTCGCGAGCATCTCCTCTTTCCTGGCGGAGCTGACTCTGCCCGATCTCAGGCCAAGGTCCCTCAGCCGGGTCACCACGTCACTCTCTGTGACAGGGGTCGCTTCGTACCGGGGAATACACTACCTCTGCCATAGCATAACATATGTTGGGTGTAAATATACAATATGCCTATAAGTGGTTTCATAATCAGGGTTCCCAGCTTCCAAGAGAATTTTATCATGAATTTCAGAATTCTAGGATGAAAATGTTCCTTATTACCAGTTTGGACCGCTCTGGAAAGCACTTTTACCCCAATCATTTCTCCTGTCTGTCTTTGCCAATCAATTGTTTTTTTTTTTTTTTCCAGGATTGAAGCATTTGCCCCAAATTCCATGACATTTCCGCTGCCATTGCATTACTTCTATTTACCATACAAATAAACATGGAACTTGACATCGCCTGGAGGCTGTCGGCAAACCGCCAACATGTTCTCCCCACTTTTAAACAATGGAGGGCGATGATGGTTTTTATACCCCAGCAACCACTGTAAGTGTTCAGTTATTTAATGGTTTTGGGTTGTAGCCGCCTTCTCGGCCACCGATGGAAACTTTAGATAGGCGTTAGCAAATGAAACTCTTCAATGCTTCATCAGAATCGAACTGCAAATTGGTACACATGTCCTGTCTAGCAAAATCTTGGATATTTTGGAAGTTGGGCATCACTGCATGTTTGCTGCCCCTATTTTGCAGGTTTTGAATGTAAAACAGAGTTAGTTCGATTTACATTGAAACGTGGTGGTGGGTGACAAATGGTCCCGAAAAACATGCAGTGTTTTTAAAGTCACCGGAGTTCCCATTTGTGTTTAAATCAGATTTTTCTAACTCTGTCCTAGGAGGAATGTGAATACAGTTGTCCGTGAAACAACAGTAGGGCAAGTCCCAGAGGTCAATTGACATAAACTTCTGCAGAGGATTACCCTTCGGACTTCGGGGCGGTTTACCCACCTGTCTAGTAGGGATAAGTTAAGGATAGCAGACTGAACGGTTTCTCAAGTTTTGTTGAAATGAATTTTGAAAAATCACAAACTTTGGAAACTAACTCCAGTTGACCTTGAAATTATTTTTATTGCCCTTATTTGTTTTGAACTAAATGAGTTCACACCCACCAAGTTCCATGAAATCTGACACAAGTGAGAAAAATATGAATATTTCCCAAATTGGCCTCTGTTGTACCTTGAAATCATTGCAATGTTTCCCGGTCCCATCTGAAGTCCCTACTCATCAACGCGCAAGTTTGGTGTAAATCGAACAAACTTCAATTTGTCATGTAGACCTTGCCAAATGGAGGCAGCATTCCATTGCACAAGCCCACCTTCTAACCCCATCCAGATTCCCGGTCGACATGTGTAAAGAGTTTGAGCAAGGTCTGACAAAGTGTTGAAGGCTCATTGCGCTATGGCGGAAATCTCCTGACTGCCGTCAGTCCGGACGCGTATCTGGGCAATAAAACATATCCTTGAAGTAGGGATATAAATGGGATGAGCTTTTCTCGTATTTCTAGCTTTCTCCTAGTTAAGTTGGAATTATGCCTGCATGTGCATCCTTAATGTGATGGGAGGTGAGGAGGGGGTGTGGGGGGGGGGGGGGGGGGGGGGAAGAGAAATGATGTTGGGTGGCGGTGGGGGGGCCATCCCTAGCCTGTCCCCCAAATCAAAGGGTACTGCATGCAATGTATGACCATCCATTTCTGTTAGGATGGGGGGGGGGGGGGACCATTAGGTTGGGTGGGGTGGGGGATGCCACCCCTAGTCCCTACCATCTCCTATTTCCCACAAATCAGAGGGTACGCATGCCATGTACATTCTCTCCAGGTCCACATCCCACCTGTTTTCCTTCTCCAGATTTTCGGTCCTCGCTGCAGTCCTTCTGTTCCGCTGCGAGATCTCCTCTTCTGGCGGAGCTGACTATGCCGAGTCAGGCCAAGGTCCCTCAGCCGGGTCACCACATTTACCACTCTCGTGACAGGGGTTCGCTCGTACCGGGGAGAATACACTACCTGCATAGCAGACAGATCGTTGGGTGTAAATATAACAATATGCTCTAAAGTGGATCATAATCAGGGTTCCCAGAATTCCAAGGAATTTATCATGAAAATTTCAGAATGTCTAGGATGAAAAATGTTCAATATTACCAGTTTGGAACAGCTCTGAAAGCCACTGTACACAATCAATTCTCCGTGTATGTTTTGGCACCTATATCAATTGTTTTTTTTTCCCAGGTTTGAAGCCATTTTGCCAATCCATGACATTTCCAGGCTGCAAGGCCTGACTTCTATTACCATGAAAAAATAACTATGGAACGTGACATCGCCTGGAGGCTGGCAGGCAAACCGCCCACCATGTTCATCCCCCTTTTAAACAATGGAGGCGATGAGGTTATTATATCCCCGCAACAATGTACGTGTTCAGGGATATTATGGTTTGGGGTGTAGCCGCCGTCGGCCACCGATGGAAACTTTAGGCGTTTAGCCAATAACTCTCAATGCTTCATCAGTCAACTGAAAAATTGGAAATGGTCTGTCCAGCAAAATCTTGGATGAGGTTGGAAGTGGGTGCATCACGCATGTTTGCTGCCCCTATTTTGCAGGGTTGTGAATGGAAAAAACAGAGTTGGTCAAATTTACATGCAATTGGTGGGGGGGGATCCAAAAATGGTCACGAAAAACATGACCGTGATTTTTTTTAAAGTACCGGAGGTCACATTTGTGTTTAAATCAGATTTTTCAACTTTGTCTGGAGAATGTGAATACCGTTGGTCTTGAACAAACAGGTAGGCAAAGTCACCAGAGGTCAAAATGGACATAGAACTGCTGCAGAGATATACCACTTCGGCGGTTACCCACCCTGTCTAGTTAAGGATTAAGGTTAAGGATATCAGGACTGAAAGGTATTCATCAAGATTTTGTTGAAATGACGTTTGAAAAATCACAAAATTTGGAACTCCAGTGACCTTGAAAGATTGCCTTATTGTTTTGAACTACAAGGAAGTGCACACCCACCAAGTTCCATGGAAAATTGACACAAAGTGAGAAAAATAATGAATATTCCACAAATTTGGCCTCTGGTGACCTTGGAAATCATTGCATTGTTCCCGGTACCACTCTGAAGGCCCTAATCATCAAGTTGGTGTAAATCGAACAAACTTCAATTGTCAGTAAAACCTGCAAAATGAGGGCAGCAGTATGGCACAAAGCCACCTTATAACCCATTCCAAGATTACCAAGGGCGAAATGTGTTTAAAGAGTTTGAAAAGTGAACAAGTGTGAAGGCTCATTGCGGCTAAGGGGGAAATCTCCTGACTGCCATCAGGACGCGTAGTCAGGGCAATAAAAACAATATCCTTGAAGTAGGGATATAATGGGATGAGCTTTTGCACTTTCAAAGAAGACTGCCAGAAAGAACCATAAAGCTATTATTCCAGTGGAGAGGAAATGGTACAGTGTAGGCAAATGCATGCAACTATATGCAGGGGGAAAAATGTCCCTGTGTGAGCATAGAAGGACAAACAATTGATTTGTTTGTGTATCCATGTATTCAGAAAATACAGCCATTGTGTATTTTTGGAGGTTACTCGTCAAAATTCACTGAGCCCCGTGAGTCAGCCCACGATCAGCCAATTTCCCACAGACATCATTACAATAGCAGTCCCCTTGGTGTGATGTCTGCGTGGAGCGACTCAGAAAACAGACACGATGTGATCGGGACAGTTATCTAACTGTGAATTCACTGTTTGTGCTATAATGAGCCATACTGCAAAGGATAATAGGTAGACAGACAAAGGACTGACAGATCAGCAGAAATTAGAAATCAGGGACCAGTGTGGGGGTAGGTCGGAGGCGGGATGGGATTGGGGGGGAAGGGGGGGGGAAGGTATGTCGACTGGGTCCCAGGCCTGATGTTGCCTGTGATGCATTAAAACATGAACCATGGTCCTGCCAAGATCTATGCAGGGAACATCAATTTATAGCTTTTAGTTACTTTTACTTTGACACATAGGGTACGGATGTCAGTATGCCTGTCAGAGCACACAATCGAGGGCAATCACATATGAATGCATCTATTTCATGAGGGTACACACTTCTCTGGAGTCAGAAGGTTGCAACAGGCAACTGCCAAGTCCATAATGGGAAATGATTTACACGATGATGCCCGCTTCACCCAGGTTGTGCTTCCGTAGTTACCTGATTGACTGTGGTGATAACATAATCTGAGGGCTGTTGAGTGACCTTCAGCACTGCGGGAGCAGGCTACTCTACTTGTCTGCTAGGGAGGGGGGTCCTCTCTGTCTTGTGGGGGGTCATTAGACTCCTGGAGGCAGGGGTGCCACTCTCCTGGTCCTGCCCAGCATGGGGAAACTGCCAAGATCACCATCTGTAGAATAGAAACCCAAAATATCCATTCAAGAACCCTGGTATTCAGGGTTGAGGACACATTTTACAACCTTGGCCAAAATGAGGGGGGAAGGCATTCCTGCAGCTATGCCAGCAAGAGAGGCTAATATTCTCATGAACCAAATGATGAATGCCTTCTTTGTCATACGATGGAATTGTCTTTTTGTCATTCATGAAGTGTATCTCGTTTTCATCAGAGATTGTCTTCTTGTAATCAGAGGAATTGTTTTTCTTTGTCTCCTTTAGGATTCCAAAGAAAAAACAGATTGATAAAGTGCGTGATTTGGATGCCGAAAAACAACAAACTTTCATTAATATTCTTTGGATCTGAAGCATTTGTTTTATTCTGTGACAGCTCCAGAATACCAGAAGAAGAGGCTCAGAGATACCGTAACTCATCATGACCCATAGCTCATTTATGGCAACATAGGTAGATATTTCTACAGGTTCACATTTCCACACCACCAATTAGACCACTCAGCCAGCATAGAACAATTGACCTTCCTGGGCATTAAAAAATGAGGAAGCACTATACCAAATTCATCCTTCATTGGAATGAACTTCTCTTTTCAACATCTTGTTACAAGTTATAAGAATGCACCTCGTTGACCCAACAAGAAGGTGATATAGTCTAAAATGCTACTAAGAAGTTGAGGAAGAAAAAATTCAAAGGCTACCTTACCATTCATTGCAGTCGGTTTCCATCATTCTCACAGGGCTTTCCACTTTGAAGAATCCCCCATCAAAGACAATTTATGTCTGCCTGGTATGCTTTTTCGCCAGGGCCGCCTTGGCTGCTGCTAGTCTTTCAGGGCCGCTGTTCGGTCTGCCCCGCCTTGCCCTTTGCCTTGGACTTCACCTTCTTCTGCAGGACATAGCAGATAGTACCCAAGAATGATGAACAACAACAACGAAATAAACATATTCCTTTCAAAAGATGCTCATGCCCTTGGAATTAGAGGACAACACTGGAAAAAAACACCTGACAGAAAGACCTAATAGAGGTAGTGTGGGGTTGTGGTGACGGGGAAAAACTTATAACCTGCAGGTCCCAACCCACCTGAAATAGTATTGCTATGAGAATCATCTAATCAGGAGCTCCCGTTTATTTCAAAAGCAGGTATGAATGCAGTTATGAATTTCTCTCTTCAACACTTTCTATTCAAAATCCTCCAGCCTAATATCTCACTACAAGTGAAAGGGAAATGTAAAACTTTTTTCTATGTCCTCAAAAGGGGAATCAATGTGGAGAAGACACAATAATGGACAGTTCACAGGTGCACAAACCGATCACGCCAATGGTATGGTGTCAAAGAGTCATGGGTACCCTTTGTGGCCGTCTGACGTTGCATGAACGGTGGTTGTGCAGGGATATTTCAAAAATCCCCATGACCAAAATTACACATCTACCAACACAAACTTTGACAGATACCTCCCAAAGATACTTCACCAAAAATGGGATGATAGTTTTCATGCAAGAGGAGTGGCGGCAGTTGAAAAACAAAAAGGCTTAATGACAGCGTTATGGGGAAAAAAATTGTGTCTGAACGGCTCACCCAGTGACCTCTCAGTGCATATTATAGTCTAATAGCGAATAGTCCCATGAGAGAGGTTACCTTTAATATTTTCTGACCACAGGTTGGTTTGGTCTCCGCATTGGGCAACCGCCATTCTCTTCCGCTCGAGAGTCCTCAAACACCCATCAACATCTTACCCTGTGGAGAATAAGCGATTTGAAAATGTACAATCAAGTTTGGGGGGGGGGGGAGGGCGGGGGGGGGGGGGGGGGCGGCGTGACCTTCTGTTCCGGCAGTGCAAAGTCACAACTTTAAAAGAATGCAGCGGTTAGCATATACAAGAAACATATTCAAATGTTTCACGTTGCACTTGCAAAAATGACCCCCATGCCATTCTGTTTTATTGTTAACAAGCACTAATAAAACAAGTCCCCCGAAGGTTAAATTATCTAACAGGAATACAACTGATCTCGCATATGTGTCAACAGCCGGAAAATCGCCCCTGAAAAATTCCCATTTAGCATTTTAGATTCTGAGTTTATGCATGAGCCATTTCCCCAAATATCACTGGTGATGTGGGGAATCAAATAGGGGGCAGTCCCCTGTCTTCAGATAATTGCCACCAGCAGCTACAACGAAAACTGTAGGCAGAGTTATTCTGTTGCTTATTCTTACTATAATTATTAATAGCATTCAAAACGTAGCACGCAAAATGAATTTTGAGAAGGGCAATTTAAAAAAAAATCCCAAAATTCAACAAGTATTCCGAACCCTGACGAGAGACAAACATGATTCCATGTGTTGCTGGACTTACAGTGTAACATGCAGTGCAGCCCATGGAGGGGACCACATGATGCCTGGAAGCGTGTCCAAAGGGACCAAATCCTACCATCCACTCTGGAGAAAACTCATCATGGTGACTCACCACAGTGGCATGATACAATTTGTGCCAGATTTTATAGCCATTTTGTGGTTTATTTTGAACAAAATTATGTTTATTCAAGTACCCCACAAAAAGCTCTCAAGTAGCCCCCGAAAGTAGTTTTAGGGGGGGTGATTTTTTTTTTAAAAGAAGCCACCGAAATTGAAAAAGTATTTCGGGCCCTGATGTGTGATACTTGAGCAATTGGAACGCCCCACTGATTACTCACTTGATAATGGACATCTCCAGAATCCTGTAGGTCTGTTGTGTGGCGTACTCTTCTGCCAA